>JAODXP020000019.1:8140114-8145114 GCA_027497455.2 Sardinella longiceps | reverse complement strand
GCCAGGGCCTGTGGGCCTGCAGACTGCCGACGTTTGGTGCTCTTTCCTGGGATACGTGCCTCGCCACTCCCCTATCTCTCTACCCAGCCCCCACCCCTACCCCCACAACAGCTTCCCTTCCCCAAGGGAAGGCTCTGTCCATAGGACGGCGATGAACCTGGTTCAAATTAATTCTCTGCATAGTAATAATGTTATTATTATTAATGATAATAATAATGATAATGATGATGGTGATAATGACGATAATACTAAAAATATGGTCATTTTTTCCTCTCTTTTTTTATTGTCTAATAATAAAATGTGTACAAAGACAATGGTGCCAATGATGTATAGAATAAGACAAGAAGATGAAGATGACGAGCCTCTGCTTAGATGATCCCTGTATGACTTGTACCGAGTGGACTCTGACAGACCCCCACCCCCCACCCCATCCTCCCCAATCTACTGCCCCCCTACGGTCATCAACCACCCCCCCTACCCCCCAACACTTATCACCCCCTCGCAGCTCTGCCCCCCCACCCCCCACCCCCACTGAGCCGATCATAGCCTTGTTAGGATGCCCCATGGACACTCCAGTGGCAGACATGAGAACGATTAAAGACCTGGGGAGGGTGTAGGAGGAGGAGTGGGGGTGCAGGGGGGAGGGGGTTCAGTCAAACTCACCCACCCACCCACCCTGGAGCACCAGGAGGTGCCTCTGAGCCTTCACCTCCTGCCGAGACGAAAAACGATCCTCCATTTTCTTGCCCCTCAAGGGATCGAGAAGAGCTGGAAGCACTAGAGGACGTTTCTGTTGGACATTCATGACCGCACTAAAGGGGGGTGGGTGGGGTGGGGTGGGGGGGCCAGGGAGGCTGGAGACTAGAGACTTTGCCCTTGTGCTCCACTCTCTAAACCTGTCTTCTTTGTACAGCTTCTCTCTGTTAGACATTTGTAAATGTTTGTATACGACATTTTCTTTGTTTTTTGTTTTGTTTTTGTTTTTTTTCCAGTTTTCTATGAATTTGGGGGCAAAGCTGCAGTTAGAAAAAAAAAATAAACAATTGACCAATGTTATGGCCTGTGCTTTGAAAAAACTTGTGTGTGTCACTTCATGTTGTCATTCAGAAGTACAGTACGTCCTTTCTAAGGAGGTTAGCCAGAAGCCTGTGGGTAATGATAGCACATCGAGTTAAGGTTACACTTCATTTGTAAGCCCCAGACCCTTTAAAGACAAGGGGCATGAGAACAGAATGTTAATTCCTCCGAGTACAGTCAGTATGCTTACGTACATGAACTTATTAATATCCAGACAAAGAACTTAGCTTCATTTATGCACCAATTGGACACAAATCCTTTGCCTGACGAATGCAAGAATTCATTTTTTTTTTTCTTGGTGCATGTAAACAAATGGAATGTGTCTAGCTGACATCTCTACAAATGGTTTCTTTTGTGTTGTGGTGGGTTCCTATCTTCCACTTAGACTAGTACCGAATTCAGCGGTTGTAACGTTTTGAACGTTTTGCCACATTTCCCATTCATCCCGTAGCCTGGGAGTTCCCATGCTCCTTTGCGCGCTTATTTCATTTCACTCTGCAAAGCAGCATGGTGACCATGGGCGTTTTTCTCGCTTACTTTCGGTATCCAATCACCGAACAAAAAGGGACTAGTACGGCCCTCGATTGCATTTTACGCCACGTGGTGGCTCTGGTATTGGCTCTGAGCTATGTACAGACGCTATGATAGACATTCGTAGCGCCCTATAAACGCCTCTGGACAATCGTTAACGATGCTTCCGCTAAGAGAGATGTAATAGGTTGGTCTCCAGACCAAATATCACTCGTGATTTTTAGTTTGGCATTCGCCAGGCTATTCATCCCTATGGGTGACAAATAAAACGTTTTGTGACGTTATGTCATCTTGAAAAACACCACTGCACAGTGCATATCCAGGCCTCTGTTTCCCAAAGGCAACTATGCTTTTGGGGAACGGATCCCTTAATGGCTGGTGGGAATAACCCTTGCTGTATGTTTATACACCTTTCACATAACTCCATGCCATCCAAATTCATTTGGAGTTGGTACCAAACAACTGTCTGACAAAATGATGCCTGAAACGGTGGCAAAAAGTTGCATAATGTTGTTTTGAAGCCATGCAATCAGGGGTCACCAGCAACCGCCAGCAAAATGCTAGTACATTTTGAAGTTGGCTTGTTGATTTCAGACAGAAAATATAGATTTCTGGTAGCTGGTGAATGTCTCCTGTTTATCTGTCAGATAGAGTAGAGATTCCCATCTCAAAAGGTTAATTTGGACTCATGCACGTAATTGTTGAAGAGTGCTATAAATTAGTGGCCTGACAATACTACTGTTCATCCATATTCATGGTCTGGAGGTTCTTTAACCTGAAGCGATTATAGGGCGGGGGGAGTGCACTCAGCTTTGGTTTGAAACGATAGGACAGCTCGCCCAATCAGCCTTGCTGATTGGCCGGTTGTTTGTTAACAGACTAAACCCTTCCCAGAAGACCGTCTCCAGACCATGAATACGGATGAACAGAAGTATTATGGGCAGCCTATGTCAGGCTAATAAATTAGTAGACTGCACCATTTGAACACTCTAGAGCAGTGATGGATTTCAAGAGGAGATGGTTGCTGGCTCACAGAATGTAATAAAGACTAGACAGACAAAATGCAGTTGCCTGTTAAAACAGTGTCCCTGTTAGTCAGAGACTTTGTGCCTTGTTTCTCTGATTTTTTATTTTTTTTAAGAGAAACTAGGTAATTCTCACATTAAAGTTTGTACTTCAAGTTTATGAATTTATGATTAATGAATAGAAACTTTCAACGAGTTAAAAAGGTATGTGAGGGCAGAGGATAGGCAACATCATTATCTACATTATAGGCCTACGCAACACCTCTAAAGTAGTGTTGCTGTCCAACAAAATTCATTTGATTAATTTCTTGCACCATGCTGGTCTTCAATCGCCGGTATTTTGTTTAGGCCATCAGCAACCTGTCTTGGATTTCTTCCCTCCCATTAATCTGAGTGATAAAATGACATGCCTTGTGATACAACAAAAATGATTGTGTGAAGATTCATGAGCTTCTGTAGAATCACATTTTGAGAAGCAATTTGAACGGAGGATTTTTTTTCCCCAGAAGTCTTTGAAATAAAATCACACTAACATCTGTGACCATTTTGATTTCTGTAACTTCTTACCTCCTTTGTGTATTCATGTGCTCTATTCAGGTTTGTTCTCACAGTTGACCACGGGAGGGCAGTAGAGAGCCACGCTGAGTGCAGGGATGCATTGAGCTGCCCAAGACAATGCTGAGCCATCCCACTTTCTGGCAAGGACTCCATGACAAGGTCAGTAAACGCTGGCTCACCTGTCAATAACGTGGGAGCGAGTGTATGCGCGAGGGTGAGCTCTCCTGTTTTCCGGAACACCTGCAGCGATCGCTGTTCTTTGAATTATTCATCTCTCCAAACGTGCTAAAAATACCCTTCCCCCCCTCGTCTGGAAATTAGGCAACGACTTCTGCACAACCATCAGAATTTTAATCTTCAAAAATGATAAAAGGATTTTGTCTTCTAATTTTGGGCCTTCTAGTCCATCATTTCTGAAAGAAATAGCATTTTAATACCCCCATGGGATATGCTCTCGTACCATGTGTGGTCGACACCCTACAATGAATCCACTTCATCACTGTTATTTTGTGCTTCCCAATTGTACTAAAACTCAAGACAGTATAAATATTATTTTCTATAAGCAACAATTAATGACCAGGCTTAAGAGGTGAACATATACATGAGACTTGAGGAATTTGGTTCAAATCAGGTCACACAATAATACCAGACTGACCATCTGAATCAACAGCCGACATCCCTCATACACACACACGCATGCACGCACGCACACACACACACACACACACACACACACACACACACACGCACGCACACACACATACACACACACACAGACACAGACACTTATCTGAAATAGCACTGGCATCCCCATGGATCAATAAGGACCAAATGCAGCCTTAGCTGTTAAAATAGATAGTTACATAAAAAGACGTAGAGTATGCCTCTCCATCCAGCAATAAAGTGGACAATCCTGAGCTTTGTAAATCTGACAAGGGGAAAAAAAGGAGAGAAAAAAATACCTTCCTATAAAAATGGGGGGACAGGGAGAGAGAGAGAGAGGTTGATCTTTTAGGATTCACGACATGCAAATAAAGAGAATGGAATGTATTAGGTTTAAATCCATCTGCATTACATTACAGAATGTTGCTGACTGTTAAATACAGGGTTTATGTTATGAGGTCCTCAGTAAAGATCAGAGATCCTGCTGAGTTTGTGTCCTTATCAGTGAACAGTAGAAAGAGAGAGAGAGAGGGAGAGTGCTGCTTTGGAGACCATATTTTTCCATAAAATTAGATTGGTGTCTATAACTGGTAACTGGCCACACTGTTATTAGAGAGGGTTAGGGTTAACACTTCGGCCTTGTGTGTGTGTGTGTGTGTGTGTGTGTGTGTGTGTGTGTGTGTGTGTGTGTGTGTGTGTGTGTGTGTGTGTGTGTGGAAAGAGGTGAGATGGGGGAGTCCTACAGGAGCACCACAGCAAACACACACACACACACACACACACACACACTACTGCAGAAGCCCGCAGGCAAGTAGTTAGTTACATTTCTATAGCGCGCCGCTTTTCTACCCTTAGGTACTCAGAGTGCTTACAGTGGAAGGGGGACCTCACTAACTGTGTGTGTGTGTGTGTGTGTGTGTGTGGAGGCGAGGCCTCCTCTCCATGACACTAGAGCAGCTCTTCTGGATGTCAGTGCATTAGCCAAGCCAGCTGCTCTCAGTAAAGTCCACTGTTTCCCGAGGACCTCTTCATCTCCTATCTGAGGACCTTACACTGTGTCCTAACTGAAAGCGACCGTCGGCTTGTCGTGACTGTTCACTGTCTACATAAGAGTTTGTTAAATATGACGTTCTATTCGATTAGATT
>JAODXP020000019.1:8102614-8125114 GCA_027497455.2 Sardinella longiceps | reverse complement strand
GTCATCTAATTTATCGCAGGACACACAGCAACCATTTAGGCTATATGTCTATATTTACTTTCGTTTAATTAGCATGGGGTAGCCTATAGCCTACAGCTGAGCTTCAGTTAGTGTAGAGATATGCGATTCCACAGGACATCTGTCGTTCGCTTTAATCACAATCGCGAAAAGCATCATGAAAGCATCGGATTGATTAAAACATGCAAATTTGTAATCGATCTTCCAATTCCATCCAAAAGCTTTGTTAGTTTTATTCATAGCCTCCCTCCTTGGTCGGTCGATTTAGTTGGTGAGATTTCTCCGGTCAGTGGTCATGGATGCTGAGTTCCTCTGTCACGTTTACGCTTAACTTTGATTGGAGTCAACAGGTAGGCTACGGTGAAAAGGATCCACATTCAATCAGTTCCAGCTCAATAGCGTGAGACTAAGCCGCCTGTGTTTCTTTCCCTTTGTGCTCGTCACGCTTTGCCAAGCACTAAGAGAGAAACAACCACATCCACTTCCACAACACTCGTCTGATATTATGAACCCTTTACCGGCGAGTTGAAACCATGATGCGAGAGTTTCAAACATCCGATGTGGGGATTATCAAGATTAATTTTTAATATTTTTTTTGGCACAAGAGGGAGGTAGAGAGCCACAGAATCTTGGCTCGGTTGAGAAGACATTAGGATGCAAATTGCGAATTTAATATTTACTTTAGAAAGGGGAGCAACCGCAGACACTAATGTAATGTATTCACTACTAATACTTCTGTTTTGCTGTTCAGTCTCTTTTGGATGCAGAGGCGTGGAGGTAGCCTACCACCACCCATGACCAAAAACTAATTTCAGTGCATCACCATTCTACCAAAATATAATGAAAAAAAAAAAAAATATGAAAAAAAAAATAAATAAATAAAAAATGTAGACCTACATAAATAAAATAACCCAACCTCGAAGCCGCAACAATCTGAGACAGGCCAACTAAACCCTACAAGCTTAGTGCATCTGTATGTAGCCTGCAGAATAGGTAGCCTACTCTGACTGTGCTGATTCATATAAGGTGCCTGCTGATGCTGCCAGCTGTTGAGTGTCAGAGGTGTGCCGTGTCAGAGGAACACCTGTCTTCCTCTCACCTCTACACAGCACATTTAATGGTGTCCTGTGCTACGGCCCTGTACGCATAATTCTGTCTCTCAGATGGAGTGTGGAGCGAAGCTTCAGGAAGTGAATCCATATTTAAGTTCAGAAAATGTGTCATTCTTCAAAAAGAAAGTCCTCCAAGGACTTGGTCACCTCTGTCCCAATCACTGGGAAATGTCAAAGAGTATTTTCACTTATATATTATAAAGCATTAAAGCAAGGTGATTGAATGTTAGTTTTAAGTTAATAAAATTGTCAAAACTTTGATTTCCAAACCTAGCTCATATAGTCTTGCCCTGAAGTTCAGGTGCACTGACCACGGCAAAATTGCAAACATCAAAGAGAGAGATAGGTGTAAAACTTTCATACAATTTGATGCCTGAAGCAAGTCTCCAATGCATATCATCCAGTAACATAATGAAACACATACCGGTAAGCCTACTTTCTGCTGTCTCCATATATGGCTTGCTGTGTTTTTTTAGCCTATTTTTTATTTATTCATCTTTTTGCATATTGCATAGCGCTTTATGAAGTATCTTACGATATAGTCTACTTAAAGTGTTCTGTCACAGCCCTTCCTATCAAGTTGGAGCTGATTCAGTTGTAGTGTGGAGTTGAGGGTGTATTGCTGATTCAAGAGCACATTCAAGAGCGTGAACGAACCAACGTCCTATGGATGGACTCAAGGAGAGTTGCTGACAGTCACCCTCTTATACTCATAGGCTCTCCTAGTCCTCTCTCAAGCTATCGTCTCAATAGCAACTCCTGGCAGTCACCCTCTTACTCATAGGCTCTCGTCTCTCAAGCTATCGTCTCAATAGCTAGCCAGTGGCAGTAATCAGGCCTCCAACCAGATGGAGTCTGATTCTGATTTAAGAAGCTGCCGCTGTGTGATGTTTGAGACCCACGGAAGATACAGCAGAGCCTCAGGAATGGGCACACACAAACACACACACACACACACACACACACACACACACACACACACACACACACACACACACAGAGTTGCACATGCATGTACTGTACATGCATACATGCACAAGCACATGAACACACACACACACACACACACACACATCACACATATACATACACATCACACACACACACACACACACACACACACACAGAGTTGCACATGCATGTACTGTACATGCATACATGCACAAGCACATGAACACACACACACACACACACACACTTCCAGTCCACTAATCCACACCTTGAGCTGCTGTGATGGCATCAACCCATACACACACACACACACACACACACACACACACACACACACACACACACTTTTGCAGACACCCCCCCCCTCCTACTCACACACACACACACACACACACACACACACACACACACACACACACACACACACACACACATATCAGATGATGCTCTGGATGTCTCTGTGCTATTTTATTAGCCTGGCTCAGAAGCGGCCCGCTGTCGCTGTGATTAGCCGCCGAGTGTGCCGGCTTTGGGGGGGATTTAATTGTAATTATCAGAGGATTCGGACTGCTTGGCAGACAGTGCCGTCGGATAGGGGTGAGGGGGTGGGGGGGAGCGAGGAGGGGAGGGAAGGGGGAGCGAGCGACTCGTTTGCGGGCAAGAGGGTGGGTAGCAAAATGGGGGTGTTGGATGAAGGGGCCTCACACATAGTGCGCCTCAACTAGTCATAAAAATGGAAAACCAAAAGCCTTCATCCTTTCATATAGACCAATGTATCATATGGGTATTATTAAAATAGCGTGTGTGTGTGTGTGTGTGTGTGTGTGTGTGTGTGTGTGTGTGTGTGTGTGTGTGTGTGTGTGTGTGCGCATGTGTGCGCGTGCGTGTGTGTGTGTGTGTGTGTGTGTGTGTGTGTCTGTGTGTGTGTGTGTGTGTGTGTGTGTGTGTGTGTGTGTGTGTGTGTGTGCGCGCGGGCGCGTGCGCGAGCTTGGGGGTGGGTATTAGTAATATGATGCCTATGAAGCTGTAATTAAACCATTAGAACTGGTCTCTGGGTTTATTAGTGATAGTTTTTTTCGCCTTGCTCAGCAGCTTTTGTGAGGCCATTTATGTCACTGGCATTACATCTCCACCGCATTTTTATCTCCCTAAATGAATACAGTAATTTATTAGGGGTCAAGTTCACCACGGTGACCAGAATGAGAAATCACGCAGCCGCACAAGTCTGCCAAGAGGCCCGGCAACACTCGTGACCGCGTCCAAGTTGCTTATGACAACATCCCTCATTTGCATGTGAATTGCAGGAAGAGGAAAGATTAGGGTAAAAATGGCTCCACAGATCTGGCGAGGTTTCATATTTTTTCTGAACTCTTCAGTCATGATTCAGTCATGATAAAAAACAAAACAAAATGGAAGTCATTGCATACTTCATCTGAGTCCAATGTTACAGCCCATTTGTGACTTTGATAGCAGCAGAGTGGCTATAAAAGGTGACGGTAGTAGGGACATGACATTAATGATTCAAGTCTTATCAACTCTTACTAATTACTGGAACATTCTTCTCACCTTTCGTCCTCAAGCAATAAGCTATTCTCCGAGCGCTCCCCCATCCTCACTGGAGTTAGACGGCCGGCCACAAAGGCGTGGGGCTCGGCTCTTATCAAAGTGCTCCTTCGCTTGTCGGGCAGCCACCTCCTAGATGTGTACTACACTTGTCCGGTCGTTCTCCCACCTCTCCGCCACTCTCATTACCCCTGGAGTGAGGGTTTCATTGCGGGCGGGTCGCCATCAAAAAGCAGACTAGAAGCTCCTCTTTCCATTTGATTAATGGAAGTGACAGCTTCTGGGTTAGCAGAAATTAATAGGCAGACCGAGATTTACATTTCTATTAGTGATAAAGAAAGGGGCTCAAAATTAATGTTCCCATTACACTGGCAGCACATCACAGCCTGAGTGAAAAGACACAGAGAGAGAGAGAGAGAGAGAGAGAGAGAGAGAGAGAGAGATAGAGAGAGAGACAAGATAGAGGGAGAGACAGACAGACAGAGAGAGAAACACAGAGAGAGAGAGAGAGAGCGAGAGAGAGAGAGAGGGTGATAGAGAAAAAAGGAGTAGGAGGAGACAGGGTGCGACGCTATCAAAATGTATGAGGGCCTTTGATTGATGTGGCCATGTGCGTGGTTCGGTTCAGCACTAACACAGCAACTGGTTAATCACACACCTTGTCAGGGCCGCAGTCAGGAGGACAAGAGATGGGAGGGAGCCTCGGCCATTCACCGAGCCCCTGAAATTACACTCAACGCTGGGGAAGCACATGAATCAAGATGATGGTGGACTAGATGGAGCTTGGGCCACCTATTACCTCCTCAATGACTGAACGTATACATGTCATATATTAAAAGCACTAGCAGCCATCAACACGTCTAATTTCAAAAGGCGCTTATTCTGCCCCGAGCACGATTTTTTTTTAGCCGCATGCTTTTTCATTTTGGGAATGTTTAGGAAGGGTATATGGGGCGGAAACACTTATGTAAGGTCATGAATAAGTCAAAAGAAGTGTCAGGAATTGCGAACTTTTATGCCAGACTGTTTGTTTAATTCATTAGAGGCACAGGCTTCAAATAATGTCACAGTTCCAATGTATTAGAAAACCCTATGGGTGTTGTTGCTTATGCAAGTCTGAATTGCTGCTCTGTGGTAATTAGAACACAATATTTATTTAGAAAAAAAGTTTATTCTCCAATTTTTATGCATTAGTTATTGTTCACCACAGTGGACAACTTTGCACACATGACTCGCCGGGGGAGCTGTCTTGTTTTCAGTCATTTAAGACCTGTAATAATAACTCCACTGGAAGAACTGCACTTTTATGAGTCAACATTGCAATAAAGGCCAATGATGAGGAATGCAATGATAAGGAGTCCGCAATAATAACAGAGCTACACTTTTATGTTTTGTCTAGTAAAACGGGACCCAAGTAAGACTGATGTCATGTCCACCCCTAAAACCTAAGCACTAAGCACTGAACCCTCAAAGACTTAAAGGAGAAATTCGGTGTGAATCAGTCAATAGCCCTTTTGTTCCATTTAGCTGAATGCTGTCCTTAAGAAAAAGAATGAAAAAATTTGATGCTACATTGACCGAATAACAAACTGATTACTAATGCTGACTGAATGGGGCATAATGAAATGATACTGAAAGTAAGTTGTTATGCCCCGTTCACTTAGTGGTAGTTAGCGGTTCACTGCTCGGTCAATGTTGTATGAACTTTTCTTATTCTTTTTCCTACCTATAGTACTTGGTGAGTTTGAATAACAGAGCTATGGATTGATTTACACTGGATTTCTCCTTTAACTGTCATGAACTGGCCAATCACAAGGCAGACTCATTCTAGTTAAGACTTTGAGGGTTCAGGACTTAGGGCTTGGTGGGGGTATTGAGATTCAGCCTCAGACTATACAGCCACTATTGCTGAGATTGATTTATTGGTTCATCAATAATGGGCCATCAATCATAGGCTTCTTAGTGAGACACTTAATCCATGTGACAAGTGAAGGGCTGGTCAGGGCATGCTTAGCCCCAGGTGGACATCATCCTCTCGGTATTCACACAGCAGACGCATGATCACTTAGCCCATGGGATTCAACAGACCCTGACTGTGTGTGTGTGTGTGTGTGTGTGTGTGTGTGTGTGTGTGTGTGTGTGTGTGTGTGTGTGTGTCAGTCTTGAGTTGTTTTAAATATTTGACAATATCTAAAGAGTCTACAAATTGCACTAGAGCATATTCTTCAGACCACAGCAGAAGACAAATTCCTCAGCCAACTCTAAATAAACAGAGCAGATAATTTGGTGAAGACCACTGACTCTTCCAGGTTATTGATCTATTAGGATAAAACAAGAAGACACCACAAACTAGTAAGGCACAAATTCTGCTAGGCTACTAGGCTACTGCACAACAAATCCTGCAACATATTTTGTACATACTTCATCTATTTCCGTGGTTGTGACTTACTATAAGATCTGAAACAGGACATCTTCATGAATAGGCCTACAACAACAAGGCATATTGTGGGAGGATTAAAACTATTTTGCAGCCTGTCCTTGGCAGAGCAAACACCTTCATTATCTACTAACACAGAGTGCAGGCAATTGAATCCTAAAGCCTCAGCCCAGGAGGATTTGGAAGAGGCTTTCTGAGAAGCACCCTCATGCTATTCTTCTTCTTTGAAAGCATTCAGTTCACACATACTCAGAGTTTAGCTCTGTATCTGACACACAACTAGGAGCATTGCATTTGGGTTGCCAGCAGGCGTTGAAATGTTGAAATATTCACATTTTACGCATTTAGAAAAACACTTTTATCGAAAGAGACTTACATTTTTGCCAACTATCAATTACAACAGGGCCAGTCAACCTGGAGAATTATAGGGTTAAGTGCCTTGCTCAAGGGCACAATGGTGGCAGCCAAGATTTGAACAGTCCAGGATATTAGCCAGGTTAACACCTACACTGCCAACATACGATATATATACCACACAATGCATATATGCATACTGTATATATATTTTTAAAGAATGTTTGCTTGGCCTTGTTGGAGCGGTAAGTGTGATGATCAGCAACTGTGATTCTGTACTGTACGGTAAAATAATGAAATGAGAGGAACCTCTGGCAGGTCTTTAGTTATATATATAATATTAAGTAATTTTCAACATCTTGTCAAACTGCACTGCAATGTAAGAAAGAAACTGACAACTGAAGTACAACCTGAAGAAGAAGAAGAAGAAAAAAAAGAGGAATTAAAAAGTTCAGATCAAGGTATAGCTCCCGCCTCAGAATAAATGCTACAACTTAGAATTTTTTGCAAGAGCAAAGCTTGGATTAATCAGTGCATTAGTCATCAGTTCTAGTAGAAGCGGGAACAATGGAAAGCGTGTAGCGTAACCCTCTGATGAAAATGTAGCCTACGCCTTATCACTGCTGCCTTCCCTTATAGAGGGCGCACAGAAATCCTAAAAACCTGTTCATTACAATTCAAAGACTTGAAATAATTGGAATGCTTAATTGGCAAAGATGGCATCTCCTTAATTGAATTACTAGCCGACAAAGCAGAAGTGCCATTCACAACATGACACACGTCACAGAACTTTCTCCTGATAAGAAATAACTATGTTTAAAATGTAGCCTGCTGTAGGAAAAAAGAAAAAATTACAACTGGAGGGGCCAGGATGCCATGTTGGCAAAATCATTTAGTCCTGTTGCTACTCTGGTTTTATCGTCCTTCACATTCCAAAGAGAAAAGACGAGCCGTTTTTGATGAGTGTCCATTTCGCACTGAGGACGAAGTGTTGAGTAAAATCAATACTGGAACAGTGTGTCTGTGCAGGGCCGTTTCAAGGTACTTAGGGGGCCCCAAGCAAACAGGACATGGGGGCCCTTCACTCCCCGTAAATACTTACATGAACCACATTGTTATAATTTTCAAACATCATCAATATAATTATTTGTATTATACAGTTGTCTAACTCCAGTTTAAAGTCATTTTTGTTGAAAAACACCACCAACATAACTACTAAAATGATTAAACAGTCAATCTTGGGGGCCCCTTTCAGCCTGGGGCCCCAGGCAATTGCCTGGTTTGCCTGCCTTGTTGCGACGGCCCTGTGTCCGTGTAGTGGTGCGGTAGTGACACACTGCTCTTCTGTTGAACAATTAATGGCTGTGCTACTGATATCAAACTCACTCCAATGGCTGCAGGGTTGATGCAATGCCTTGTCATTTATGACCTCTTAAATTCAAATTTTAAACCATTTTTTTTTTTACTGCCATGACAAACATAACTCTACTCTGCAAACACGTTTGGAAAATGGAGTGATTGGATCGATAAATTTCAGAGAGTAGTCTCTCAATTCTTTCTGAAATACCTTAGTAGCTCCATAACTTGGAGAGAGATGACTCTGAAATAACATAAAATAAAGTCAGTGTATTAAAATGTCAATATAAATTCACTCAATTGTTAAAAGTGAAGAAAAGTCATTTAAAGTCATTTAAATGGCAAAAATACTGAAATATCTGGAAGGAATAATAGTATGCCTATTTCCTTTTTTGGAAATTCACTCTATTGCATTTCAACATGAATAAAACAGTTATATTTTAATTACATTTTTGAATTAAACAGGTTTATTTATTATGCGATGTGGACAGTAGCCTACATGTATTATTTATGCTTCACCAGCAAGTTGCAAGGCATTGGTATTAAAAATGCTTTTAATGCTTTTTAATTTTATTATTACTCATTCCTTGTGTACATAAACACACACACACACACACACACACACATGCGCGCGCGCACACACACACACACACACACACACACACACACACACACACACACACACACACACACACAAATCACCCATGCGGAGCCACTGATGGCATCAGATATAGTGACAAGTTTGCACCAGATGCCTTTGACGCTTGTGAAAGGTCACTCTCTGCCCAGTGCTCATGTGCCTGTCCCTGTGGTAGCTAGACCAACCAGCTGGATTCCTTGTGCCATCAACAGGGACCCAGACCCCCATCTACAGTAGCCTAACCTATATACCCTCCCATCTGTGGGGACGACCACCACTGGAGTCGGCTCTTAAGATGGGGCCTGGAAGAGGCACTTTATGAAAGACTGAAAATGGTGGGAGGATAGTTTTTGAGATGATTGTAGTTCACAACTGAGGACAGTGCTACATGCTCAGTATGTTCACTGTGTACAAAATTCTATGTGTTTTACACTATAAATAGCCTACTGCAATGGTTAGAGATATACAGAGAAAGAGAGAGAGAGAGAGAGAGAGAGAGAGAGAGAGAGAGAGAGAGAGAGACCTTGAAAAGCATTCATTGATAATATTGTATTGAATAGGCCTAGCTATTTCAAGTTATCTTCCAAGTGACTTTTTGCATTTCAGAAAAACCTTTAATATATATATAGGACTGTTCTTATTTTATTGAGAATGATTGACAGGTGAAAAAGTCTTTGAGTGCCTACGTCCTGATTGATTTGTAGCTGATTTGTAGCTCAGTGTTCATGTTCATCTTGGATTGTTCTTGGTGACAAAGGAGCTCCTTCAGCATGGTGTTCTCACATCGCTTATGTATGATGGCCCAGTGGGCCTCATCAAGGTCAGTATCTGTTCTCTAGCAATGCATTGTGGGTATCCAAGCTAACACCTACAGTATAGCCAAAGATCATGGAATACTGAGCAAGATAAGCCATCATAATACATTTCAATGGGAGCTAACTGGAATACTTCCTGTCTGCATAAATGCATTACATCACAATAAGAAAGATTCTTTAAGTCTGCATGAAGGGGGATTTTTCCCCCCTCCCCCTTGCAAAAATAGAACCAGGAACTGAACCAGCGTTGACACCTCTCGCTCCGCTTGAATCCTCTCTGGTATAGCTATACAGTAAATCTCACAGTGTCAATTTCTCAGCAGTGCTTCAGCCAAAGACTCGGGGCTTAGTACCTGTGCAGTATTTATATCCCCTGAAGTTGTAGAACAGGGGTGGGCAATTATTTTGGCCGAAGGGCCACATTGGGTTTTAGATTTTGACTAACGGGCCGGGTATTAACAGTCAACCGGTTGATGCCGGTAAATTTGCAAGTCTCAAACCAGTAGCCCCACTTTCTTCAGGGGACATGTTAACATGCAGGCTTAAAAGGGTGGGATTTGTATTTTATGAATACAACAAATTTGATAAATCAGACCTATAATCTAAGTCACCTTGGCTAAATGAGAAATTATTTTTATTTTGGGAAGGCTCTGCGGGCCGCATAAAATAGCTCAACGGGCCGCATGTGGCCCCCGGGCCTTAGTTTGCCCAGGTGTGTTGTAGAACATGATGACCAAACTAAAGTGAATAAGTCATCAATGCAGAGTCACTGCATATGGAATGAAAGAGAGTTATTTCTCTGCTCAATGGTGTTTTTTGCCCCCAACGGCACCTTCCAGGCAGCACAGCCTAAAAGGCACTACCTTTACCCTATTCCTAACCCTAACCCCCTCAACCTTCATCCTAACCCTAAGCTGAGTGGAGTAGTGCCTTGAAGGCAACGCTACCTGGAACAGGTGTGTTCTAGTTGGTGATGAGGGACCAGGTTACTAGGGCTCCAAGTGGGGGGAGGGCCCTTGAGGAGCCTGGAAGTGTATTCCAGGGGGGTGAGGGGGCCCATGGTCCTATGCCCACATAGGGGCCCAGAATTTAGTTCTACACCCCTGGTCATGAATACAGAAGATGGTTGTGATTTCCTTATGTACATTTTGTAAATAGCCACTATAAAGTTGGCAAATTAGAACAAAGCCCACATTTGATATTTATACCAAATCAATTGTAGTTTAATTGTGGTTGGCAACAAGGGTGCCATTTAGCCTTAACAGTCCATTTTGATCTGTTGCCCAAATATAAATTGCACTTGTGAACAAGGTACAATACTCTTTTGATTAATTCTATGGTCCCTTTAAAATAACTTCAAAAGGTACCATTTGAAAACTTCAGGCCAGGAAAACTACATCTCAGATCCACTACAGATCCACTTTTTATAATGTAATTTCTCAGTATTTCAAAAGAATATTGCTGCCACTTCCTCCGTTTTCTCTATCCTCCATGTCTTTCATTTCTCTCTTTAAGACAGTTAGAGGCTAATAAACCTAGCGCTCCTGGAACAACCTTGAATCAACAAACACCAATTATGCTGCAATTGCTTCGTGTTGCTGAAGTGGTACATCGTTGACATCTGAAATTATATAGGATGAAAAAAGAGTAGAACTTTTACAGCACGCATGACGTTCACAAAGCTGTGGTTCATTCATGACAGCTTTCACTGATCCGAGGCCTGTGAAGATGCCGGGTACCGTACCGCTGCTGCTTGCTTCCATGCTTGTGCCTTTAAATAGCTGTCAGCTGCTGCTTGGCCCATAAAAAAATAGAGGGAGAACCGAGAACAAATTCGTTTTTATACCACTAGACGCCTAGACTCAGCAATTAGTGACAGGACATCGGCAATTAGTGCTTTTCAGAGAGAGAGAGAGAGAGCAGTAGTCGGGGAGGGCGGATAGAGAGGGCACCTGTGTCAGTGTCGGTGGTGATGGGGTGGGGGTGAGGTTGGGGGGGTTTGGTGGTGATGGGGGTGGGGGGCACAGATGTCTCGCTCGTTAAGAGAACCTGCAGATGCCATTCTGATATCGCCCATCAATCAAAGTGCCTTTTCTGTGTGACGACTCTTGTGTATAGTCCAGTCAGGTGAGGGGGGTTGTTTGGGGGGGGGGGGGGGGGTGGGGTCTGCTGGGTGACAGACAAGACGAATAGCACTATATTTAGGGAAACAGAATATCAATAAACACCAAGGGGAAATGCATATACTGCCGAGAGGACGGTTGGCGAGCCACAGGTTCTTAAACAACCCGCCTCTGAAAAATGGGGGCAGTCAGAGCGATGTAGTCAGATTAATCACACGCCTGTCCTACTAAACAGACCCCCTGCCTCCCCCATCTCCTCGTCCCACCATCTCCCCCCCCAACCCTCAGCTCTGACAGGAATTGATGTTGTCCAATAAAAGAGGAATATAAAGTGTAGTCCTTGTGAAGTCAATTTTCACTGAGCGTCAGAAAATGAGAAGGGGTGTGGGAAATATGGGCTAGGCTTGGTCAGGTGTCTCCCTGTGTGTGTGTGTGTGTGTGTGTGTGTGTGTGTGTGTGTGTGTGTGTGTGTGTGTGTGTGAGCACACACGTTTGTGCATGTGTGGTCGGGGCAGTGGTTCTCAAACTTTTTCTCAAACTCTACACTTTAAAGGGTGGGACATTTTCAAGGCCCTTACCTCCCCAAGCAAATACTGTCCTGTATGACATAAAAAAAAATAAAAAATAAAAAAAAAATTGCACTTTGCATGCCTGTTACATTTCCCTCTATTCTCCTCAATCTGATGTGATTGCTTTACAGTAATTTATGTTGGCGTCTGACTGCAATATTGGGTTGTTTTG
The DNA here is from genome assembly GCA_027497455.2 of Sardinella longiceps. NCBI lineage: Eukaryota > Metazoa > Chordata > Actinopteri > Clupeiformes > Clupeidae > Sardinella > Sardinella longiceps. The sequence continues at coordinate 8,113,004 of JAODXP020000019.1, read as the reverse complement.
TTTTGAGTGTGTGATCTTTATGGCCAATAAAGAAAGGCATTACTAATGATATGGCATAAAAGAGACAAATTTCCCATTTCCTCCTGTTAATCGGCACCTCCTGTCTTTCTTTCCCACATTTAGAACCAGGGCCGTCGCAACAAGGCAGGCAAACCAGGCAATTGCCTGGGGCCCCAGGCTGAAAGGGGCCCCCAAGATTGACTGTTTAATAATTTTAGTAGTTAAGTTGGTGGTGTTTTTCAACAAAAAATGACTTTAAACTGGAGTTAGACAACTGTACAATACAAATAATTATATTGATGGTGTTTGAAAATTATAACAATGTGGTTCATGTAAGTATTTACGGGGAGTGAAGGGCCCCCACGTCCTGTTTGCTTGGGGCCTAAGTACCTTGAAACGGCCCTGTTTAGAACCAAGGGCTCTCTTTCTCTCTCTCTCTCTCTCTCTGTGTGTGTGTGTGTGTGTGTGTGTGTGTGTGTGTGTGTGTGTGTGTGTGTGTGTGTGTGAGAGAGAGTGCTCTGAATAATAATCACTTTAGCTACCTTTAGCTTTATATACTCCAGCCAGGCATGAAGTTTTAGTGTCAGTAGCAAACCTCCATTAGTCAGGTGACATCAGACTTTCAAACAGCCCATGTTTATGCAATTCCATTACATATGCTATTGTATTTCCATTTTCCCCAACAGGAGATTCTTTCTTTAAAGTGTGCATTTACATAGAAACTCCTTCAGCTGACTTGTCAGGGTTAATAATAATATGCTATTTGATCTCACTTGCAATATCCAGGGTTCCTTTATGGTTATAATTTCCACTCCCCATACAGGCCTACATTCGCTCTTTTACTTTTTATTCTCCTCTATCTCCTCTCTCATATCAGCATTAATGCCCTCGTCTGAACATTTTCCTTTCAAGCTCATGTTCAAAAAACCTCCCCATGTTCAAATATACAAATAGACACTCAAATAAATTACCCCTGTAGTGGCAACAATTACCAGAGATGCTGAGAGTATTGGCGGTAGTTATGGCCGTGTTTTTGTGGTTTTCTTTCACGGTCTAATAGTCGAGACAGAGGGGCTAAAAGGGCAGAGAGTTCAAACCCATGAAGCGAACAGCATGTTCTTGATCTGTGCTTGTATTGGACCCTGTATATATATTCTACCCATTAGTGCTGCTGCCCCTCATCCCACCAACACCATATCTTGACTTGGTGGTTGTCAGGAAACATTCAGACAATGACCTTTATTTTGACAATCTGAGCTTCATGCCCTGGCTGTTCCCATAAGTATGACTCTTCCTGGAAGCTCTTTACACTTTTTTTTGTGCACAGCTTTTTGGGAATAACATTCTGGTAATAGCCCACAATGTTGGTAATAGCCCACAATGTCATCCTTTCACCTTAAGATGTAGACTTCCTCCACAGTCTGATGTTGCACTGACAATGCCAGTATACTGAGAATACTTTATATTGTACTATGTAGCATTGTTATACACATTTTACTTACAGTCAGTATCTGTATAACATTATAAGCATATACTGTATATCTTCTTATATATGAACTTTAAACCTGCAATCCACCTGAACTTTAAACCTGCAATCCACCTGAACTTTAAACCTGCAATCCACCAGCACCTTTTTCAAGTTGGCTGTGCAAAGGGATTTTTTCTATTTTACAACATTATAAGCTATTCATAAAAGGTTGTGAATTATTCATGAAACCTTATATTGATTGACATACATGGCTATAACTATACAAAAATAGGCCTACTTATGATGACAAGTATTATGATGCATTGTGCTACAGGCTTGGCTTATTATGTTACAGCATTACTTTATAACTAAACTAATGTCTACTTTGGAATAGTTCTGTCAATGTATGACAATCATTATGAGACATTATAAATACTTTATAAGCCTTTATAAATGTATTTCTAATGCTTTATGAATACAGACATTAAGTAAAGTCTTACACGCAATTCAGTGCTATAATGACTCATTAATATCACTATGTTGCTTTATAGGTATCAAGAAAAATCTTTCCATTTGAATGTTTAGTTAATCTTCATGACATGTATGTATTTAAACATCTGTAAATAATGTATGTAATAGCTGTGTTATTACAGTGTTATACATTCATGATAAGCAAAGTCACCAGACCAAACAATTGTGAGACTTCCATATACAGTAATGTATGACATACATTTGAAATTTCATTATCTCTACATTTACATTCTATTTAAATAGATAACTTCTGTTTCTGACATTTTCATGACCTTTAATTGTGTTTACACAGATGTACGCTAGCACAGTGTTCAGCCAGCCCCCCATTTTGATGCAGGCAATTTGTCCTTGCATGCGTGTCTGGAAACACCCCATAATTTAACCTCTCTTCTGTGCCATGATCCCATGTTAACATCTCAAATACTTGTACATGTATGCATGGCTCTACACCTTCTGTGTGATTTAAGAGGTTATTAGTGTTTCCCATTAGATTACATTTCCATGCAGAAGTAGATAATCCTGTTTGCGGATCAGTATCACAAGTCGGTGCATGGCGAGGATATTATAATATGATCCTATTAGTTAAGGGTAGCGGTGCAGAGAAGTTCCTAGAATGTAAATGAACTGATGGAGTATTGCTGCTGTGCTAAGCATGCCGTTCAGCTGAAAAGAGAATTACCTGTTCAGTATGTTGTACCAATTCACTTAGGAACTGATTGTTGTAATTTCCTCAGGTACAGAGAGATAAATGAGGGGTTACTCATTACATTTAAGTATACAAGCATACAGTATACTATATGTAAGTACAGTATATGTACTGTTTTGATCCTCAAATTCTGTATCTGCATTTATCCAATGATTTATTAATATTTGTGAATTAGTGACAGACACGAGACACACGCAGCACAAAGTCAGGTGAGACCTAGAAAAGGAAGCTTTCTGGAAGCCGGGAGCAGTAAGAGGTTAGGTTTGGTTAGGTACCTATTGTAGCTCATCAGCCGGGGATGTGAACATGGAAAATAAAGCAGGATGAAGCAAAACCCTCCCACATACCGGCTTGCTAAAAGGAGAAAAGAAACTTGTGGATAATATTGGATGAAATTAATAAAATAATTTGTGGATACAAAAGTTTGTCATGCAAAAAAAAATTCACATGCTGTATAGCAACATATTCCTGACACATACATTCAATAACATCTCACTATACTGTATCAGCAGACAGAACAATAAATATCATAATTGTAATTTTGCCTTCTCCTGGGGTAGCCTACTGTATGATCTGTAATGCAAACAAAACAAAAATCCATTTTGAGACAGGATCCAAAAGCATGAATTCTACATGTAGGCTGTGAATATGGAATCTATAGTTGTGTTCTATTCTCATGCAACATATTTTATACCAGAAAAAGACAAGGTATAAAAATACCATGACCCGAAATATTACTGTAATGAAAACAAATTTACATGGAACATCTCTGTGTGCGGACCGTTAGTTTGGGGGGAAATTGAGAGTATAAATATCACCTCACAATGAATACAGTATCTGGTCACTCAGCCCTAATAGTAAGGTCTCAAAGGGCTTGATATAATCTTAGACTATGTTTGACTTGTCACTGGTCAGTTGATAAGTCTGATAGGTCTGTTTAGACAGCTGGTGAATTTCATTGTTCCACGTAAAAAAAGAAAAGCACTGCAGTGTAATTGCCCATTCCTCTCTCTCAGTAAAGCCCCATCCTGTTGTATCTATAGCATAGCGCTGAATGTAATGAATGTGTGGAAGCCCCATCCTGTTGTATCTATAGCATAGCGCTCAATGTAATGAATGTGTGTAAGGCTCTCCATTATTCTCTAGATTACTCTATTTCATACTTCAAGGTTCTCATCAGCATTCATTAATATTGTAATAAGGTTCGTAGGTTTGGTTAATGTTCTAAACCAGTGCTCGAAACTTTCCTCATTACTGCTGAGTGAATTTATATTCACTCCCCCCTTCAAGCTATTTTATCTGTTCTGCTTGTCAAAAGATCATAGTGTGTGGAAACGATGGATAACATGCCAAATTCATCTTTTGGCTCATTACTGTTGTGATAAAAAAATAATCAATCATTTTCAAACTGGCCTCAGCAACACAGTGTACTGTACGGTTTTATTTGGGCTTTTTATAGGAGGCTGTGAATTCAAACAGCTTGCAGGCAACAGGCTCAATGAGTTTCCTCATTGAGTTATAGCTAAAGTTAGTGACTGAACACACACACACACGCATGTGAATATAAAAATGTCTTGTAGTATGCAAGAAATTTTGGCACATCACATCTTGCTACATCATTGGGGTCTTTCAGACAATCTTCACTTCACATTATTCACCCCTCAATTCAGATACAACTTGGAATGGTCAGTTGAGAAAATAGCATTGTTGACATGGGAAGAAATAAAATGAAATGATTTTGTCTCCAAACTATAGGGCAACTGTCTTGCCCATAGACTGTATGGTCTTCACCTGACCCCCGTTCTACCCATAAAGGACCTTGGGACCACTTGATTTGCAGTCTTTCCTTCTTGTTTGAATGAGCAAGTCATACTGAAGACATTTCCACAAGAACACATGACGAACGCCACTAATAAAAAATGAGAGAGAGAGAGAGAGAGAAAAAAAAGTTTCTCCAGCTTGGCCTGGGAATAAATCTTCCTGTGATGCACTCCCTCTCCTGAAGATTGAATGACCTTGGTCAAAGTTTGTGGCCTGTCCTTTATCTTGTTCAGAGGGCCATTTGTTAAAGAGTTTCCACTGGCCCGGCCCAGCCAAACGCCCCGTAAGTCATCACAACGTGTGCCATTATCCCCAGTGTGAATGATGAAGTCCAAGCAGTAAGGACTTGATACACCAGAGGTGTGTTCAAATTCGCTAACAGAGGCGAACGTTCGCAAACAACTTTGTCTCGCATTAATAACCTCCTGAGAGTAATTTCCACTCAGTTTGTTATTCGTGTTTACAGTTTAAAACAAACTATTTAGAACATTAAGCAAAATCGTTCAAATTCCATTGTTTAATGCGAACATGTTTTCGACGAGTGTTCGCTTATGTTAGATGAATCTGAACACACCTCAGGTTGCATATGTAGAGTACACCCCATTTTTTTGTCTTTTTGTTGCCCCTTCATGAGTTTGTGGCCTTTTGCTTTTCTAGTTTACGTTGTTGTTACATGATTTGACCAGTAGATGGCGCTAGAAGACCAGAAATGAATCTGATGTAGCCTATAAAAGAGAGAACGAAAGTGAAAGGATTGAGGAGAACGATAGGAGAAAAGCACATGCAGTTACGTGTAATGAAGCTGTGAATGGAAAATAAATGTAAAACTTTACCCAGCACACGATTGAGGACATTCCTTTATTCAAGTGTGCAACACATACACAGTTGCACCACAGTTGGATTGGAGCATTTCTACCTGTCGTATTCTCATGCTGCATTCTCAAAGTGTGTTTATTGGTCAGGATGGGATGCATCTTCAGCAAACGAGGCCAATGGCCGTAATCCCAAACAGAATACTAACGGGAGATGAGAATCGAGCGGAATTAGGTAGAAAGGCAATGGCCAGGCTATTAACAGGCTATTATATTAACTCATTTGTAAAAAATGTCAAATCTGGACAGTGTGCACAAGGTTGTTAATACAATCTAATGGTTGGACGTTAAGTCAAGAAGAGGGACTCAGATGCACATAAAAACCCCAGAAGTGAGAAATCACACACACACGCACACGCACACGCACACGCACACGCACACGTACACGTACACGTACACACACACACACACACACACACACACACACACACACACCCTCACACACCCACACACAACCTCCTTGATTTGGCCCAGTGTTCTCTACTCTCCCTTGGGATTTGCTTCAGCCATTACTCACAGCCCAGAGCCAATGCTTTGTTAGCCACTACATTAGCACTTCAGACCTCCAATTCATTTAGCCGAAATAGGTCAACTGATGGCTGCTTATCATCAGTGAAAAATGCAGAGCTGTGCTTGTGCTACTTTCTGTGGCAAATGAATAATGGGGAGAAACGATTGCACAGGCCACAGAGCTGTTGAATGACTATATGGCCTATAGCTGTTGTTAATTAGCATCTAACACATGGTATGCAGTAGGCCTACATCTTCAAGGTTCACAATTAGCTCTCCCAATTCTGAGGGATATGTTGCGAGCAACTTACATTCACCTGAAAGGCACACTTGTACTGTGATCATAAAAATCTAACAAAATAAATGGTTTGGCCAACCATGTTCAGAAATGAACTATAAGGCTTGGTCAGACCAATCACATTGCTCTATCTTGGAGAGACGTTGGGCAGGACATGGCTGCATATAGTAGGCTGTGACTCTGATCTAGATGGCACTAGCGGTAGCTGGTCAGGCTACTTATTGCGTGTAGAGGCATTTTGAAAGACAACTGCTGATTCAACCCTTTTAATTGAGCCCAGTCAATCCAGTTTCAATATCTTTAAAATGTCATTCATTGTCACCATACCTGACAGTCATTTGAGTACTAAAGGAAAGGGTTTTGTGCAGTATTGTGGCTAGTGTCTACAGTGCTGCTATTGAGAAATATCTAAACGCCCTGCTGCAGTCTCTGTAGTCCAGCCAGTGGGTGAATAACATAACGACCAAGATATCTATGGATGTTAGCAATGATGCTTTCTACAAACTCATAACAACAAACAACAAACCCTGGTCTATAGACGAAGCTACAGAGTGGAACATGTGTGTTCTTGGTTTGCATTGGTATTACAGTTAAAGGAATATTCCACCTCTTTGTGAAAAATGGTTATTCATCCTCTTAACTGGAATTACATGTGTGGGTAAAAGCATTTTGCTCTCAGTGTATGTGCTTTCCTATTCTGGCAACCCCAATTTTACCTTTAGCTTAGCATAGGCACTGGAAAGTAAAGTAGCCAAAGAGTTGCTATCTGGCAACTTTACATTACAGCGCCTATGCTAAGCTACAGCTAAAATAAAGCTGAAATTGGGGCTGCAGGACAGGGAAAATGCATACACTGAGAGCAAAATGCTTTCACCCACATACGTAACACCAGGTAAGAGAGTGAATAACCAATTTTCATAAAGAAGTGGAATATTCCTTTAAGTTAAAGTTAAATCTCTCCCACTCCATGTGTGAGGCATCGGGCGGTGCCCATCTCCGTTTCCCTAACCTGAGGCCACATAACCGCACAGGGCAGAATGACAATAGCGGGAGGCTAGTCCTCTGGTAGCCCTAGCCTGGGAGTTCCCACGCTCCTTTGTGCGCTTATTTCATTTCACTCTGCAACACAGCATGGTGACCATGCCCGATTTTCTCACCTGCTTTCGGTATCCAATCACAGAACAAAAAGGGACTAGTACGGCCCTCGATTGCATTTTATGTACAGACGCTATGATAGACATTCGTAGCGTCCAATAAATGGCTCTGGACAATCGTAAACGATGCTTCCGCTACGAGAGATGCAATAGGTAGGTCTCCAGACTAAATATCACTCGTGATCTTTAGTTTGGCATTCGCCAGGCTATGGTAGCCCCATGTGTTACTTAAGCCTTTGTGTTACAGTAATATATAATTATCACTCTAGTCTAAGTTAATGTGAATGACAATGTTCACACTGCAAACTATATAGTGACATGAAATGATATTGCTGAGATCAATTTCAGATAGATTTCTTTGTTCTAATTTAAATGACATACATCCATGCACTGTACTGTCTCTGTATAACCAGTCACCTTAATCTGAATGAGGCTATAATTGCACTTTAATAGGTGGACTTGGTCTGACTCTCAAGCCCTGTGAAAGCCTTGATTAAAACACAAGCACAGTGAAGCGTAGGGTTACCCTCACACACACACACACACACACACACACACACACACACACACACACACACACACACACACACACACACACATACACTCCCATACACACACACACACTTACACACACACACACACACACACACACACACACACACTTACACACCCTCACACACACACACACACACACACACACACACACACACACACACACACACACCTGGGTCCAAATCCTCCTGACAGGAGGCCAGTGATGGGCGCGGGCAGGACTAATACCACCCTGTCAGCAGCTCTGAGATGATGAAGTAGTCACAAAGCCCAGTGGCTCTGCTGCCTCTGCTGGCTCTACTGGCTGGCTGGCTGGCTGGGCAGCGACTCCCAAGGAAAGTTGTTTCATGCAGGCTTTTCATTACTGACATCTCCTCTGCACTGGCTATGAGGAGGGTGGGGGTGGTGTGTGTGTGTGTGTGTGTGTGTGTGTGTGTGTGTGTGTGTGTGTGTGTGTGTGTGTGTGTGCTGTGTTTCTAGGGGGGGGTGGTGTGGCTGGAGGTGAGCTCTACTCCAAGTGACTCCCTAGGGGGAGAAGATGGTGATACAGAGAGAGAGAGAGAGAGAGAGAGAGAGAGAGAGAGAGAGAGAGAGAGAGAGAGAGAGAGAGAGCTTTTATGTATTACTGTCACGGATCACATGAGGTGTTATAGTAAATTTGAGGGTGATTAGGTGAGAGTAAAGCTTCTGACTTAGCTGTGTGTACACTCTTGTATATACTGTATATCTATCCCTGATCCCTTATCACTTATTTTGTCTCACTGCAGGCTAATATTTGTCTATTTAAACACCCTCATGCCAGCGTAATCCCGTTTACACATCTCAAATAAATTACATAACAAAGTCAGCTAATACATCACCATTCTACTTGCAGATGCTGTGAAGTATCCTAATTCTAACTTTGTAATTGTAGCCTATACGTTTTTTTGTGTTATTTATATAAGGTGTTATAGGACATTTTACTGTAATGTGGTTCATGTGTGGTTTTAACTTCCATTTCCACTCTGCCTAATTTTCATTCAACTACAGTAGAAAATGTGAGGATTCCAGCATAAAGTTTGCCGTTATGAGAATCTTACTGACAAGAACCCTCTAGGCTCAGATCTTACTGCAGAATAACATCTGATAATGGAAAGCCAGACTATATAAGAACACTTTATATTTTATGATTACTGTGCCTGTTAAATTTCTTGGGCATAATGCAAATGAGATTGAAACTCCCTTTTCTCTCTCTGCGAGACATCACATTATTTTATAGACGTCTTTAATTGCATCCATTTGAGTTTATTTTATATTCAAGTTTGCCTAATGGTAACACATAATCTAGCTGTTTTATGTTAATTAAGTACTCATAATTTATTCAACTTTTGGGTGTGTATGTGTTTTTTTTTTTTTTTTCAACTTTTGTGGTATGCCTTGGCGACATTGTTACAGTAATTTCAACATAACACTGCATGATAATCTTACATTGTTGGGGTGAGGGATAACAAGAAGAACGATTTCTCCTCATCTTCCAGTAAGTTCTTCAGCTACAAGAAGAATAAACTCTTCATTTGGTAGATAAGGCCTCTAGCCCATAAACCTTCAGCTATGTGGAATGCAATGCACTAACCATGCACTTACAAAATGACAAAATAACTACAAAATAACTGCAATTACAACTCCTAGCGTCTGCTAAACGCATTACAGTAATGTAAATGTAATGTACAGTATATGGGTTTTCTCAGGTGCTGCACAGCCTTGGATGGAGGGCTTAGATGCTGAAAGTCCCTGCTGACTGCATGCTATGGCTGAATTGGTCTTTGGTATTTTTTGCCCTCAACGGTGCCTTCCAGGCAGTGCTGCCTTCAAAGCACAACTCCACTCACTTTAGGGTTAGAATGAGGGTTAAGGGGGTTAGGGTTATCAGGTTGCAATAGGGTAAGGGTAGTGCCTTTTATGCTATGCTGCCTGGAGGGTGCCGTTGGGGGCAAAAAAACACCATTAAACTATGCAGCCTTTACCTTTCATAAGGTACTCATAAGGTTTAACTCTTAACTACTTTCGTCTAGACGCTGGCGAGGTAGGCATAGGCCGAAACGCGTCCGTCTTGGACATGTTATCATTAAAAAAATAGTTAAGAGTTAAACCTTGAGAGTGCGTTTACTTTCTTTATCATTCTGGGTTTTTACATAACATGATGTCAGCCCCCTTCTCTAATCCCTTCAGTCTCTAGGTCATCACCTAAAAGAGCGTCACTAGTTTGATTGGCGTTTAGCACAGGGCAGGCAGAGGGCCTTGGGCCAATAGATGGACCTTTGCCAGAGCCTCATCTTCTCTGGTGTTATTGTTTTGAACATTTCAAACTAATTCTCTTGTCTTCTCTGGAGTGCTTTTGGAGGTAGACATGGTGTGATATTGTTGATATTGTTAATTGAGTTCCTTGTGCGCTATACGCCCATGCGGACAGGAGAAGAGATAAGGCCATGTGGAGAGACC
>JAODXP020000019.1:8097614-8100114 GCA_027497455.2 Sardinella longiceps | reverse complement strand
CGCCTCTGCGGCACCTCCTCCACCACCACCACCACCACCTCGCCAAGCCCAGCCCAGCAGAACAGCGCCTCCGAGAGCTCCACACACACAAAGACCTCATCAGAGCCATCACAGCCAAGATCAAAGTCCACATGAGTGGCATTCGCTGCCATCCGAGGGGCCCCCTCATCCCTCTGTGTGCATGACCTATACTGTACAGCACCTGCCTCTTCTTTGTCTTCTCCTTGTTCCAAATGTATGAACCCTGCACCTCATTAGACAGATACCGATACCTCTCCAGACCCCTATGGTTAATTAACGTCTGTAACTATAGATTTTTTATTATTATTTGTACATTGTGTGCATTTATTTGTAGGTGTGTGCAACTTTTTGACCCCACAGAACACTACATTCAGAGGTGAAATCAGCTCATAATTTGACAGCTCATATATTGACATATTAATGTATTGACTGGGTTCCCTCATATCAAAAATGGGATGAAAATATAAGTAACAAATCTCAGGATACACCAAAGCTTTATATAAACACCTTTATATAATATTCTTAAAAATAGTTCACAAATACAGAACCTATTCCTTCAGCATGGAGTTAATAATATTCTATAATCTGATCCTGTAAGGGAAATGTGGTCTCTGTCTTTGACGCAATCAAGAATTATAGTGACATGCATACAGCACATATGAATACACAGTGAGGTGATGCACGCTTTCCATTGTTCTCTGTATTACGCACTGATGATGGCTTAGGCTAAAACGCGTTTGCATTGGACATGGTGGTATGCCAAATAAATAATGAGATATTATAGCTCGTGAGTGCGGATTTTTCTTTAAGCTTATAGTTTTCTTTTTTCACGCACCCAAAGTCTTTTGTTTATCTTACTTTTGAAGTTGAGCGCGCCCTCCCGATACACAGTGAGGTGAGACACACACTAACATGCTGCAGCTGTCAGTGGCACCTGGGGAGCAGTGAGGGCTTAGGAGCCTTGCTCAAGGACACTTGGGAACCAGTGGGCCACGGCTGTCTCTTTGTAGTGCAGGGTAAACGTCCTTCCATTAAACTGAAGCGATTTGTTGAGGGTGTGACACTGGCCATCATTACAGAGCTTTAGAAGTGACTATAGGTTTTCCACCTAAAATTCCCAGATTTGCCACCATTTTACATTGGAATCAGGGCCGTCGCAACAAGGCAGGCAAACCAGGCAATTGCCTGGGGCCCCAGGCTGAAAGGGGCCCCCAAGATTGACTGTTTAATCATTTTAGTAGTTATGTTGGTGGTGTTTTTCAACAAAAATGACTTTAAACTGGAGTTAGACAACTGTACAATACAAATAATTATATTGATGATGTTTGAAAATTATAACAATGTGGTTCATGTAAGTATTTACGGGGAGTGAAGGGCCCCCATGTCCTGTTTGCTTGGGGCCCCCTAAGTACCTTGAAACGGCCCTGATTGGAATTAGCGGTGTAGCAGGAAAAGAGCTCTAGGGGAAGCCTGAGGGGAGAGCTGACAGCTTTCCGATTTTACGACGTTAATTTGCTTTGAGTTATGAAAATGAGGCCAATACCAAACCACTGTTTGTAATGTTTTCTCAATAGCAACGGTATAAACTGGCTTCATTGAGACTAGTGCTGCCATACTGCCATAGAGGCCTTAGTGCATCTGCTCAGTATTAGATTTTGCTATAGTACTACAATAGGGTACTCTTCTAAGGCTTCTGTTTCCCCCAACTACAATATCAAGCAACCAATCAGTGGACTGGAAATGAAGGCAGAACCAATAGATTTGAATAAAGTTTCAAACTAAGTATCCGCCCAGAGTAGTGAAGATAGTGAAGCACGGAGAGAGTCTGTTCCGCTAGCTAGGCTATGTTTATGGAGCCAGTGATTAGCCATCTGGAGTCAGTGGAAGCTGATGGCAGTGAGAGATGATACCCAAGCTGACGCATGAACACTGTGCTCCAGTTCAAACAGTTTGACCTTTCCCAGTATGGCCTTTCAGAAGTGTAAACAATGCTTGTGTTATTGAAAGCGGTACAGATGTAGCCTACTAGATCGTGAGTATTCACTGTATGCATATGCAAAGAGTGTGCAACATCTGAGGAAAACATTCTGATAATATCAGATAGTCTGTAGGCTTCATATTGTGGAGTAGGACACTTCTAATTACTAATTTTATTTAAATGTATGCAAACACAGAACACTAAAATAGACTAACTGTCCATCAGAAAGTCTCCTTTATGGATCTATTTGTGTTCTATCAACAACTATTTTCAAAATCTATTCACATGTTTTTCTCTACAACTGCAGTACTGCTGCTAAAGCTTGGTGTAGATAGGTCATGAAGAAGGTATATGAGAAAAAAAAGATGAATCGTGAGATAATAACATCACTGCCGTGCCCACCCCACCATCCCCATCACCATATCCTCCCCCCACTTACAACAGAACACCATCACCATGCCCCTTTCCCCACATACAACAGCACACTGTCCAATCTCCCAC
>JAODXP020000019.1:8002941-8097514 GCA_027497455.2 Sardinella longiceps | reverse complement strand
ACCAACATAGGTGATAGGTGAAACTAAACTAACGAAAACAAAACTAACGAACCAAAACTACGTCAACGGATGGTTCCCAGATGGAATTGCGGGAGCAAGTCCATCTGGCGGAGTCAGGTTATGAGGTGTGACCCTGTCGGCCTAAGGCCAGACAATAAGATCAAATTGTACAGTTTGGCCGTATTCTCGCATGGCATTCTCAAAGCTTGCTGATTGACCAGGATATGATGCATTCTGAGGGAACAAGGCCAATGGTAGTAATCCCAGAGGTAGTACAGAAGGGAGATGAGAATCAAGCAGAATTCCGTAGGAAGGCAATGGGCAGGCTATAGGATACATCTAGATTTTAAGGATAAAAGACGGCTTGTTTAGCCATTCTTGTTTTAGGGATACAACACTTCCCTGAACCCCTTGCTCTCTCTCTCTGGACGGTTTGTGTTTCACAATGTATGTTTGAACCAGATTAACCTGCCACGGTCTCTGAGGGGGCATAGAGAGGGTCCCTGCATCGTTTTCACTCCAGTCTCAATTTAAAGCGTTGTCCGTCCAATGAAATATAAATGCCAAACCTGCATTTGCAAAAAGGGAAGCAATCCCTGCGAAGGACATGTGTGTATTTGAGCCTCCGATTGCTGTTTGCTTTTCATCTGGGTCCAGATGAGACGTTTGACCTGCTTTGACCCCGGCTCAGATTAAGTTACTCCTCTATACTGCACAGTCTCTGCTGAACTCTCTCTCTCTCTCTCACACACACACACACACACACACACACACACACACACACACACACACACACACACACACACACACACACACAGGCTCCTGCTGTTCACATCATTCCGCCTACATTTTCTGGGACAAAATAGATGGCAAACTGCCTTCCTCTGTGTGTGTGTGTGTGTGTGTGTGTGTGTGTGTGTGTGTGTGTGTGTGTGTGTGTGTGTGTGTGTGTTTTCTTCTAACGTGTGAGTGATGCTTCTGTTATGTCACAGCCTGCTGAAATGCCAGGGGGAGAACCTGGTTTCCTCATAAAGGGAGATTGAATGCTCAACTCCGCTCAACATCAACTTCAGATCACTTTTGAAAATTTGCCATGAGAAGGAAGGGTGGCACTTAATCCCTTTCAATTGTGACTTGTATAAATCCTGCATAGAGCAGAACAAATATAAAAAACATTCTCTGAATAAAATGTAGGAAGAACTGTGAGAAAATGTACTGTGAATTAAATGCTATCAGAAGTACTGTAACAGAGTATTTTGTTCACATAATCCCTCTGGACTGTGGATAAATATGTTTGTATTGATTTATTTACTTTTAAAGTGAGCCCTCGTTTTAGATATCAAAACACTGATGAGATGTGGGTATAGCCAAAAGATTATCTAGGTGAGGCATTGAGGATATAGCTCATACATTTCCTCTAGTGAAGAGCTGAATATCAATTTTCAGCAGACTAAACTCGTAACCATTACATAATCAGACATTTTCACCTGGCATCATACATTGCAAAGGCAGTGTTACAACAGCATTAAAAGCATCAAAAAATGCACATAGAATTGTAAAAGACCCTGAGTCATGTCCAGCCTTAGATAACCAAAAAGCGTGTTCAGGATGTTATGGTTTTTAGACACCACAATTAAACATCAATCATCTGGGGACCTATAGGCTCATTTCCCTGTCCTTCCTCGTCTCTCCCTGTCATCTCCTGTCACATCTGTACTGTCTTAGCCAATTAAAGGTGATAAAAGATTAAAAAAACAACAACAACAACAACAACAACAACAACAACAACAACAACAACAACAACAACTATTGGCTACATTAGATAGTCTAACATGAATAAGCCTGGCTGAACTCATGACCCTATCGAGATGCAGTAGCTTACATTTTTCTGGCTGGCTGCAGCATTTTCCGACTGTGAAGATATTGATATTGAGACATACAGTAGGTATCTTGTAGACCCAAGAACATCTTTTGAGTGTCTGCCATTTACTTTTTGGATATGCCCACAAACAGGAGATCTCTGCGCATGCATGGTGAGGGGGAAGATAACCATTTGCCACTTGAAAAAGCTTTTATTCTAAATAAGCATGTTTGTGAAGTCTGTGCGCTTAAAAGTAGCCTAGAAATGGGGCGCACAGAAACACCGCCTCACCCAATTCTCTCTCCCTTTCTCTCGTACTTGCACACACACATACTGTACTCCCACAGTCCTCTCTAAAGTAAGCACTCACACATGGAGAAGACACACCTGCTCTGTCTAACACAATCACTCTCCAAAGAGGTTAGGTTTTTGCCAGCATTTGTTGGTACTGTAGGTGTCATTGTCTGTGTGCAAAGTAACTTGAAAAGTTTTTAGCTGACTTCAGTAGGACTACTGATCTGGAATATGATCTGGGATTTGTACTATTGCATCATTGTCCCTATTGCCTTGGCACAGGTCTGCACTCTCCGAGTGCTTTTCCAGTCTTTTACTGTCTTTATGTTTGTGTTTTATTAGCAAAAGCTTACAAAGTAATAAACAGACAAAAAAGACATTTTTGGTATTCCACTGTTTTGTTTTTTAACTTCAATAAGGCAAAAATATGGGCTGTTACACTGCCCACACAATACAACCAATACCAACCATTAGGAATGCCTTCAATATAACCCTGCTGAAGTCATGAAAAATTCAATATCATAAAGAGAGAAATCGTAGTCTACCAACAAACTCCACATTATTTGACATACTTCCTTCTGCTCCGTTGCTCACCCCTCAAAAAATGAGTTTTAGCCGCACCTCATCTTCCTGAGAGTCTGCCATGGGGTGACATAGGCTGGCCCGTGCCCTTTTTAAAGAGGAGAGCTGGCGTGGGTAATTAATTCACTTTGTCCACTTGGCCACGGAGGCCTTGCTGCTCCAGTCAGCCTGTAAATCTCTGGGCCCTAACACTGAGTTTAACCTTTCAGTATGATAATCACCTAGGAGACCAGCAGTTGGTGGGTGGTGGGGAGGTCCAAGGGTGGAAGCGCTTCTCCTTTACCAGCAGCTGGGGCCATGTCCACTCCTCTTGACTGATGAAGAGTCAGATGATGAGAGAATTCCTCCAGAGGCACTGCAGAACGGATACATTTCTCTAAATCTCTAAATTATTATAAACACATTTATGAATATATCATAAAATCTAATAACTGATGACAGTAGTACTCGTACATTCTGACTGTACTCATAAAGCATTGTAATGTTATTGTAAGCCAATATAATGCTTCAAATTGTTTTGGGTTCATAGAAAGACCTGCCAAAAACTCCAATTATAAACATGAAATAAATGTGTAGTAAACACATAATGAGTCCTGTTCATTTTTTGATTATGGTGTGGGTTAATGTTGCTACAGAGACTCTGTGTTGCAGTGGTGTTGATTTGAAATCCATCTTAAGTATGAGAGGGTGTAAAATTTGTGTTATGAATTGTTAAATAAATTAGCGTCAATAAATTAGTGTTTTTATGCTGAAACTAAGCCTGCTGGAATTACTCTGCCAAGTCACATTGGGATACAACAAAACTGAAAACTCCGTTCAGCTGATGTACTGTAACCAACTGCAGGTGAAAACTTAAGCACATTACATGTTGTGGCTCGCCCGTCCGGCCCAGAGATCTTTTGTACAAAACTGCAGTGTGAGGTCAGTGCACGGGGCTCAGCTGAACCTGTTCATTCACAACAAAATTGGTGTCAGTTCTCAGAACAGAGTCAATACAAAAACCTTGAGAAAAAGTCTGATATGTGTAGACCTGACACCAACACCAACACATCTGAAGTGTTAATAGTGTTTCTTCCCATCCTGAGTCTCTTCCAGGATCTTCTCTTCCAGGATCTGGTGTGGGAGATGACATTCATATCTGACCTCAGCAGATGGATGTCCCTTCCATAGGTGGATGATCTCTCCACTCAATGTATCAGGGAACCAGAGTAATACAATAACCTTTAGTTTAAAAGTAAATCGGGAGTTCACCTATACTTGGTTATTGTGGAATGCTTACTGTACAAGGGGTGGTGATTTTTATATTGAAGCCATCAAAGGTTAATATTAAAAAAGTACTCTGTAGCTTCAGAGTCAAGGTTGTGGTCTCTCCTGAAGTCTAAAGATGACTGAAAGCCAGTGTGTCAGAGAGTTATTCCTGTGCTGTGGAAGACGACTCAGGAAAGGGGGAGAAAATAACAGGTGGTCATAAGTGAGCCCGGCCGGCACAGTATAAATATCAGAGCAAGCACCAGGGGGAGAGCTGTTTCAGGCCAGCCAGTGCTGTGCCACTCTGTGGGGGAGAGAGAATGACACGACCACTCCCTCCTGACAGCATGTCTCTCTCAAACAACATTTCATTCCACAGTGACAGACAGAGAACATCCACAGAGCTGCACACACACACACACACACACACACACACACACTCATGAATCCTTCAGCGCTGAGACTGGACACTGAACAGTGCAGCCAAACATCATTAAATACCAACTGAGAACAATGTTATATGTTACAATGGGCGCAAAATGTGGATAGTTCTGGTATGCATAAGTGCACTACCTCACAATATAAACTTTTCAGCAATCTTTCATATCAGTTTATGAGAGTTTGACTCTGGTCTGCAGAACAGCATTTAGGAGCATTTGCACATCTCATTCTGGTTTAATCCTCTCTGGTACAGGTACACTAAGCAAATTTACCTGGGCCTAGAAGATGGAGGCATAAAGCCTTGTCCTAACTGTGCGTTCAGACCGAGACCGATTCAGGCGACATGGGCGACGGAAGTAATTGACTTTGTATGGAGACGGGCGATTTGGGCGACAAAGGTGGCAGGCTACTTGGACGACGAAACTTGGGCGATAAAATCAAGTTAAACTTCGGCTAACTTTATGTAATGAGCTATGATGCGGTTGGGCGATTATCAGAATGTCGATTTACTGGTGAGATGCCTGTAGAGAAGCAGGATCGGACGTTTGAATGCTAACATCATGGGCAATTTTGCCATTTTGGTTGCTGTGCTCAAGCGATGTTTATTGGGAGTCTTCGGCGACTCTTGGCAATATGGCAGTATGGTCGGTGTGTGGGTATACAGTAGTATGAACATCATGGAATAGGTCTACTCCACCTTAACCCTGTCTGGTATATCATATATACCATATCATTTAATATGAATTAAATGAAGAGTTCAGATGCAAAACCCCCTAAACACCATTTTTGTGAAAACTGAGTTAATGATATTGTGTGAATCCTGTATAAATCTAGAATATGTAAATGAAATGTTTTTGTGAAAAAATTAAATAAAACCTGCTCCCCGCCGTGTCTAAAATATCTGTTTACAATCAAAACACTGTAAACGCCTGATAAAAAATGGCCTTTTTCTCAAAAAGTGGTCAAGTGGAGTTAGGGGGTTTTGCATCTGAACTCTTCAAATAGAGTGTTGTTAATTTTGCAAAGTTGTTAAATTGATGCATAAATGAATAAATATTCACAGCTATTTGATCTTTACTTCAATTTTACAGTCAGAG
This sequence comes from Sardinella longiceps, assembly GCA_027497455.2. Classification (NCBI taxonomy): domain Eukaryota; kingdom Metazoa; phylum Chordata; class Actinopteri; order Clupeiformes; family Clupeidae; genus Sardinella; species Sardinella longiceps. The sequence continues at coordinate 8,091,991 of JAODXP020000019.1, read as the reverse complement.
CACTTGAGGGAAACAGTTATGAATAACTGTAATAACGAGATGGGACAGATTATCAAGAATATGTACAGTTATTCATAAAACATCTCAGAGCCATCTTAGTCCATAACACGTTTGAACAGGCTTTTTCACTTACTAATGGTGAAAATCTGTGACATGGCTTTCAGTTGAAAACAGTGAAATAAATCAAATTAACCCCTCTAAATGAATTTACAAGTATACTACACATGTCATTTGTCAAGAACGTCACAAGGACCCCTAACCAGTCCCAAAAAGCTTGCAATTCTTACTGTAAGCCCACCCCTATTGATTGATGAGATATTTCATGTTTTCTATAAAAAAAAATCTGAGAAACAGGATTATCGTTAAGTATTTAATCTCTTTATTTCTCAGGTGAAAAAAAGGCAGAGGAGATAATGGGGGATGAGAGAGAGAGAGAGAGAGAGAGAGAGAGAGAGAGAGAGAGAGAGAGAGAGATGATGATGAAGAGCAGACTGGTGAGGTGAGAGACCCCTGAAGCCTGACAGATTTCATGAAAGTGCTAAATGAAACAGAGCGCGTGCGGTGGAGCCACTTCATCAGTCACAAGATGAAAACTCTGACAAAGAGTTCCTGGCAAGAAAAGAGAACCACCCACACAGTTAGAGAGAGAGAGAGAGAGAGAGAGAGAGAGAGAGAGAGAGAGAGAGAGAGAGAGAGAGAGAGAGAGAGAGCAAGAGAAAGAGAGAGATAGAGAGAGAGAGACAGAGTGACAGAGAGACCCCCCTCTGGCTGTCTGAAGCCAAGAACACTGAAAGAGATTAGTGGAAGTTTTTATTACTTCCGTCATTGTTTTTGTATGATGTCCATCAAAGGTTTTACACAAAGAGCTTTTTAAAATGTATATTCTTCAGCGGAAATATTAATATTAATATTTCATTTTCTACATCAGAGACATGCAGGCTATGTTGTTAGGAGCAGCAGAATGGAAAATCACTAATTACACATCCTATGATCGAATCGAGTTTCTCTGACTCAACTAAATCTGCAAAGAGACTCTGCCCATCAGACAGACCTCCCATATCTGCTTATTCTGTTGAGGCAAGGCTATAGGCACCCACCCCACACAGGATCTAAACACAGAGGAACAAACTTACATTATAATAAATTATTACAATAGTTGCCATTCTTGAGTTCAAACTTCCTCCCACACCAAACAGCTGATTGTAATTATCCATCTATAGGTGGAGACTGAATGACCAACAGGGCGTGTTGATGACTCCATCACCAAGCTCACAGGGTGGGGTAAACACACACACACACACACACACACACACACACACACACACACACACACACACACAGATAGACACACACCATCATTGGAGTTGGCTGGAACAGCAGCCAACTCTTTGCTTAATGATCTGATGGACTATATTTTTAAGCTTTTCTGAGCTTTTTTTTGCCTTATTTCATTCCCTCCTCTCTTCCTTCCTTCATCCATCCGTTCTTTCTATCTTTCCTTTCCTTCTCTCCTTCCTTCCTTCCTCTACTGTAGATAGTGCAGAACGTTCATCCACAGGTCATCACCCGCGGTGGATGACTCATGATTCATGGCTTTGAGAGGCACATTAGGTACATTATGCATACATCAGTTAGCAGCAGTAAGATGAAGGGAGATTCGCGCTTATAACTAGTTTAAAAGAAGACTTTGGGTAAACAAGTATAAATCAGGGAGCCCATGGACGGGCGATCAGCGCCAGGGTTTGCCCATCGATCCGGGAAATTGCAACATCAGAGGCTTGGTGGTCTGATAAAGTGATTACCAGTGAATGCCAACACATACACATCTACCTGTTTTCACAGTAGACTGAGGCCCAGACATCTAGATTTAGGAGAAACAGAAATGGACTTTTGAACTTGAATTTAGTTGAAGAGAAATGGAGCTTTGAACTTTGGCTCTGATACTGTAAAACAACCTATATTCACCATGGACATATTCAACTTATTCTGCAAATGTTGCATAATCAATAGGCTTCTGATTGCTATAATATACATGGAGAGTTGATTTTGTATTCATAGTTGCATACTTTCTATAGACCAGACTCAAGCTGCTAATTTGTTTTTCAGCCTACCTTAAATGCATGTAGCCTGGTTCTCACAGACCCTTCGTGCTTCGTGCATCTTCGTTCAACTTCGTGAGTCTTTGTTTAGCCCATACTCGAGCCCGCCTCTATGCCATAGATCCAATCACAATCGTGGGGCGGGATGTTAATAGGTACGACGTAGCAAGTAGTACGTGACAGGCACATTGAAATTTCCAATCAGGTTCGAGACTTTTTTTTTAATACAACCCCCGCCCCATCACAGCAGAAAACAGCGAGGCAACCAGCGAAATGCCAGATGGATGAGAAACATCCATCTGCGTGAGAACCAGGTTAAAATGCATGTGGCAATATGTGAAACTCAAAACATAAAAGTGTAGCCTAGACCAGCACCATCCGCTGGACGCCAAAATCTTTTGTCTGCGAGTGGGTCTAGCCTCGCATCATTCTCCAATTCTGCCAGAATGCCAGGAATCTGGCAAAACCAATCATAATGCAGAGATGTGTTTTGCATCGAAGCGGGCGGGGTTTAAAACCAATCATAACGCAGAGATGTGTTTTGAATCAAAGCGGGCAGGGTTTTGGGGGAGAAACGACAGAGCGTTGGCCTATACGCACAGATATGGTTTAAAAGACAACGGGTTGTGCTCATCAACAATCTCCCGTTGTATCCATTCATCGGGGCCCGACTAAATAGACCTCACTTTTAATAGAATCTCACATTTAGGCTGGTTTATCAGGCTAATAAAAGTGTGCTTCAGCTTTGCACAACATTAAAGCCTGCATGGCTCCAGCACTTTTATTGCAACTTTATAACTTTTCTCTCTTCCTCTCTAAAGTATACAATCAGAACGTTTTGTTCCATGACAACAACAAAAAATCCCTTATAGCCTTAAAATGGCTGAAATATAACTACAGTAACTATGTGCCAGTTCTGTCTTATTTGAAGAGCTTAGATCAATCTGACCACACCCTGAGCAGCTTGCCTTTTTTACGCATTGCATGTCTGAATGAAGACACACACATGCACACGCACGCACACACACACACACACACACACACACACACACGCTACTTATTGGTAACTTTCCACACTGTGACTGAAGGCAGGTCTCTTCCTCTGGTGGCCCTCTCCTCCTCCTCTCCTCCAAAATGACTTGACTGAGGCCTGCCATTCTCAAGTATGCATTTTTAATTAACCACAGCGTGTACAACCTTAGCCCTGGAGCGATTATCCATTTAAATGCAAAGGAGGCGTTAGGTAATTATTAGAAAGAGAAATTAGTGTCTGTGAACCCGCTGAAGCTTTGTCAACCACTCACACTCAATCAGAACACATTCGGTGAGCAAGCTAATACTTCAAGGAAGGCAAAAAAAGAGAGTGAGTGAGAGAGAGAGAGAGAGAGAGAGAGAGAGAGAGAGAGAGAGAGAGAGAGAGAGAGGTTCGTGAATGGAATAATTAGTTATCCTCGACTCCATTAGCCTTGGTTGTGTAGTCATTCTGTGTGCGCATTTCTCACGGAGGCAAGGTTAGCTTTGAGCTTAAACACTGCACGAGTGATCTCATTATTTCAAATCTGCTGTTTACCCCACTGTCTGAAGAGGTATTATCAACTGTTCATTCAGATTACATTTCAAACTCATTAAGATCAACACATAAGCTCATTAGCAAAAATAAAAAGAGAGAGCGAGAGAGAGAGAGAGAGAGAGAGAGAGAGAGAGAGAGAGAGAGAAATCACGCACGAACATTAGTTGGAATGTGTCCAAAATTCCATTCCTGTCCCTAAGAAGTGATATAATTATATCCACAGCACAAATAGAAATAGAGAGGTCTCAGCACACAAATACACATTTTACACTCTAGCAAAAAATAAATAAATAAATAAATAAAATGTGTAATTACCTGGGGCTTTTTTTCTTTTTGATTGAGGAAATAAAGGAAGTAATCCTCTTGGAAGAAACAGCACCCAACCTACAGTAGCGCCCATGGGTTTTAAAGACCACTTTCCCACCAAGTAAGATTCCGCTCCCTATATTGATTTACTCTTATTTTCAAGTGAAGTGCATTCAAATGTGTGAGTAATCGTTTAAAAACATAACTAAGCTGTGATTGATGAATTGATTTTCCGATTTGGTCAAGTCCCTTGAGAGGACAGAAGTTGAATATAGGGCATTGAAGCACATTAGTAGCAGAAAGTACTGATTTCTCCACTAAACATAGCTTAGGCATTACTCAGCCAAATCTGGGCCTCTACCAGAAAAGCAACAGAAGTAAGATAAGATGATTTTAATCTTCACAGGGATTTTACAAATTGCAAAATCTTCATTCTAGGCCTTGAAATTCCACAGAGACCAACGGATGGTGAGATGGAGACACTGGCACCTGAAAGCAGAACGTAAGACCATTCATTTCGAAGATGAGCGAGATAGTGACTGATTTATGTTTGAAGTGTATGAAGTTTGAATGAATGCTTGACGTAGCATTACAGTCCTCTTGACTTGAGCTTCCAAAAGCTTCCAATTTCTTTTCCGACGAAAAAAAAAAAAAATAATAAAAAAAATAATGACAAGCCAGCATAAGCACTCATGTCTGTCATGTTTGACTAGTTAGCCATGAACCATCTAATACAACCAAAAAAGTTATTTACAGTTCGCTGACTCAATTTTTTTTGCCTCTTCACTTGTGGTTCCCAAACTTTCCAGTTGGAAAGACTAAAATGATTAGGGAAAAAATAAATAAATAAAAAAAAATCTTGCAGAAAAACAACAGATCCCAGTGTGAAAGTGGGTGGTTGTCGGCATCATGTTGCTGCTCGGCATGCTGGGATAGTTCGCCTTGGAGCCCGGATCAGATTGCCCTCCCCCTCTCATGACATGTCTTCCACGCAGTAATGGAGCTCCCTGCGGAGTGAGAGAGAGAGAGAGAGAGAGAGAGAGAGAGAGGGAGAGAGAGACAGATGGAGAGAGAGAGAGAGAGAGAGAGAGAGAGAGAGAGAGAGAGAGAGAGAGAGAGAGAGAGAGATCCCGGAGGAAGCTAGCCTCCCATTTACCTTCAGACACTAGATCCATTTCTCCCCCCCCATATTCTTCCCTCTACCGCCCAACATACCCTCCCCCCCAACCCACCTTCCAAAAAACTGCACCAAAACGTAATAAAACAAGATGAAAGCCTGGCATGGAAAGTCAATACGAATCTTTCAATAGCTCCCCTCTCTCCAGGGAATGAAGAAGAATTGAATCATAAATATTACCCCCCTAACCCACCCATCCATCCACCCCAACACACACACACACACACACACACACACACACCTTTGCTTGGCTTTGTCAAGGAAGGGGCTGTGGGCCTATTGATCAGTGGTCTGTGTAAGGCTGTAAAGGATTTTAATTGGGCGTCTCCCACTACTGGATGCAAAAGGTGCATCAGGACAAAAAAAAAAAAAAAAAAAATGGTTTCGCCTCATTGTACCTTTTGCCTATGATGCATTTCCATGACCATCCAGGCCTTGTGCCAGCAATGAGATGTTATTATGTGTAGGCTGCAATATAGAGTATGTGTGTGTGTGTGTGTGTGTGTGTGTGTGTGAGAGAGAGAGAGAGAGAGAGAGAGAGAGAGAGAGAGAGAGAGAGAGAGAGAGAGAGCGAGCATGACAGGAATTCTGTTTTGTTGCCTGTCTTCAAAATGGGTCCTGAGACTGGCATGAGAGAATTAAGTAAAGGACCATTCAGAAACGCTTTTGTGTTCAACAAAACAATATACCTTTGGATCTGACATGTGAGTTACTGCAGCTTGCATTTATTTTGTGACCAATCCACTGTTATGTCTACAGTACTTTTAACTGCTGATAACTGTACAAATTCAACATCCCATTCATTTACAGTAAGCTAGGAATGGGAGGCTACACAGTAAATAAATAAAAACAATAAATTTATGAATTATTGTGTAGTGTAGTTGAGGATATCAGCTGACATAAGACTGCAGGCATTGTGATGTCTACTGTGCCAAGTTACTCCTCATACAGTATAAGGCAGTCAGGCCATCAACACTCATTTTTTTCTGGAGTATTACAAATGAATGAATGAATAATTGGAATCCAAATGAATTGAGAACATCAACATTTTTCAAAAATATGTAAGTTGGATCAGTTGGCTGTAGGACTGTAGTAAAAAAAAAAAAAATGATATGATACTTTTGTTTGTGGGTTGGTATAGGATGTCCTCCGTCCTCCCACTGCCATGATTAACTGCAGTGCTTGTGCCTCCGCCTCAATGATAGCCAAGGGGGATATCCTTTTGCAATCCCACAGATACAGGTGTCATATTGCACAATCACACTGTACCACGGCCTACCACACAGACATGTAATGCTTTGTACAAGAAAAATACACATCCTCGTTTATGCAGCTGGGAAAAGACGTCCATCGTCACCAGTCAGCGTGCAGTAGATACATTGACTATAGACCAACTCTACCATTGATTTTCAGCGGTTATTGATTTCTTAGTTATTGACTGATAGCATTTATGGATTGTCTACTCCAGGTGGATATGCTGTAGGTGAAGTCTTTGAGGCAAATCATAGATCAGGAGGGGAGAGCCAATCTATTGTGTTGCTTTGGGCCAGTCCTTTCTTCATTTTAGTCAGTCAAAAGGTAAGTTTCCCATCTCTGTTGTCTTTAAAAAGACAGTTCCTTCACATCGGTGGCCATCTTTACAATATAAGAACAGCTAGTCTGGCTTTGGCCATCTCCTTAGTTTACGCTTTAGCTACGTACTGTACAAGGGTCAGGGATCGCATTCATTGACAAACGATTGCACGCTGGAGGTGTGAACTGTAGAAGTTTGAAACGATTAAATCTGATTTCATTCAACAGCTAACATTATGCACCAGCTTGGTTGTGAAGTAATCTACACTACAACAGCAGAAACCCAACGTAATCTCTCACAACACTGCTTGCCTTTTAGCACGGTATGGAATTACTTGTTGCAAACAATGCCAATGGCTGGAATGCCAGATGAAGTCGTGGAGGGACGTGATTATCGAGCGGAAGTACATAGGAAGGCTAAAGAAGAGCTGGCCCTATCTAAATTGATGGGGAGTTATCTAACAAGATCTGCAGAATTTAAAAAGTGTATTGTGTAAATCCCTCAGGGGGGATTCGCCACTAGCCCTGGGCGAAAGCGACTGTTGACTATGTCATACAGTCTGGCCCAACGCAATTGAAATAGGTTTCTGTTTGAATATGACGTATTCGCTCGCCTGGCTCTCACGCCTACAACTTTCGCTTTCAGTATTAACAAATGATCTATTTCGTAGTGGCAATAAATCCTCAAGATCATGGATGCTAATGTCATGTACCAATTTTGTGAATGTAATTCGAAAGTGGGGAGAGAATAACAAACACATCCCTATCACTGACCTCAAAAAAAGACTACAACATTTTGAGACATCGCTCTAAACTGTGTGCTGATTGGCTAAACCATAAAGTAACCGAGGGAAAGGCGGGAAGGGGGGTTTATTCCAGACTACGTGCGGAGATAAATGTTTAGCGGAGGTACGTAGGATGGCATCGCCAGGCTAATTCGCCACATGGTTATGATGAGAATAAACAAAAGGCTAACTCTCAATCATGTATCTTCGCACTTCCAATTTGAGGCATGTTCCCATTTATTTCAATCGGGCGACTCAGTAAATGATGTGTCTCCTTCAATAATATATGTTTTGAAGATATATGCGCTGTGGTCTGGGATAGGTCTTGTGAATTGTTCTCAAATGTCAGGCTGCGGAAAGACAGAGAAGTTATGCTATCATGTACCATTTAATGTTTTTTTTTTTTTTTTTTTGGTGTAAAAAAAAGTTGGACACATCAACTCCCATGGCTGAAGTCCTTTAAGTTTCAAATCCCCTTCTGAGATTGTGTTTCCCTTAGGGTCTTTGATTCTCAGAGGAAAGACACATAACACAGAAAAAGATTTTTCAACACCTTGAAATCTTGTATCAGATTCACCAGTGTAAGTGCCTAATTCATCTCTCCATTTCTTGACCTCAGTTGTCATTTCAGTTGTCAGAAAATTCAGTAACTCCCGTCTCCTGTTTTAATGTATTTATTTGAATGCCTAAGGAAAGACGTAGACTTGCTGTGGAGTGGGGACCGACCATACTATCTCCTGTCTAATGCAAAAAATTACACACACTGGTCTCACCTTGCCAATTATTAATGAAGAACTGGTCACCTCGTCGGCCGTTATCCCTTACATAAAATAATCACAGAGTAGCAGACACTGGGTCTTTAACTCAATAACTAATATGATACAGCCACTGTAATGCTACCTACAATACCAGACCGATGACAGTTCAAAGTTATAGCTTTCTGCTAAAACATACTTTTAGTAGATTGCTGTTACTTACTGAGTGGGTGGTTAAAAATGTCCTCTTTTACTGATAGTATCTCCAAAGTGGTCAAAATGTGTTGATAGACATGCATGCATAATTCTGCTATGCTATAAAGGGAGTTTAGAAGCAGGCTAATTCACTTGGGAATCATTTTGCCTGCAAACAGCTTTTTTTTTTTTTTTTTGCAGAGCTGTGGCTGGAGGGTCTTTCTGCACATTGATGGAGTTGTGAGGCTTGTCAAGCCTGGCGCAGTAGATGTTAGCATGAAAAGACAAAGCCGTTGCATTTGCATTTCCCGTTTAGATGAGGAAAAATGCAAGATCACGGCAAGAGTAAGCGGCAAAGCAGGTACTGAGGCTGTCTTCAGAAACGTAAGTTTAACTGAACTCAACAATAACAATGTTCTCTATGCTCTATACTGCCTGTGTAAATAGACCCTGGATAATAATATGGTGTGCGAAGTATCATGCAATGTCAGGCCTTCTACATTTTTTAAAAATATTGTTATTAATGCATTTGGAGAAGTGCCTGGGGCTCACTTATCGAAAGCCAAATCAGCTGAAACACAAACAACAGTCAAACTCAACTTTCTCTGCACGAATGTTTGAGTCGTGCCTATGCTGATTTACAGCCTGAAAACAACAACAACAACAACAACAAAAACGCTGTCATTTTGCCAATGGTGGTGTGGGGGGGTAGCCTGACATAGCCCGACCATAATACTGCTGTTCATCCGTATTCATGGTCTGGAGGTTCTTTAACCTGACGCGATTATACTGCGGGGGGGAGGGTATTCACTTTTGGTTTGAAACAATTGGACAGCTCGTCTAATCAGCGTCGCTTATTGGCCGGTAGACTCTCTACCGATATAAACACGCCCAAGAGGACCGTGCCCAGACCATGATACGTATGAACATTCGTATTATGGGCGGGCTATGTCAGGCTAGTGGGGGGGCAGATCTAAGTTATCTATCTTATTAAGACAAAACTATCATCCATAGCAGGAACATGAAAAAAGTGGAAAAAATGAGGACTTCAGTGGACACAACAAAGGCATTGTAACAAACCCCATGCACAACAAGTCTCACACATCAGGGGAAATCCTCAATGCTGCTATAATCTGGCTCTCACATTTGAGACTCCAACTAGAAACAGTCACACAGAGTTGACCTCAGGATGACTGCTGCCTCTACAGCTCTGCAGGGAAAAGTGTGTGTGTGTGTGTGTGTGTGTGTGTGTGGTGTGTGTGTGTGAGTGGGTGTGTGTGTGTGTGTGTGGGTGGGAGGGGGTGTGATGCATAGACCCAGGAGGCCTCCACTTCCTTGCAGACATTAGAGCGACTGAATGGCATTTTATAGAGGAAAACAGCACAGTAAACTGATGGCTATGCTCCCATTTCTACATTACATGTCCCTTTCAATTGAGAAGTTTTAACAGAGCGCAGGGGCTGTTACTCACGTCAGTGCATGGGCAGAGGTGGGTGAATGGTGCCACAACATACTGCTGAACACTTGACAAGGCTGCCGTTTGGGAATAACAACAGTGTGTATGGAGCTGGGGTCACTCCACCATTTTCTGAGACCACAGTGCTGGCTTTATATTGGAATCCCATACAAGGGATTCAAAAGTTGCAGTCTTTCTTACCAGCTTCACGTCACTGTAACAGACATCCTTTCTTGCCGTCAGGAGTGTAGAGGGGGAAAGGTTTGTGACAACATCCCCATTTTCCGACGTTAATTAGCCGATCACAAACCACGGTTTTCTATGTGTTCTTAATGAAGAGGGTGTAGGATGGCCTCATTGTATGGTGGCCAAATAACCAGAATACGCACCCACTTCCCAAGCTCCAGTGTGAGGATCTAATAAGACATTTCATCATGCAGTTCTAAAGGTATTATCCGGAGTGAATCAACACGTAGCCCTGCTGTTCTATAATTCTAACCGCTATTGATAGCCATCTCATTGATAGAATTCCGTGTAACGTAGACCGAGTTTGTGAAACGACAGCTAACACTAACTGTGCGTTCGGACCGAGACCGATAAATTGCCAAGAGTCGCCAAAGACTCCCAAGAAACATCGCTTGAGCACAGCAACCACAACGGCAAATTTGCCCATGACGTTAGCTTTCAAACGTTCGATCCTGCTTCTCTACAGGCATCTCCCCAGTAAATTGTCATTCTGATTGATAATCGCCCAACCGCATCATAGCTCATTACATAAAGTTAACCAAAGTTTAACTTGATTTTATCGCCCAATTTTCGTCGCCCAAGTCGCCTGGCACTTTTGTCGCCCAAATCGCCGGTCCCAATACAAAGTCAATTACTTCCGTCGCCCATGTCGCCTGAATCGGTCCCGGTCTGAACGCACAGTAACAGAATAGGCATGTCAAAACGAAACCTAATCGATTTGGTTTCGTTTTGACCCTTTCTGTTACAGTTAGCTGCCGTTTCGCAAACTCGGTCTACGTTACACAAAATTCTATCAAAATCTCCAGAAGTTTATATAGAAGTCTATGCGAATAATATTTATTCTGCAATCAGCAGTTCAATTTTTAAGCTATGAGATGCTCTATGTTAGTCGACAAAAATAAATGTGGGAAAGAGGGGAGAATGTCACAGTGATAAGTACTGGTGTTCTCTATACATCATCTCCATACATCATCGTCATCATCTCTCTGCTGGAACCTCCCACCAGTGTATGACATGGGGTTCCAAACAGGCCAAATTGAAATTAAACATAGAGCTAAGAACATTGGCTTCTGAGAACCTGTTTCCCTGGTCACGAGAACGGGAGAGCGGCCAGTGCAAATGAGCCTGTGTGACATTTCAAAGCACAAGCCTCAGGTAGCCAGTGATCTGAGGGACAATTACAAGGAAATACAATTTGGAGACATGTGCCTTCTCCGTCTGCTGATTGGTTTTGTGCTGACGGCGCTAAAAGCTTTGAAGTACAGGTGAAGTGCAATTATATTTACTGTCCTCTGTGTACATCTCTCTCTCTCTCTCTCTCTCTCTCTCTCTCTCTCTCTGTGTGTGTGTGTGCAATACTTCTCTACCTCTACTTAGCCTAGAGTGATGATACAACATGTTCTAAAAACAAAGCTCTTGAACCAATAAAGCATCCTCTCCAGTAAAAAAATGATAAGATAAAAAAAAAATCTCCAAGAAAAATAGAGAAAGAAATACAGCCCTGATAAAGCCTTGCTGTGCTGGACACTTTCTGTCACTCTGTCAGAATTCATGAAGTCCGTTTTCCTTGATAACAAAGTGTGAATATAATAGAAAATTTGACAGTACAGTGACTTGTCATCTCCCTATGACAGCCCAGGAATAGGCAGAGCAGAGTTGTTCTCTTGATTTAAAGGAATGTACCGGAGTGAATTCAAACATAGCCCTGTTGAAAGAGCTTGCTAAATGCGCTAGTTAGCGAGTGGAACAAAATAATTTGGTACAGCACAGACCGAACACGAATGCAGAAGCGAACAGGCACTTTACACTGAATCAATGGGACCTGACTGTTGGAAACTGAAAGTAAGATCTGAGGTTACATTGACTCAATGTAAAGTGTTTCGCGTTCGTGTTAGGTCTGTGCTGTTCGAAAATCTTTCATTTCATGCGAAATATATTGCTGTTAGAAGGCTCGTGCAGCAGGACTATGCTTAATCTTACTCCGGTATATTGCTTAAGTTACACTTTCAGTCCAAATGTTCCACAAATCCTGACTGTTCATTCATCTACGAGCAGATTCTGCTTAAAATATGTAGAAAATATCTTTACCTGATTGTTTTCCACTTCCTCAATTTCCACATTGCTGGCGCCATGTTCCCTGAATCACTTGGAATCCTGGATGGCGGTGTTGGTAATAAACAGATTCCCTAGCAACGGGAAACTCCAGTAATGAAAGGAGTTCATTTTACACCGTAGAATGATGGGTAGTGTAGTGGTGTCTTGTGATCACGATTGAAATACGTTTTATTAAACTAAGGTTGATGCCATATGAACCCGTGGCATTGTTTTGACCACAGGCATTGTTTTGTCCTACCGTAGCTAGTTGGAAGTCAACATTTCGTGGTTTAGACAGTGTGGGTATGTAATCAATTTCTCAATGGTGAAAATGGCTGTCGTTACCCCAAAACTCACTTGCACAGTCTATATCCCTGGGAGTGTAACACTCCTCATTTGTTTTAGTTAGCAGACAGCCTAGGTCACGTGACCGGAACTACTATTTGAATTATAACGTGATTTGTACTTTCTCAGTCCATTTGACGGTCGATAAATGTTGATAGCAGCACAATTCCACATGGAAAAGCAGAAACTTTTGGTAAAGGCTTGGTTTGATTCTTAGCACATTGGAGGGCACAGCCGGACTTATAGGGCCATTTTAAAACTAAATGAAGCTTTTGATAGACAGCATGGTCTGCAGCCAATTTATGAGTTTATCATACAGTTCAAATGAGATTCTCTTACAGACGTACGGAATAGGGTGCAGTTCGACTTTATGTCTTCATGCAACCAAAAATGTTGGCACATTGCAACAGAAGAGCAAGAAAATTTGAATCAGGTGGTAAAACTAAAAATGACTCATGAATATGAATGCGATGTTCCTTGATGAAAAAGCTCAGAGCCTCTTAACTCGTCTCCTCAACTCAGATCCCTTTTAAGACCCAGTTGAGGGTAAGGACTGAATGACGAGCGACATTTGAAGATCCAAGCCTGCAGAGGAAGCCTTTGAGAGTCCACAGATTGGAAAGTGGTTGTGGGCTCTTTAGACTAAGGCTGCGGGCCTAGAGTGGCCTATGCATAGAGCTTTATCCCTCCTTTACAGCAAACAGCTGCAGCTAGCAGTGGCTATGTGAGGGGCTTGTGTTGCAGATGTCCCACATATCACGGCATAGTACTCTGTCGTCGTCACACACCAACTGGGCCTCTGTTGGAGAAGGGGAGAGAGGGACATTTGGGGAGAGGGGAGCAGAAGGCTGTCACTATGTGTTTGGAGGGATCCCTGCCACCGTATATCCTAAGTACTGTCAGCGATGAAAATGCAATCTGTTTCAAAGGTCACTGTTCGGCTCGAGCCCAAAGCCTGCTCCTTCATTTCTTAATTGATATGAAATTACATTAATCAGATGCGGGGGCTGCAACGAGCTTAGAAGAGAGGCTTAGATCTGGCGGGATTGCGTTGCGTCTGCGAACAGAGGCACCTAGTGAAACGCAAACTGACAGCCAAATGATCCTCTGGTGGCTCTGCTGCCGCCAAAATGATTTTGGTAAATGCGTTCAGTGGCTGCTGCGTGACAACAAGTCCAAATTTATAGTCTAAATGGTCTCAGCATTGACAAAGCACATTAGGCCGATTAAATGCCTCCCCACTTTCTTCAAATAGGCCCGGCACCGGCTGTCAATCATTAGCAGGCAGTGGGAGGTGACAGGCATAATAGGTCATTATTGTCGTAGCTGCCAACCGCAAAACCACTAAATCAGGCTCAAGCTGGGGGAAGCAGCTCACACACACACACACACACACACTCCTACACATGCTGGCAGTACAGTAACACAACATGCAGTACTGTACACTGTACATTTTGCACATAATCTCTAGAGCGTTATTCATCCACGGACTCCAATCTCGGGGGAATCTAAAGAGATGGTTTCTGGAGATGGTGGTGAGATGGAGAAGGAGACGGGGAAACAGAGGTGCATTGCCATTGGTTTGTTATATTTAAACCTGAATCAAAAGAGAAGAGACCAAAGTCTCCCAAAGTGGCCAAATGGGTTCTATGTGAGTGGGACAAAGTTTGAGGCGGCCTCCACAAATGAAAAAAAGGGCTAGAAAGAGAGTTGGAATTTCTTGGTGGTAAGTGTTTTACGCAGTCGTCGGCTGGTCCTTACCTGTGGTTTTACAGTCGAACATTTATTCTTATTAAATTGCAGAAAGGGAGCAGATCGAAACGTCTAGTAATCAAAAAACTGCCAGCACATCTATCACTGCAGGAACAAATAAAACATCCTGTTCCGTACGGCGAGAAAAAAAATTAGACAAATAAATGATTCTCCCAGGTCCAGTAGAGCCGTGGCTATTTGTTTTTGTGGATGATGAAAGCCAGGCTGGATTCGCGGAGACAGTGAGGTGATGCTGGGCAAGAGAGGGCCGCTGTTTATCCTGGTGCCCATGGGACGGGGGGCAATTTCTCATCAACGGGCGACCACAGGGCCCACTCCCTCTTCCCAATGAGAACTGAACATGATGGAAGGCTCGCGCTAGAGTAGCCCGCTAGAGGTCTGCTTCCGGTGGCACACACACACACACACACACACACACACACGCATACAGACTCTTAACACACATACAGTACATGCAAACACACACACACACACACACACAATTCAAATCTCAGCACTCAGCCAGTGGGACTACAGGAAAGCCAACGTGACTGTGTCCAACCACCAGTTGTGAGCAGCTATCGATTCGCAAATCAGTGGAGGGGAAGAATGCGGAGAAGCAGTAAGTGTGTGTGTGTGTGGGGGGTTGCTTGCAAAGTCAGTGCCAAATCAATCCCAATCGCTGCCAGGGACAGTGGAATATGACAAAGAAAAATCAAGACTGCATTCATTTACAACTTTGGATAAACATTTAAAGAAACTTCAATAACAATAGCATTTATTGTCATCTTGCACCACAAGCAAACCTTATGCAAAAAAAACCAAAACTTTTTTTGCTTTCAGTTTCAGATCTCCTGTAAGTGTTTACTCCATCTTTGATCTACACCACAGACAAAAAAAAAGGAAAAAGAAAAAAAGAAACAGAAAACAGGGACAACATGGAGGCTGTGATTGCAGCTATTACCAAGGCACAATTCCAAGACTCTCAGGCCTTTTTTGCAGTGAAAATTGTGGTTGCCTCTTCCCTCTAAAATTGCTCCTCACAAATGATACCTGATATTGGAAAGTATCCTATCTATGACACTATTTTCTGCCCAGGTAAAGCCCAGAGGGTATATAGAGGATAGCATTGGTTCCAAAGCCAGCTTAATTACAGTGCAGATGCAGTCAGTGTGTTTGATGAGGTGCTACCAATCAGATTCTCTGATCTTGAAACAATATGTGTGTTGATTGACTGAAAATGTGTGTGAGCTACTGTGGTCTTATTATTAGCAGAGAGGAGAAGACAGGGTATGAAGATTTGGTGTTTTATTAGAGCAGACTCTGAATAGAAAATCAGAGTACTGAGTGGTATTATGCTGGATTTGGCGATTAGTGTGAACCTGATCAGCTGAATTCATCCATCAACACTGACACCCTTGGGGAATTTGATTCTGTGACCATGACCATTATTGTGATTGACCATGAAGCTGTGAAGGTTTCTGGGTGTTAATGAGGTGGGATTGGGGCTTGTTTTATATTCTGGTTTTAAGCAGGGATGGTTTGTTTTGAACAGAAAGTTTCATTACAGACACGGGAACAGAACGATAGGCTATAAGCCCGGTTACAATTATTTTGACTAAATGTTTCTCTTCTGGAACATAAAATTTTTTTGTTCATGGCAAAAGTTTATACTTTCTGCTTTTGTTCTGTGAACCAGTTCAAAGCCTTAGATTTCAGCAAGTAAATGGTTAACTAATTAGTCGTCTGAAGTAACCAAACACCTTGTAATGGTGTCTAAAAGTACCAGTGGTGGCATGCGAAACATGAAAGGAAGGCGCCTGCCATTATTCTTCTGTTAATATCAGCCTTTTCTTGGCTGCTCCACAATAGAATGTGTCATCAGCCATTACCAAATTTTCAACACTTTGTCTCCAGAAGTGTAATCCCGTAATGAAGTGACAATACCGCATCTGGCGCCCATCTCCCGGGAGAGTTCTCCATGCTGTGAGCTGTGGGACCCACAGGGGAGTTCCAGGTAGAAAAATTCCATCTGAAAGGATTCGATTCCTTCCTCATTATCTGGAGAAAAGTCTGTGTCTTTCATCCTCTGATTATGTCCATACCATATCAATGAATGGATTCATAGTGTGAATGTGCATCTTCTTTAAAATTGGGAGAAAAATGTGTATAATTTACAATAAATGGTAGGTGATCAGAACTTGTGTGGCAAAAGCATCTAGTTCCCCCCTGCATGAATTAAAAAACAACTCCCCAGAGGTTTTATTGCATTCTTTAGACAAATAAATATTTACAATAATATATGTAATGGTATATTTATACTAATATATTCTATATATTTAATAGTATATTATAATATATATATATATACGATAATATTTTACAATGGCACCTACAGTAAGTACACCCTCTAGCCACCAGAGAGCAAAATAGCCAAACAGCAGTGCTCTCAACCATAGTATGTTCTACTACAGTACCCAAAGTCTTACATGAAGCCGTCTGCCATGCAGCATGCCATCTCATCTCCAAACCCAAAAGATTCTCCCCCTACTCTGTGTGGTGTAACAGAGTGAGAGATGGGGACAGAGATGGGCTCTGAGTCTCTCATCTGCTCCACAGATGAAGCCATTTTAGCGGCACATCCTCATTTTAGAGGCTGAATCTGTATTCCAATGCCTTGGATGCTAACCAATGTAGCCGGTGTGGAGTGGTGAGAGATGATCCTGTAATGCGATGGTAAAGGACCAGGCAGGCAAGGGTGCTGTATATGTATTCTGCTGGAATGTATCCTAGGGACACATGTGGGTGTTGGAATACCACAGAGACTTACAGCTGAAACATAAGAGGCCCAGAATGCACAAAACATTTCTGGCTCTTTGGGAGGTGTGTGTGTGTGTGTGTGTGTATGAGAGAGAGGGGAGGTGGGGGGCTGTTTTTTACAGAGATCTTAGAGTTTTGATTGTTGTTGTTGTTGTTATTGTTATTGTTATTGAATATGCAGTGGTGGACATTTTTTAAAGACTCACCCTTTTCACTGATGCGCCTCTCTTCTCTTCTCTTCTCTCCCTCCCTTTGCTTCCTATACGAGCGTTCCACTTGGGATAGCGGACCGCGGTGTTGGAGGTCACGGGCACCAGATGCCAGTACAGGTGCCTCGTCAGAAGTGTCCCAGCTCGCTCCATCTGGCTGTGGCAGTAGCTGCATCGCCCCTGGCCACGTCGCACACTACGCCTTGTTAGAACCCCCAACACACACACACACACACCCACCCACTGTCTCTCACTCGGGACAGCTGATGTTGGCATTCCGTGCCCCAGAGGATGAGGAGCGGGCGTGAGGGGAACAGATGGAATTTTTTTTGCGTTGCGTTGCGTCTCTTCTCATCCACCCCTTTTTTCTCACGGCGACGGAATGTCAGGGTCCTCAAACAGAACACGGCATTCTTTGTTGAGTCATCAAAGCCCCTGGCCTCGCACCTTTGAAATCAAACAATGACGTCTGAAAGACGTCTCCCAGCAGATGTGATGTCACTCCCTCAAGGATACACAGTACATACAGATGCTTTCTGCCCAACCACAGCGGTTTTTACTGCCAGCCAGGTGTGCAAATGCCTTCCCAGTGACATGGAGTACAGAGCATTTTAGCTAAGCTTGTGATATTTTGTCTGCATCTCCAAAGAGATGAGCAAATATTTAATTTTTCTGGGGGTTCTCTGTTTTCCAACAGTACCTAAACACAAATTCCAAACCATTTAAACATGACTATATGCCTCTCCAAATTTGAGCGTGTAAAGATATCATCTATACATTTGACAGGAAGAAATGATTTATACATAGTTTAGTTTATATAAATATGTGAGAAAATACTTTTACCATGACGGTAATACATGACAACTTGTTCCAAATACTATACATCGCGACATACAGTAAGTCTATACGGAAACACTTTCGTGATCCTCTTGCACTGGATTCAACAATCAATATCTTGGGAGGAAAGTGGATGTCAGCGTGCCATGTTATTTCAGGAAATACATCAATTCTGAAGCCATCCAGTCGCTTGTGCCAGATCTACCAGCTATATCACAGCAACACCATGGAACAGGAAGCTCCTGACAGGCTGACAAGTGGTTACATGTTAGGCAATGTCAAATACATTTCCCCTATTAGTGTGGCCTAGACTCACAGTGACGGACAACATCGGGATGCAAGAGGAACCACCTGCAATTTCCTTATGAAAGTCGGTCAGCGTCTGTCCGAGGTGGTAGCAGCTTATCAATAACAGTGCACTTTTATTACAGTGTATGAAATTGGGGAAGATTGCTAGATGCATTTTTAGAGTGAGTCTGTATTGGCGTTTGGATATATTAGGTGCTGGAGGATAAATCTATATTGATGATTCCGAAGCTCCTTTGGGAGGGCAAGGATGAGAAGCAATCCTATACTATATTGAGTTCTGGAATTGCTTTTGTAATACTGCTTGGCAAGATGGCAGTAGAGAATGTGTGTATTTTTGTTGTTTCTCTAAAAAAGAAACCCACTATTTTTTTGTTGTTGTTGTTTTTTTTATAGATGGTGCTTTGTAGAAGCCTGTCCTTTTTATAATTGGAAAGACATTTATGCCTGTCCTTTGCTGATGAGAACCTTGGTGTGGAAAGTTCAGTGAACCTGGTGTTTGTTTGTGGTATCATCTCTCTCGGAGGGCAGAGAGGAGGCACAGAGAGGGAGAGAGAGATGGAGAGAACAGTTATTAAATGTCTAGTTCGAGGAATATCACCGTGTCCAAACACAGTGTACCTGCTTTTCCTCATGGTAAAAGTCTCCGTAATAAAAATATTTAATACACTTACTTTGCCAAAAATGTTATCCCTTAACCAATGAATTCTCTGAATAAGAAACTGCAGCACGTTGAAAGAAAAAAAAAGAAAAAAGACTCAGAGCTTATTATTATCCACAATACAACCCCCACAGAACATTGAGTGAACACCTTTGATTTGATGAATCCATAGCCCTCTGTAAAAGGTGTTTCACATAGCAACTTCTTTGCAGCTGAATTGTGAAGATTATGCTTCATTTACAACGTGTCCCCTATACACTATTCAGCACATATATGTGCCATGTTGCCCTCTGTGCATCTTTTATGTATATTGTCTCTGATTGCCATCATATTGACTTTGTGACAGAGAGCCTGTTTGCAAAACTTGCCGAGCCTCACAAACAAATTGCTCCTGGGCCACTTATCGTGCTCTGTGTAAATATTTAAATCAATGCGCATTCACTAAAAGACCAGCCACGCTCACTGAGACATCTTTTATTTTTGGCTCATAAATACCCCCCCCCCCCCAAACACACACACACACACACACACACCTCATGCATGCACACAGACACACAAAGAGTACAAACATACACATACAAGTACTTACACACGCAGTACAAACATACACATACAAGTACTCACACGCATACACACACACACATACATGTACGCGTACATGCATACACACACACAAACATGTACGCGCACATACATACACACATACACAAACATTCATGTACGTACGCACGCATGTATTCACACACACACACACACACACACACACACACACACACACACACACACCAAGTCTCTCTCTCTCTCTCTATAGTGCTCCAGTATCAACTCCTCTCCACTTCCTCAAATCACATGCTGTCTTCTTCCATTCCATTAGCTTCTCTCCCCCTTTTATTCGCTCTCAAATTACAAGGCAATTTGAGCGAGAAACAGAGGTCTGCCATGCTTTAGGGAAACCAAATTGATATATGCATATTTCCCTCCCCCTCTCTTCCCCTCTCACATCTCAGAGAGAGACACAGAGAGAGAGAGAGAGAGAGAGAGGGAGAGAGAGAGAGAGAGAGAGAGAGAGAGAGAGAGAGAGAGAGAGAGAGAGAGAGAGAGATAGGTAAGTATGTGAGAGCCGGAGCAACTCTCTCCGAGCTCCGACTGTCTAATCATTATCTTTTGGACTCGGCTGTAGAGGAGGTAATGGGCTTGGACTATCTTCCTCCACTAATTAAGGCTCTGCTAAAACACACACACACACACACACACACGCACACACACACACACACCACACACCACACACACACACACACACACACACACACACTCACACACACACTCAGAGGCCTGTTTCCTCCTTGGCGAAATGACAGCTATTTAAACTGTCTAATACAAGTGAATGGTATCGGGGAAAAGGAGAAGAAGAAGAAGAGGAGGCAGAAGAGAGAGAGAGAAGAGAGGGAAAAATGTTTCAATTAACTTTATTTTCTCTCTCTCTCTCTTGTCTGTCTGCTCTACACATTGGAGTCCTTCTTTCTCAGACATGAATTGAGCTAGGCCACCCAGCGATAAGTGGTGTCACTGAAAATTCCCTGCATTATTGAAAGAATTAGGTCACCTTCGCTTCTTTACAAGTTTCCTCATTTATTTTTGAAGGTTGTTATATAAATATATTTCTTCCTCTCCACTGGAAGAAGAATATGGTTACCACCACTATTCCGCAGGAGAAAGCAAAGTGAATGGAAAGATGTTTTAACCATGCTGTATACCTTGCAGTCCATGAAGCCCCTGTAACACAATAATTTAATACCAAACATGTTCAAGTTCAAATATGAGACAATCTTGTACCTGGACTGGGACTAAATAACATTCAATATTCAATAATAACATCATGGCAAGCTAAGATAATATGTTGGACACATTGCATGAACATGGGATTTAATTGGACTAGCCCATTAGGCCTATCCTTCAAGAAAATTGTAAGTTAATTACAACAGCCCCGGCCCAAAAATGACCATTGACCCACTGGGCATTGCCCTGTATGCCCTATGGCCAGTCCATGCCTGCTCATTCCTCTACAAGAGAGACCGCTTTAGCTACTCAAGTTAAAATCTCTTGATATGTAATTCCTCACTTGTAACTCAATAGAGACATTATAATAATAACATCTCTGTCTTGACAAATTTAGTCGACTCCAACAGCCCAGCAGTGTCTAGAGTAAATAATATTGAGCAACACAATGTAAAAGCTTTTGACACTTGAAACAGAGGCCAAAAAAGACTGTCTGAACACTGTCATTGTGTTGGTTAATATGAACAGTCAGACTGGATAATAGGCAAGTCTCTCTCTCGTTGTTTGAAGTCAAGCACTTCCCCGAGAGGAAGGAGGGAGAGAGAGAGAGAGGCGATTCAGGTGAGAGGATGCAAGCCTTGTTACCCAGCTAACAAGCCACCTTTATTACTCCCAGATGGTCCTTCATTGTTTTCCGAGACGCATCCCTCCCTTATCAAGCCCCTGCGAGCGAGCGACCCACCTCAAAGTGGATGTCTCCCGGGAGGTGTCACAGCGCGAGAATGTTTCACCCATCACGGTTAGCTTCAGCTGTTTCCCCTAAAACAGGAAAAATGATTCTCTCTCTCCCTCCCACCCTTTCTCTCTTTCACTCTCTCTCTCTCCCTTTCTTTTTCTCTCTCTCTCTCTTCTCTCTCTCTCTCTCTCTCTCTCTCTCTCTCTCTCTCTCTCTCTCTCTCTCCCTCTCACAGTAGCTTTGTTTAGCCTCTCTCTATCAACTGGGATTTAAACAGCAGGATCCAAACATTTCATCGAGGATGGTGTTAAAAATGAATTACAGCGAAATATCAACAGCATGGCAAATCAGTCACAATACTGTATGTGTGTGGTGGTTGAGCCCACTCATTTTACCCTCCAACTTCAAAGACTTCATACAAACAGCTGACAGAGACCAAGAATGATCCATTTTCTCTATACAGTGAAGTCTTATATCTTACAATGTGTATATTATTTCCTCTATATATCCTGAAACCATATTTGTTGTTTGTTTATGCGAAACACACCTCTAGATGGGTAAATGTGAACTGGCTGAATGACCTGAAAGAACACTGATTCCCAGCGGGGCAGGGCCAGCCATTTCCTCATATTGTTTTTGGATCCCTATTTTTCTCCCGTGCCTTTATGTTGATTAGGTTTGCATAGTCAGCAGCAACCTGCACTACTGTACCACCCCCCCACCCCCACCCCACCCTACCCAATCCTCCCTCCCCGCTCCGCAACCACCTCCTCTCAGTGGAAGAGGATGCTGCATGGCCTTGCACTGACTTGACTCTAGATTTGCGATTCATTAGAAAAATAAATCACACCAAAACCCACTGAAGCTATTTAGCTATCCGCGAAGATTTATTGTATTTTTGGTGTTCAGTGTTTATCATCCTCTGATGAGTATTTTTGTTTACCTTGTGTTTAAGCCGCATTCTCCTCGTTGATTATTTCATTCACTTGTGCGAACTGAGGCTAGTGGTGCGAGCGAGGGAGTGATCAATTTGTGCATAAACAAAGGCACTGATTCAGGGCAATGACTCATTGGAGATATCAGATGAAAAGAGTGAGGTCTGGGGTAGGGGTGACGACGTAATAGAAATCAAGCACAATGCGCAAAAACCTCTTCACCTCAATTATGCTGTATATTGTGTTACAACACTCAGAGCTTGGATTGACAAATTAATCCTGAGCAATTTCTATACAAATCTAAAGATTTTGGCTCCCTACACAATTTCGCTTAATTTCTCATCTCCCTTTAGTACTCCGTCTCGGGATCCGGTCATTGGCCTCATTTGCTCAGGATGCAGTCTATCCTGGCCAATCAGAGAACTTTGAGAATGCAGCGCAAGAATACGATAGGCTATCAGTCAAGGGATGATGCAATCTCTATTTTTAAACACCTCCAGCAAACATAACTTCTGGCTCAGAATCGCAGATGCTTGTACAGAGGGACTGATTATGACCAGGCTGAAAGACTACAAGGACTATTTTTTGAAAGAGGCCCCATACAAGTTTCCTTTGTTCAATCAATTTGTGGTAAAATCATTCTCCTTGTCATCCCTTTAGTCCAAGGAAACAGTGTTTGATATGTCTTCAAATGCAACCAGCAAATATTTGAGTGGTTTGACTGTAGAAAAGTGAAACATGCATTTGGAAAAATAACTGAGGTTTGCTGTTTCATTCCTTATGCAGAGGTGGAAGCCAAGGAAAGGAGGAAAGATGCTGGAAGAAGAAAAACAATTTTAGGAACAACTACAAAGTTGCAGTAACCTAATTTCACAAATCTAGCCTTAACCTAGTTTCGCAATTTAGGCCACAGTTCGATTTCGTGAGAACTATGCATGCAGGTATTAATTATAATGATAACGTGAGCCAGAAATAACAAAACTTATTGTTAAAGAAGACTACCTCTCATTTCTGAGGAAAGGGAACAAACAACAGTGCTGTCACACAGACAGTAGGCGAGTTTACATGGACACTTCTAATCTGATTAGAAAGATTCCATGTGCATTCTATAGAACAGTATCCAAGGAGATGCATTCATAAATGCAATCTAAAATGGAATATTGGGTTGAATAATCAGATTAGAAGTGTCCATGTAAACGGGGCTAGTAATAATGAAGCATGCAAAGGTTCAATAGAGTATTTATTTAGTGTGTGCTTCTAGAACCAGCCGTATTCTTCATTTATTGCAGCCGGATCATCCACTGCTAAAAAAAAATAATTAGCACATTTTTGATTTGTGTAATTTTTTTATTTATTTTTATGTGGACCAGGAGGTTTTGGGAGCAATTTAGTGTGTGCCAATTATAGTGTGAAGTCGGAGGCTGTGTAATTATAAGAAACATGTTATGAAAAATGATACACTGTCACAACAAAGGAGTTCACCTCTTGCACAGGTACACTTGTAACTAATTTACACCTCTTGTGTCTGTTTGAAAACATACTGGAATCAAAATATTTTTCTGCTTTGCTGCCCTTCACACATGAGCCATCATAGTAAAAGAGTGTGTCTGTGAGACCATGAGAGTGTACACACACATGCTCTGAGAAATAGTGAGCTAGAATTTGTGGCCCCTACATCCAAACTACCTGTATTGTACTCAAAAATGACAAGGTTACAAGCACACACAAGCTCAAGCAGTTTCATTAAGCCTATTCATGTCTCTGGAATGGTTAACACTCGATTCAACAGGCCACTTGATAATCTGACATATTTGGCGTTACGAGATAACATCCAAGGTGAACTCACTTCTCTGGTCACATTAGGAGACTAATGACCCAAATGAATGGATATGAGACAGATTTTTAAAACCCTGCATTTCTGTGGCCAAAAGCCCATATAAATCTCTTTACGTTTTTCTCTGTCGCCGATGACAGTGTTATGTTAGCCTATGTTAGCACTGAATGTAACCAAATGCAAGGGAACAGGTTTTACCAGCAGTATACATTAATTATACATATTACTGGGCTGACTTTTATCGGATTTTCTCCCCCAGATCTTTAAGCCCCCATGGATTCTACCGAGGGCATTTGATGGCACGCGAGTCATAAACTTACTTACTCTGTAATGCCCCGTTTCAAAGCAGCGCTGTAATGAAAGCATTAAGATTCTGCTCAATATTTATGTATTTGCAATCTGAGTCCAGGATCAGATCTATATGGAGAACAGCAGACTGTGGTATTCCGTGGGGATGTAACTAAATCAATTTTGGTAATGAATAGCTCAGTGTGCAGTGTTTCTCCCAGTGCGGGGCAGTGATGGGCCCTCAGGCATTCAGAACGCTGCTTCTAAAAAAATTTGAATGCAAAGACTTTTTTTCTTTTCTTTCTTTCTTTCTACACTCTAATCCATTGAGAATCCTTGGGAAAATACAAGCTTGAGGGGGATATGTAGGAAAAAAAAGTCTGTATTTGGCAGGTATTTGTCCAACTTGCTAATTTCTCCAAATATGCTAAGTGTCTTCTCCTCTCCCATGTTCCACATTGACGTCTCTTCCTCTTTCCATAACTGTCAATCAATATACAGTAAGTCCTCTAAATGCAGATTACATTATGGGATAAGGGATAGGGTTTTTTTTCTGTCCGTCACAAATTTGTACACCTTTAATTTCTTTATGATCCTTTCTACCCTTTCCCACTCTCTCCTATAACCACAGCATCTGCGAATCCTAATAGATTCTGAAGTGGATGTTTTACAGCCGTATGTGGAGAGTGACCTGAGTGATTCCCGTTTCACAAAAGGCCAGATTTATGCACTCAATCCCACTGAGATGCAGCAGTACTGATGAATCACGAGGACGCCTGAGAGATTTACTGGTCTGTCTGGAGAGGGGCGCGCGGCTGAAAAACAGGTTAGCGCCGTTGGTTCAAGGCTCAATTGGTCACTCTTCAAATGACGAAAAGGGGGGAAGGGAGAGGTAGGGTACACTACACACAGAGATGCTTCTCAGGGAGTGAGAGTGAAGAGCTGATTTATGAAAATAACTTTCTACCTGACAGCCCCCCCCCACACACACACACACACACACACACACACACACACACACACACACACACACACACACACACACAGCCACCATCACAACTCCCCATGGTCAATTTACTGTACAGCCATGAAAGCAATACAAAACTGTTTTGTTAATTTACATACTAACAAAACTTCTAAATTCAGGACCATGCCCTGCAGGTGGCAGGTCTTTGCGAAATTAAATAATAGGCCTAGAAAGACTGACCATATTGAATTATTTTTTTTTGCCATTTTTTTTCTTATGCGCTGTCCAAGGTACTTACCATTTCACTCTGGTATCACTCAATATCAATATCATCGTTGAGAGCAGAAAAGGCTCAGCAAAAACAAATCTACAATACACCTGAAGACACACTGACTGACGGATAAGGGGGAGACTGTAGCTGTTACCCAGCCTTCTGAATCCTGCGGGCAGCCAGTATCTCATTTTGAAGTATTAAGGTTCGGCATGCTGCTGTGCAATGTGTGGCAACAACAAATACTGTCATGTTATGATGTGTGTTATGGGAAATGCTGTTTAGATTTGTGACTGGCAGCTGACTGACAGCCATCAG
Source organism: Sardinella longiceps (assembly GCA_027497455.2). NCBI lineage: Eukaryota > Metazoa > Chordata > Actinopteri > Clupeiformes > Clupeidae > Sardinella > Sardinella longiceps. Next base: position 8,065,681 of record JAODXP020000019.1, on the reverse strand, counting down.
AAGCGTAACCTGAATTGTAAGGTGGGGGCAACACAGGCTCGGGGGGGTGTTCATTGCGCAATACTGACCTACATAAGCTGAAATGCAGTAGCACATTGGAACTTTGGTTGTTATGATACACAGAGGAAACCTCAGTCTCAGAGAAGTCACAAATCTGCCTCAGAATGAGATTGTTCACTTCCTGACGAAGGATTCTAGCCAAAATTCATCGAAGTGTGGGTTTTTAATTATGATTTGCCCATAAAATAAAGACATTTTAACTTTTATAATAGATGAGTGCCTTGGTGTCTTCTAAAGACTGTCATAAAGCTATAGTCTCTTGTTGGAGGCTTTTCTTTGTGTCCTTTTCCTAACACCTACACTGTCAGGCGGCCAAAATGTTTTTAAAATTCTCATCATGTCAGTGAGGGGGTGAGAGCTTTGACATCATTGTTAAGCAGTTAGTGTAGGGTGAATGCCAATTTATTGTCTTTATGCCATCTCCTACTGGTGTAATTATGAAAACAAATCTCAAACCTGGCACCAAATGGTCTCTGCAGTTTGAATTGATAAGGTCCTGTGAGGACATTTAACAGCTGTGACATGAAAATACAAGTGAAAATACAAGTTACAGGTGCAATTGGAAGTTCTAATACCTGTAGTATGTTCTGTATGCTTCCGTTACATGTCTGTTTAGCTTGCTCACTCAAAAACACAACTCAACAGGTCCAATCAACCAACTAACATGTCATTTCTGAAGTACATTTGGCAGGGAGTCAATCGATGGTGGAGCTCGATTATCAAAAACAGCAAAAAATTACCAGAACTTATCCTATAGCCTACAACCCTCATCCTAAGCATCCTTTTATACAGTATGTCTCCCCTACAAAGTCTCCATCACTTCTGGAAAAAACTTAATTGACCCTCAGGTACTTTGATTTTACATGTAATGTAATTCAAGATTCACGTCATAAACGTTAAAGGCATCTGCACACCGGTTCAGACAGCATTGCGGCAGCACCCTCACCGGCAGTGCACTACTATTAACGAACACAGTAGCCTATGGAATCAACAATGGATGTTCTGAACGGCTCCAACAAAATAGACTTCACAATCGATGGCAGAGGAGTTCGGCGCTGGTGTGTGGGGTTGCATTGAAAACAATGGAACAGAATGTTGGAAATTAGCCTGGCACACCTTCCCAGTGACGTAACACCATCCGGCGTTGTTGTCGCTGGTCTGGCCAGCTGCTGATCGGGCAGGACTTCTGAGTTCCACAAAAATGTGGAATGGAAACCTTCTGAAAGCTAATGGAGAGATCCCTAACTGTACCATTGAGTGAAATGTAATATTAAATGGAAGCAGTAGGGGGCGCAAGCCCGGCCACATCTCATCACCCGTCACAAACATCCCAGTTACCTTGAACCCTAGAGTTAGCGGTCTCTCCTGATTTAGCTGCTCGGTTTCATTACTGTTTCATAGCAGACAGAGATCTCGGGGACAGGACACAAGGGAGGGGAAGACAGTGTGGACTGGCATCGGAAAGTAGGCGCAATATGTTTCTAAGGATAGGAAACACAAAGGTCAGTTTCATATTAGACAGCATACCCTTCTCTCTCTCTCTCTCTCTCTCTCTCTCTCTCTCTCTCTCTCCTCTGTGTAGGAATCTCCCTTTCAGAGACCTAGTTTTAACTTTGTGTTGCGATTGTGTGTGTGTGTGTGTGTGTGTGTGTGAAGTGTGTTTGTCAAAAAGAAAGTGTGTATACGTGTGTGTGTGTGTGTGTGTGCCTATGTGAGTTTGTCAGAAAGAAAGTGTGTATATGTGTGTGTGTGTGTGTGTAGAAGAGAGAGAGAGTGTGTATGTGATAGTAAGTGTGTGTGTCCTAAGAGGAGAGTGTTCCACCACAGAGGTGATACCCCTTCTGGTTTTGCATTAATGGGCAGCAGTGTTCAGCAAACATGGCAGGCGATATGACTACGGCACGACAGCGGCCTTCATGACCCCCATCCCCATCCCTCCTGCACAGTGCTCTCTCTCTCTCTCTCTCTCTCTCTCTCTCTCTCTCTCTCTCTCTCTCTCTCTCTCTCTCTCTCTCCCTAAATCACACTACACAGTGGCTGAGATGGGACTGGGTTTCTGATGAAGTAAGAGTTGGCTAGCTCCAAAAGTATGACAGATGTTTCTCAGGTAACATTTACATATCATTCTTGTCTGACATCGTTCTTATCTGCCCACTGCCCTCATCTCCCTCTTCCTGTGTGAGGATTTACAAAAATGCTGAGCAAACGCTGAATGCGGTGAGGAGGTGATATTACTGTGCACGCAATGCTGTCTTCCAAAATAAATAACAAAAGAAGAAAATGATCCAGTACACATATAGACATGAGTGTGGTGAAGGTGATGGAACCAAGTCACAATTAATCAACCCAGGTTTCATTCCTGAACCTTCCATTCTCTGTGTCACTATGTGAAAAAGTATCTGCTAAATATACAATATAGATTTTCAAAACAATATGAATGTTTTACATGAAACATAAATTAATGAAGATTTATAGGAAGCATAGGACACAGCTCTTTAAAAATCATGTTATTTTTTAATTTCACTGAATCTATTTGATCTAATTCCAACTGCTAATTCTCTCACTTGCAAGTTCTATTCCAATCTGTGTCTGTGAGACCCAAATAGATCATCCTTCACTGCTACTGGGATAGGTTTGATCATGGTGATCTTTTTTAATGGTTCCATTTTTATATCTTCAGGACAAAAACAGTTACTGTGCTCTAAAAAGAGATGTACACCCCCTGGGTGAACTGTGGCTCTACCCCGCTGCTGAAACAGAAAGTTTCAATCGAAACCCTTACTAAGACCTTTCCTCTGAGGGTCCACTACACCCCTTGAGTTCACCATCATTTTCCCAGCAGCAACCAAAACGACAGCGATTGAAAAGAAGATTTCATTCTTTTTCCCTAACAACCACTGTTCCCCAAGCTTTCCAAGCTGATGATCAAATCCTTAATCCTGTTCGGAATGACGGAGAGAATCGATTGTTCCACATTTCACAGGCCGCCGGTCTATCCAGGTTGTTTCTGCACAATTCCGGAATGCTCTGGGGTCACTCAAACACGGGGGACACTGAGGAGAGGAGTCACACAAGGCGATCGATCAATCCCCCAGTAATAAGGACGATCTGAGTGCCATTCAGCATACTGTGTGTGAGTGGATTCCATACACTAGATGGAATCTCAGTATTGATCACAGTACTACAAGTACGTGGGCCTGTAGCGGCTATGTTATACTTGGCCGCCTATTAGTTTACAGTAAGGCACCATCAACCCAGTTCTGGTGGACTGCTCTGTAAGTAATAGGAAGGCATATGAATGATGGTATATATTAGTTTGAATCAGATTTTTTCCCCCCCGATCACATACAAGGCACTATGGCTTCAGTATTTTATCTGAAGTATAGGCTAATTATTCTTACAATTAAAAAGCAGCCTTTAAGCTTTGATTAATCTAAAGTTTAGCTTTTTAATTTACAAATGTTAGACAGCAATGTTTATTATCATTACTCTGAAATTGCATTTATATACAGTATGTTATTGTTGCCCCTGGGAAGGGTTAGGATTAATTGCAAACTGGTCTTTAATTAAATGCCTGCAAGTATTTAGGTGAAAAGAATTTTATGTTTGAGACATTCATTGTGCAAATAGAGCAACCGAGTTTAATTAATGCATTTCATTTGAAGCATACAGTTTTGTTTACAGTCCCAGATTTTTATCGAGGCCTCTTTTTATTGGTCCAAGGACCAAAAAGGCTTGCAGGCTTGTCTGTGACATTTTGTCTGGTTCTGGGAGTGTTTTTACATCTTCCAACATTTTATTTCACAAGATTTCTTAGTTCATTGGCAAATTTGACTGTTAACATTATCTCCCTACATTCAACCATGTATTTGTTTTGTTCCTTTGAGATCAAGGTATTTTTTTCTCCTTTTGTGCTAAGTTTCCTATTGTTGGCAGTTACATAGAAACACTCTTGTTGGATGTCTGACCAGCCAAGACAAAAGCCAACTGTTGTTGTCGAGCCCACAGCCATCTGTTAGACGCTCCACTTCTAAAAACACTACAACGGGAAGAAAAATATTTTAATTGGTCCATAGAGAGCTCTCAAGGTAACACCATTTAAAACTAGGCATAGGTGCAGCAGCAGGTTTTCAGAGCCGGCGTGCTTTATGTAAGTGGTGTGTTGTTATGTATCGGGTGACGCAACACATTGTCTGGCAGAGAATGAGATGTGCCGTATCTGCATCTGTCTCTTGACTGTCCCAATGATGACTAATTGACAGGATGAGACTTAACTGGCATGTGTGGTCTTCAAGCTTTTGTTTTATTACTGCAACACTTCATGTCTCAGACATAATAATACTGTAGTCTAGAATATGATACTCAATATACATTTTGAAAAAGAGTAAACCTAGATTTAAAGTAGATATTGTATACTGTAATAAAAGACTACTGTATGAAATGTTCATTGAAATTTCTGTTTTCTTCATGCTTTGTGACTCCTTACTGTATCTGATTTTTTGTTTCATTAAGTCATGGGGACGCACCTCTATCAAAATCATTGACAGAGAAGAATGGCAGCAACATAGCTGTTCAGCTATAGGATACAGGGTAGGATTTTAAAAAATGTTTTCATATTTTCGGATGTAATAGCACAGAGGGGCTTTTTTTTTGCTTTGGTGTATGGCATGTTATGTTATTTTGATTGTATGGCATGGTAAATTGTTGTCATGGGGTTCCCCTGTCAGCCAAAAGATATGCAGTATATATATAAGATCATCATGCAGCCACCAGGGTGTACAGCAGGAGTTCTCAAACTTTATTGGCCTGGGGGCCCCTCTTGGTGCAGAAATTTCTCAAAGACCCTTTCTTGATCAAAACAAAATTCATAACATTTGTGCTTTCAGATGCTTAACAGTTTTAAACAGGCATGGTATTGCGTTTGGCAAAACTTGCAGAAGCCATTTTCCATATAGGCCTACTGATTTACAAAGGCCTAGGTAAAGTGTTTTAGCAGCATTTCCCTCCCCATAAGACAACTCTATACTTTGTAGCAAACTTTTCTGTATAACAAATCCTCCCTGACCATGTGTTGTGGACCCCAGGTTGCCCTCGAACCCCCGTTTTAGAACCAATGATGAGGGTTGAATTGTCATTGGCTAGGGCTGAGCCGCAGTGCTCCTCACTGACAGAGCTAGAGGACTATGAATCTGAAACCACACAGGAAGGACAGCCAGAGGATACTGAGGAGGAAACATTTGCTGAATTTGACAAAAAGTATATTGGATTAGAATCGCTCAAAAGATTAACCCTTAACCATGCAGCTGTCTCGTCACTGCCTCTTCTGGATCTCAGTATGATGGCCTGTCAATGCCTTAGGCACATAGGAAGCTACAGTCCATTCAGCTTCTATACACTCTAATCAATGTTTACTGTCACATGGTGACAGCTTTGTGACATGTTAGCAATTAATCTGTGGTTCGCGTGAGTCCGTTGATGATGGTGGTGACCTGTGTGGTGTCTTCCACTTCATAACTAATAACACATGAACATTAATCAATAAGAATGATTAGATGTTAAGTCATGAGAGGGGCACTAAGAAATTGCTGGTGTAGAAATGAACCTTGGTGTGGATGTTTGACAGTAACATAATCATATCAGCAAAGACAATACACTTTCATCTCAATAGACTCTCATCTCTCATCTTGTGATTCTCCTGACTTCAAACATAAATAGATCAAATAAAACCATGATGATAGATAAATAAATAAATAAATAAAAACATTCCATGTACCCAAATCCATGTTTTTAAATGAAGGCTCACTATTTATAATGGGTACACCCCAACCTGACAGCAAGGTTATTTAGTTGGTGCTTGGAGTTTATTATCCACATTCTATTGTCTGTGACATATTAATAAACTCTTAATAGCAATGACCTTGATGACCTTTTCAACTGAAGGCAACATCATGCAGTGTATTTCAACACGGAGAGAATTATGATAGCATCACACTTAGACAATAGTCTAGTCACACTAATAATGATAAACAATGGGAGTTTTCCATTAAAATGCTGTTAATATTTATGCTATTTCCACCATAGCTTAACTAAAATGACTACTCTTTGGTTGTCATTCTGTCTGTCTGTCTGTCTGCCTCCAAGGTATTCACAGAAGGGAATTAGTAAGCACTGTCACTCATGCAAAAAACTCCTTAAAACAAGCGCTAAAGATCCCTTTAATCCTGTCATCTCAGCGTGTAAACTGGGTAATTACTGAGCCTCGTGAAGAATAAAGTGACACGGACTAATCCTGGCTTTTTAATTTTCCGTTAAGGAGCTTTCGGATTAAGGAACAATGAGCTCCTTTTGATGGGCGGAATATTAAACGTGTTCTTCTCATATGCTACTACGCGGCGTGCAACGCTACTGTGGCCTGACTGACTATCGGGGGTCTATGACTATGAAAGATGATAGGGCGCCGCAAACGACAACACAGATGACAATGGTGTTCCTGCGCTTGTCTTGCTGATGCATAGGCCTTGCAGTCACTCTTTTTGTTGGGCATAGAGCAGGGATGGATGGCAGACTTGGGGATCCCATGACAAGTCAATCTCTTTCCCTCTCCTCCGTCCCAGTCTTATACTGTACAGTGCTGCAGAATCTAGAGCTGTGAAAATGTCAGTGTTGCAAATGCAGTCACATGCAGCCCTACAGTTGCAATCAATTGAGAACTAATGGGCTTATCAATTACTCACCATCAATTGAATTGATTACCCTGTAGGTGTAACATTGTTCCTTTTAGTATGCATCGCTAATGCAGTACAATGCATGAGCTGATGATTCGTCAGGATTTTTATAAGGCGGTCATAAAAATGAATAATTAGTTTTAAAGATTAGTTACTAGAGTTCCCATTTCTTTGCACATAAACCCAGAGAATGTGCTTATTTCTGAAACTTTTTTTGTGTTATTATGGTCTTTCCAAACAACATTTTGGAGAGCCTGGAACTCAAGCATCTGACAGAAGCAGACACTTTTTTTTTTTACTAGCAGAGTTTGTGGAGGCAGATAGCGTTTGATCTGAACCGCCTCACCTGAAGTCTGACAGATAAAGTTGAGTTCACACGCACGCTTAAGATGCGGCACATTGGGGTGAACGGGGCCTGTCGAACTGGGACATCTCAAGCCTACATCAGGTTGCTTTCCCAAGTAATTTAAAGAGGGTTTCTCTTCCTCAAACACAGAGAGATAAAACGTGTCAAAAGATCATTCAAATCTAGATATTCTGCAGGAAATGCATGCACAATATTTATATGTCTGTTTTCACTAGGAGTTTGGAGATGATGGACAAGTCTATATCAGCTGGGCCAGGAACTGCAAGCCAGCTTAGTGACTGAAAATGGACTGGAAATTATTCAGAGATGCGATAAACTCTCAAACATACAGTATCTCCAACATGTAGAGGATCTCCAAGGCAAATATAAAATACTATCTTTAACATCTTCAAATATTTTTATTATACTATAATAATAAATTATGTAACCATATTTCATTGAGATCTCTGCCCTTTTATTTTCAAATCAAAATGATTTTGAATAATTGAATAATAATGAATAATTACCATGTAATAAATATTTTTGGTTTTGTTTTTGTTTAATGATTACTATTTAATAAGTAATTATTATTTACTGCTCTCCTAACACAGTTTTAAGTATGCTGTCTACCACCTCTAAACATCCAACTCTAGTTCTGTTTTTTTTTCGGAGTATGTAGTAGGGACTCGATGGGGCATCGATCACCCGTGTTGCGAGACCCAGGAAAGAAGTTCCTCATCTCCCAATGAGGTCAGAGGTGCAACCCCTGCACAAAAAAGCAATTACTGCCCCAGTAATCCCTTAGGGTTGGTCCTGCCTGCCTTTAAAGACAACAACAACAAGGCCTTTAACCAGGGCCAGAGAGGTGCCCAGTGAAAGAGAGGGCGAGAGAGAGAGAGAGAGAGAGAGAGAGAGAGAGAGAGAGAGGGAGCGAGACAAAAAGTCCTTGTTGACAACGTGTTTTTTTTGTTGTTGTTGTTTTTTGTTTGTTTGTTTTTCTTCTTGAACTTGAATCTTGTTCGCCAAGCACGTTGAGTACAAAGTACTTCATAAGTCACATTTCTCTTTGAATTTCATTGTAAACTAAACAATGCATTGTTCATTAAAGAATGTCTCTCTGCATGATGCAAGACTCATTCTTTGATATGCTTGAAGGCGATGCTAGTGAGCTTCTTTAGGATAAGATGGGTGCTTAAGTACTTCAGCTATAAGGCCCTGTGTGTGGAATCCCTCCATCTGGACATCTCCTCTGTCCTCTCTCCCACTGCATTAAAGGGTTTCAGTTTTGTAATCTGCCTGATAATACAGATTTAATTAAATCATGTCATGCAGGTGCTCTCTCTCTCTCTCGCTCTCACTCACTCACACAGTCACTCTCTCAGCCTCACAGGACACATACAGAGTACCAGTGGCCACACACACACACACACACACACACACACACACACACACACACACACACACACACACATACTCACATTGCATATGGACAGCCTCACACATAGGGTGCATATGGAAACTCAAATACACAGCCAAAAGCAAACTGAGCATGGAAACACACACACACACACACACACACACACACACACACACACACACACACACACACACACACACACACACACACACACACACACACACACACACACCACACAGGGGATGAGCATAGTCCCCCTATGGATTCAATTGCATCCACAGGACAGATGGTAAAAGCCTAGCATTAGCTCACCAAAAGCGTGGATAAGTGGAGCTATTTTTACATGCCAGAAAGCAAACACAGAAACACAAATTTCAGTCCTGGATTATTCATACACAAACATCTATCATTTCTGTGCTTTACGTGTCATGTTCGGCACAAAACCATCTATTAGTCTAAATGACGACAATATCAGGGATGTTTTGATAGGTAGGCTATTGCAAGGCATCTCGTACAATAAATGAGATTTTCTTCAGTGTGCACGTAATTAGCCTTTATTCAATATGTTGTTTTTGTCTTCAAACTAGGTTGTTGTTTTTGTACATCTCATAGAAGTTAAGAGTCTAAAACAAACTAATGGGCTATGTACAGACATTTAACATTGGACATTAGTGTCAAGGCTCTTCAAGAAACCTCTCTGACCACTAACAGTTACGGTTGCTTGGCAACACAGCGTGCTTCCTTATTTTCCTCTGAAGTAGTCTAATTGCAGCCAATCAGATTGTGACCTGCTCAGACATTGACATAAAGCAAACATGACAGTGCCTCATTCCCCGTCTTTAGTAGTTTCTTGTGCGCTGGGAGATGACATACTGATGAGAGGATGAATTATGGGAGCTCAAGAACCCTCTAAATCTGTTCAATTTCTACCAAGTGAATGAGACGGAGCACTTGGGGGTGGGGGTGGGGGTGAGGGGGTGAGGTGGTGGTGAGTTGCTGGGCACCACGGGGTGGGTTCATAGGAGCTTTGAGAAATTGAGAATTAATGTGGACGAATTGAGCATGACAGATCAAAAATCCTGCTTCAGACCAATTAAAACCTGGCGCAGTCCTGACCATATTCTCTTCTCGGCTTGAGATGAGGGATGATGCAGACTGTAAGTGAAATTAGAATCTTCATGAAGACAGAATTCCTCCGCAAAACACCCAGTCGGTAATCAGGTGCTGAGTTTAGCCTCGCACGTCAGAATTGATTTCAGCTCAAAATGGTGTAAATTGAAAAGTGCATGAGTAAACTAAAGAACTCAAGCAAATACAAAGTAAATGGAATTCACATTAACCGCTAGAGTCATCCTTTTGAAAGCAACACAGGTGCTTGCCATTTGATCCTTGACTAATATTTAGGGTTACACATCCTAAAATGGACTGTAAGCAGTGCCTGCACCAGTACTTCAGGTCCATGTTGGCACCTCTGAATGGACAGATAATCCTAAAATAAGGCAAAGAAATAGCGGTTGTGAGGAATACGTTTTCCTGATGTTTGTCCACAGTGTCTCTCAAACTGGGAGTCATTCTCTCTCTCTCTCTCTCTCTCTCTCTCTCTCTCTCTCTCTCTCTCTCTCTCTCTCACACACACACACACACACACACACACACACACACACACACACACACACACTCTGTCCTTCCCCAAGAAGCAAATTATTATATATATCTTGTAAGGTTATTAGAGTTGTCAATCGTACTAGTTTGGTTACTGCTGATCTAGTTTGTTTTATAGTGCTATGACAAACAGGAGGGACAAATGAGGAGTGAGCAGTATCCATTTAGTCAAAACTGATCATTTGTGACATTCATTTCAATAGTTCCAATGTATACTATAACAGTCCACTCTTTCTAGAACTACCACCAAATTTCAAAGTAATCTGGAATTGATTTGAATTATTGAATTGAAAATAATCTGAACATAAACAAACATATCTATATAAACACACATATATAAGTCCATCATCCACACTGGTATATAAGAGAGCCTCTGCAAATAACAATGTTTTACAGATTGTGCCATTACACATCCCTTATCATATTGATCCATATACGTTAGGTAATTAATGACATCCAACTTATACACATCTTTCGAAATTTGTCTCCAGTCAAGATTAACCAATTAACGCTGGACATCACAGAAATCTTTATCTTCTAATCAAATCCGCCATCTTTCTTTGCAACGTTTTATCTACCAGTACTGTATGTCAAGCCCACTGAACCAACCCTCCCTCTGTCTCACTCACTTCTCCTCTTGATCAGGACATATGCTGACTTTCCTGCTGCCTGTAATTGCCATTCCCCCCACCTTCATACCCCAACAACCCCCAACCACCACCACCACCACCAGCACCCATCGGTCCAATAGCCCTGGCCCACGGGCTTGCACAGCGGTGCCCTCTCCCCTGCCACCGATGGAGGTGTTTATCAAATGTTCCTGTCGGCTCCCGGGGCACACTGCCATGGGTTTGGCCCTGACATCTGGAGCCATGGATGCTAAGTGTGATGGATGGGGGCGGCAGTGTGGGCAAACAAAGCTCCTCACAATCTGTCACACGCACTTTAGCGCATCATCCGTCTCGCATTTACTCAGCCCCGACCGCGGAGGCATTGTTGTTGTGGTCAAGGGATTCCGTACTTAATGACTTAAGGTTGTTTTGTTTTGTTTTTTTATAACCCCCTTTACCTCTCCCCTCCCGGCACCTCCACCCCGCCGCTTACACCCTCCTGTTGTTTTTTTTTTTTTTGATGAAGTCTCCGATGATATGGTTATGCAAACTAAACTGTGCTCTCTCGCTGCCTCTCTCTGCTCTTATGTGCTCCCCTTTCTCTTTGTCTCCATAAAAATTGTACTCTCTCTCTCTCTCTCTCTCTCTCTCTCTCTCTCTCTCTCTCTCTCTCTCTCTCTTTGGAGAAGGCGTTAGAAGCCCACCCCACACACCATCCTTCCTCTCCCTGCCACCACCTCTCTTCTTCTAAAAATAGAAACGGCACCGAATAAAAAAAAAAAAAAACCTGATAACCTTTTCCCAGGGGTGACGTGTGGCAGCTGAGAAGGTAAGGGCATTGTCTCTTTCACTTTTCTTTGTTCAGGAGACTGACGTGATTTCTTTTTTTTCTCCCTCTCCTCACGTTACGTTTACTTCGGGGAGTCTAGAATCGAGCGGAGAGTTGATATCACCCAGAGGAGGAAACACAATGAAAGCCTCAGAGGGAATCCCACATCCTGGACATAAAGTTAAAAACTTCAAAGCCCTTAAATTAGGCAGAGACATAGCACCCAACTTTCAGGCAAATCCACGCAACACAACTATACAATTGAGCTAGGGCATACAGGTAAGCGGAGTTCATCCATATCAGTGCTATGGCGGAGAAAGGTCTAATGCGCCTGTTTAGGGTGTTACTATATGTCACCTATGACACTAATTAACCAGCGTGGCGCCCACAGCCTTGGCGCTGTTCCAGAGTCATCTCAATGACCCCCGATGTTGCCATGGACCTTGTAAAACTGGCAGAGGTTGTCCGCCTACTGGTGGCCATGGTAACAGGACACGGTTCCAAATAAACAGTGGCATCGTTGTTATTCCAGTCGTGGCAGGTGCGCACGCTGGCCTATCCGAGGTGAGAGGGAGGCACACGGTTTTCCGAACCAAAACCCACAGGGGGGAAAGACAGCCAGACTCCTTAATTACTCCATTTCAATACCAGAGAAATCTGTATATTTCCAATTACCGTGATTAGAAAACAGCTCCCCTTGCACCCAGCTGCATCCCAGTTCCAAGCTCTGGCTTTTGCCGTCGGCCATCATCAGCGTGTGTGTGTGTGTGTGTGTGTGTGTGTGTGTGTGGGTTGGGTGAGGGTGAAGCTGCCGAGGAGACAGATGGTGGGTCGCACATGGTTCTGGTTCACATCTGATAGGACTTGGTGGCCAGAACTGGGGTGAGGTGAGAGGTGTGAAAAGGGGGGGGGGTGAGTAGGGGTGGGAGGGAGATGCTGTGAGCTGATGAGTTCGAAAAGCACCCACACCAGGGGCTCTCTCTGCACCTCTCATCATCGGTGCGCCCCTTGCTGATTTTTCCCCTCTTATATGCCCAGACAGATTTTTTTATGATTTTTTTTTTGGCTGCGTCTTGGCAAAGAGAAAATACAACTCTGGAAACAGGATAAAACTGGGTGTACTACTTCAACATTTAAAAAAAAAAAAAAAAATTGGATGTGTTAATCCCTCTTTCTCTGTCTCTCATTCACTCTTCCAACTCCGTCCTTTCCCAAGAAGCAAAATCATTATCTATCTTGTCAGGTTATTTGGTTTTCCTACTCTGTCCCCTCTCTAAAGTCAAGCATAGTGGTGGTGCCACCATGCTAGGACTGCATGACTGTTGGCATTGGGGACTTGTAGTCCATAGAGGGAAACATGAATTTCAAACAGAGTATGATCCCCTTTCTTTGGAAACAGGGCTGCATGCATGACACAACAGTTTTACAACAATGGCAATGCCTTGTTGTGGAAGCTTAGCCTAGAACTCTAGACGTACTAGCGGTAGAAAAATGTAATTTACTCAGAGAGTACGTCTAGCCATCAGCCATAGGTTGTACTCAGACATCGGTGGTATCTGAGCTGTTTAAATCGAAACACAACGCTCTAGGTTGTATTCAGACATCATGGTGTTTAGCCTATCACATAGTTTTACCTGGACAGGGAGTCATTGGGCAGGCTTAGCGTTGTTTGAATCGACTTGTTAGTTGCGCTGAGTTTTTAGCCGTCTTACCCGAGGGTCTATCACTTGTGGCCAGACTATACATTTTGTGATACATTAGCTCAGGAAGCTGAAGATAAAGGTGATGGACTGGTCAAGTACCTAAAACAAATTGAGCACCTGGGGTGTGTCTTTAAGCAGAAGGTGGTGGAGAGCAAGGTGTCTAACATCCACCAGGTCTGTGAAGTCATCGTGAAGGAGTGGGAGAGGATTCTAGTAAGTTCTAGTGCAGTTCTGGTGAACTTCACACAGTCCATAACAAAGGTAATGTCACAAAATATCATCAGTTTAAGCACAATTTGGGCATGTACTGTATAAGGTAAGGTGTACTCACTTTTGTTGCCAGCTATTTAGTGAGTTATTTTCAGAGAACAATATATCTATACTTCTATACAAGTTGTACAATGACTACTTTAGGTTATATCAAAGTTTAATTTTTGTAGTGTTGTCCCATAGGTTATTAGCCTGGGAGTTCCCATGCTCCTTTGCGCGCTTATTTCATTCCACTCTGCAAAGCAGCATGGTGACCATGGCCGTTTTTCTCGCTTACTTTCGGTATCCAATCGCAGAACAAAAAGGGATTTGTACGGCCCTCGATTGCATTTTACGTCACGTGGTGGCTCTGGTATTGGCTCCGAGTTATGTACAGACGCATGATAGACATTTGTAGCGCCCAATAAACGGCTCTGGACAATCGTAAATGATGCTTCCGCTACGAGAAATGCAATAGGTAGGTCCCCAGACTAAATATCACTTGTGATTTTATTTTGGCATTCGCCAGGCTAATAGGTTATATCAAAGTTTCATTTTTGTACTGTTGTCCCAAGAATCATGTCTAATGTCAAAGCCAAAAAGCATTACAGAACGTGCATTAACGACTATTCTGCGTACAGTATGCACCATGCTAGGGCTCCAAATGTGTGTGCCTACTACAGGCCCATCCATCAATTTTAACAAAGTTATTGTATTCTGATTATTATCTATTTTTAATTGTCGAAAAAGTTTTTTCATGTTTTTTGAATAGGTTATGTAATGCTGGTACATACATTCCTCCTAACAGCAGCATTTTTAAACTGTGTTGACTTTTTTACATGATAACTAGATTAAGGTGTAGAAAGGGGTGCGTGAAAAAAAAAAAGTTAGGTAACCGCTGCCGTACATACTTCGAGCAGATTTAAATTGTGGCACATTTTCTATTTGAACTGTAATAAACAAAAAAGTTTAAAAGTTGTCTTTCTCAGCCCACACACCAAGCCGTTTCATCAGTTGGGTAACAGGTGCACATTTTTGAATATGTAAAATTAAAAAAAAAAAAAAACATCTGCAACTGATTCATTAATACATTCATATTTTATTTACCTGATAAATCCATCCAGCGCTTTGAATTTGTTGCGGATGCATCAGGCCCCTTTTGATCTCTTACAGTGACAGTTGAAAGGAAGTTGCTTTCAAAGGCATGAGAACGCAGCCATTCAGAATTTAGTCCTGATGAGTGTCACTTACAGTTACCAGATGGCCCGGATTATTCCGCCCTTCCCTCTTCTTCGGCAAGAGCGGATAATTATCTGGGAGGTCCTGGAGAAAGCCCAAAGTCCCCTTACATCCACCAATCACCATCCACCTGCACTGTCTAGGCCACTTACAGTACAGTTCAACTAAAAATGGCACTGGCTTTGCTTCTCCATATTGTAAAAGGGGGAAAATGTCAGGGAGTTTAGGTAGGAAGGCTAAGAAGTTTTGGTCTAAAACTAGAGAGCCAGGTATACAGTATCTAACAGCCATGCAACACTACCTTAATTTCCTTCAGGACAAAATAAAGTGTCTGACTGTCTGTCCGTCTGTCTTTCTACAGTACAGTATCTATCTAGAGCCTTATTGACCCTGCTAGTGCATGTTTACTGTTGTTTGTTGGCAATATAGTCAGCAATGCTGTGCTGAGGCTTTCTTTCTGGGTTTTATTGGTTATGTGTTGAGCCAGTAAACAAGAGTGCTTTGTGCATATCCTGCTCTAGCCCAGCACTTCTTCCTCTTTGACCACACTGGACCAGGGCAGGGATGGACAAACTAAAGAGGCCTGTTGCTCCCTTAGTTTCAAGCGGCCCATCATCATTAAGTGTAAATACAAAATGTATGGAAGGAGAGAAAGAGGCGAATAGTTGCTTAGAACTGAAAGGATGTGGGCTTGTCTAAAAGTGGAAGGCAATAGTTGGGTCCTAATGTGCCTACTAAGTCCTGAAGCCTCAGACTTAACTAGCATGAATCAACTCCACAATGGGCTCCTTGCACATAAACATTTTTAATACGACTCACTTACTTCCGCTTATATGTTGGCTGCATAAAAATTACATTTGGACGTTAGCTAAAGAAATCTGTCAGTCATAGTCAAACACAATCTTTAACAGTAGCCATCTAAGATTACACTAGCTGCTATCATTCTAACATGAATACCGGTGACTACTGCAACCAACGTAACCGGAAATGTCCAAGCCGTACTAGGCAACAGAATTTTATGTGCGAGGAGTGAATTGGCTGATTCATGTCTGATTAGTCTTTGAGGGGGCAGTACTTAGCATTCAGGGTTCAAAATACAATTTTATTATAGCAGTAAACTCCGATATAAAAGGAGTAAACTCCTCTTTCCGATCTGTTGTCACCAACTTAATATGTTTGTATTCTAATTTATGGTGAAAACCAAATATTGCCAATATTCCATTTCAAATCCGCAATATTCCCAGCATGTAATTTTGGCCACTGTAAGACATTGGAAAAGAAATTGTGGATCTTTCCCCTTTGATTATAGTTGCCTTGGTTTCTGCTCTTATGGGCCAATTCTGGAATTTTCCCCTCTGAGGAGAGCAGACATCTCTTGGCATGCACATAAGAGCACTGATATTCCAAAAGCTGCAAGCAGCGTCCAAATTTTGCTGTGACTTGTCAGCAGTGAGTGATGTGACTGTCAAGTGTGACCACCTGTGTCACAAGGTCACATATGCCCGCGACTTCTCTCAAAACCCATTTGACTCTCACAATGCTGCCCCATCCTCCATGCAGGACACGTGAAATGAACAATTCAAATCTCAAATGTGGAAAGCTACACATTTTCTTTCACATAAGAATATGCACCGCTTCAACGATCAAAGCTCTGTCAGAGAAAGCTAAATGAAATACATATTTATGAAAGCTTTCCTTCCACGGTAAAACGAACAATATTGACAAAAGCAGGAGTCACATCACTAGAGAAAAACAACAATAACCCAAAAAAAAAAAGAAGAAGAAGAAAAAAAAACCCTATGAATTTCATTTTTGGTGTATTTGTCAATATATTCGGGTAGATGAACCATGAACCTCAATGTCTTTAAAATGGCTTTGCTTCTACCCACCCTTCCACCCCATGAGTGTTTCATCATTAAAGGCCTGTATTTTTTTTTTTTTTTTTTTATCACAGAAAAGGCCTCAGTGGTGCGAAAGTACAGAGTGACATGAGGAAATTGCTTGTTTACAGTCACTGAACAGCACCTCAGGACACTGAATGTGCTGGAGTGAGAGTCATTACTTTCTCCCCATTGTTTCGTATTTACTTTCCAACCTTGCGTTGATAAAAGCAGAGCGCATATGAGAGAGAGGGAAAGAGAGAGAGAGAGAGAGAGAGAGAGAGAGAGAGAGAGAGAAAACCAGAATGGAAGTGACTGTGGATCGCGTGGACGAGGACGAGAATTGCGCACTAAATAGCTCGTCTAGTTCGTTTCATCTTCCGAAAGCGCCGTGCAGGTGTATGAAAAACCACAAGCCCTTGGCAATTTCTCATCCAAATCCAATTTAACGTAGTTTCTTCCCCCTCCAACACCACCCCCTTCACCACCACCACCACCACCCTCCTCCTTCTCCTCGCCACTTCTCTTCTTCTTCTTCTTCTTCTTCTTCTCTCTCTCCAACATGAAAGGGTACCTGTGCCCATGCAATGCCACAGGAGAGGCCAGGGTGTTAATTAAGTCTCTATCTCAAACTTTTGTTAATTTTAATAGTTTTACAAGGATCGGCGTGGCAGTTGTGGCAGGTGTAATTTCACGGATTAGCCCCAACGCAGGCAGCTCTTGCCGGGCCCCTCCGGCTCTCCCGGCTCCTCTTTGAAGATAACTTTTTCCCATTATCCTAACAATGACACGTGGGATGCAACTCAATTCGTGCCGAGGCAGAGAACATGAGGACACCGGCACTCTCACTTAAGGCAACTCGGGGGCCAAGAAAGAAAGCATGAGAGAGAGAGAGAGAGAGAGAGAGAGAGACAAAGAAAGGTATGTTTTTTTCTCTCTCTTCCTCTTCTTCTCCTTCCTCCTCATCTTCTTCTTTCTTTTTCTCAGTAAAAGTAAAAGACATGCTTATGCACCTTTTTTTTTTTTTTCTTCTTCCTGGGCGGTAAAGCGGTTAACACCCGCCTTTCCGGGGATGTGTTTTATCTGCCTGCCACCCACCCACTCCACTGCTCCCAAGCACCCAATACTCCAACCCCATCACCCCCTCCACCACCACCACCACCACTACTACCCAACCCCATCCTTCGCCAGTGCAGGGACTGTGACAAGCCCTTCAGACTGCTGGAAATGGTTTGGCTTTGATGTGGAATTGGAGCCCGTGGAACTGTCTAGTGCGTGATTAGCGTGGAGAGAGAGCATAAGGGGAGAGGGAAGGAGAGAGAGAGAAAGAGAGAGAGAGAGAGGAGGAGAGGAGAGAGAGTGAGGAGGAGAGGAGAGAGAGAAAGGGTGACTGCCCTTTGAATTTGCCCCAATCCCTCTGTAGGCAGATGAATGGACAAGCTCAAGCTGGCAGCTCATGTTTTTTTTTTTTTTTTAAATAGACCTGGTCAGAGGTTGGTCATGTTCAGGTGTTGGTGACCAGTGATCAAACAATGGGTCTACCTATAGGGAGCCTGCAACAGAAACCAAAAATGTAAAAGTCATAAGTCCTTATTAAGGTAAAGCAAAGATGCTTTCCTACCATCAGATCGGATTCGATCTCTTTTAATGGCCTAGTTGGTAAAAGCTTAATTGACATGGACCACATTACGGGATATAAAAATATTGGAGCATAACCGATTGCTAACACTGGCCACAACTGTGTACTTGAGCACATTTTAATACTTTCATTCACATAATATCTGTATGGTCCAATATAGTCTTACAGTGATGACAAACTTCCACCTAACTACCACTTGATTAACATTTTATGAGCAATAGATCTTTACCGTTGATCATCAATCACTGCACCACAGTCTCTTGGTATAGATTGATAAAGATGACAGTCTTTATTACACATCCTTATACTTGTATGAAACATTAAAATGATTGTGCTATTGTGCTATCCTCAAAAATAATTAAGTTATATAGTGAAAAGGCAGTGTTTTTTTTTTTTACCCCCTCAACAGTCGCCAACTGTCATCAATAGAGCTAATGGACCTGACGTCAACCTAGCATGCTAGCTAAAATCGCTGCCATTTTATGAGGCCCGCTGCCATAGAAAATGCTAAAGTAATGACCTTTCTTACCAGCTTCACGTCGCCATAGACATAATTTCTTTCAATCAGTAGTATATAGGCAAAAGGGCTTGTGAAAACGACCCCATTTTCCGGCATTAATTTGCTCCGTGTTATGAAAATGAGACAATAACAAACCACTGTTTACAATGCATTCTCAACGGCAAAGGCCTGTAGTTATGGTGGCAAAAACATTTTGGTCTCAGACAGTGCATGTATTTTGCTGGTCTGGCAACCTCAATTTTAGCCTTTTTGGCTACATTCAATTCCAGTGCCTATGCTAAGCTAAAGCTAAAATATGGGTTGCTGGACTAGGAAAATTTTAATTCATTTTTAAGTAATTTTAGGTAAGATGGTGAATAACCCAATTTCATAAGAAGATGGAATATTCCTTTAACCATCTAAGTGTCTATGAAGCTAGTAAATTAACCAAAATCCATTATAAAATGTTGCTTTGTTTCCCCTTTAAGTAAAACAACCTTGACTGCGCTGCAAACCACACATAGGCCATATAAGCTTTGTAAAGCTTTCTAAAATCTCAATCCATGAAATCATAAGGGCAGGCTAAAAAAATGTCTTTAAAAAAAAAAAAAAAAAAAAAAAGTATAAACAACATTCTGGATCGCTTCTGGTGTGTCAGATGAAAGGGAACACTGGGCAGGTTGATGCAAAATTAATTTGGTTCCATCCATGAAAAGCAAAGAGGACGAGCCAATTAAAGGCTGGCACCGTCAGATGCAGGAACATATACTGTGTGCCCTGTGTGTGTGTGTGTGTGTGTGTGTGTGTGTGTGTGTGTGTGAGAGTGTGAGCATGAGTCAGGGAATGGGTAAAAGTTAGAAACAGCTTTGACTGCTTGTTTTTGAGATAAGGTTGTGGCCATGGCAACTTCCCCACCTCTCTAACCCTGACTGTTTCACCAGTAGCCCAGCTAGTCAAGGAGGTGGTAGCACTGGTAGCCAGTCAGCTGGAATAATATTCAGTTGCTAACTAAGGTGGTGCTTAGGCTAGCTGATAGGTGTGGTGGTAGTCAGTTGTCACTGTCAGCTGAAGTGGTATTCAATAGCTGGCTGTAGGGTGGTTTTCTGTGGCTAGTTGAAGTGGTACAGCTGCCAGGTGTGGTGATAGAAAGCTGAATATCAGGTCACTAAATGTCAGTAGTTAGCTGAAGCTATATTCAATAGGTAGCTGTAAGGTAGCAGTCAGTAGGCTAACTAGCTGAGGAAGTGGTCAGCAGGCAGTTGTGGTGGTAGTTAGTAGCAAGCTGGTTATCAGTCCACTAGGGTGTATGTCGCTGTACAGTCTGCATGCAAGAGCAATCATCTTACAGACGGCCACCATGAGTGACTCCCAACTGGTCTTTATTGGACTGAAATGACCTTTGAACTGCCCCTTTTGGCTGATTTCTGTGGTGTAAGAAATCAATACATACAAGAGCAGCTAAGTTCTCCAGAGACTCAATGCTTTGGTGTGGCTGCAGTTACCCTTTGAGTGTGCTAGCTAGGCTTGAGATTCTTATGTTCTCCTTTGAGATTCAACTAGTTGTTTCCTCTTTTTAAATTCTATCACCAAATGGGCATCTGCAAATAATGATGAGTTGTTGAGTAGGATGTGGAGGAGAGATAACAAACTGACATACCTGTTCCAGTGATACCAAAACAGTGTTTTGCAAACTATTATTATCAGCCAAACATAAAGAGGAAGACAGTTTTTTTTTTGTTGTTGCAGTTTTTGGTCTTGATAGTATGCTGAAACCAAAAGTTGTAAGGGCTACCTATTAAAGGAGAAATCCAGTGTAAATAAATCCATAGCCCTGTTGTTCAAACTCACTAAGTGCTGTACATAGACCAAGCAGTGAACTGACAACTAACACTGAGTGAATGGGGCATAACAACTTACTTTCAGTTTCATTTCATTATGCCCCATTCAGTCAGCATCACATTTCACCATTACAGGGCTACTGACAGATTAACACCGGATTTCTCCTTTAAATTCTATACCAAATATAAGGCCTAGCTGATAGTTGACTCCCTGAAGAGTCAACCAAGAGGGACATTAGAGGAACCCAAGGTACTAAAGAGGCTCAATGGTGTTTTTTGCCCCCAACGACACCTACCAGGCAGCACCGCCTAAAAGGCACTACCCCTCAACCCTCATCCAAACCCTAAACTGAGTGGAGTAGTGCCTTGAAGGTAGCGCTGCCTGAAAGGCACTGTTGGGGGCAAAAAATACCAAAGACCACTAAAGAGATGAAGCACTAGTGTAGGTTTGGATAAAAGGGCTGACTGTTCTGTAAGTTTGCTATGCTGTACTGTAGGCACCAACTTATCTGAAGACACGAGCCTATCGGCCTTCAGTCTTTTTTGCCCTCAACGGCACCTTCCAGGCAGCGTTGTTATCAAGGCACTACCCCCCTAAATCTAGGGTTTGGTTGAGGTTAAACGGGGTTAGGGCTAGTGTTAGGGCACTGCAGGCAGTGCTCCCTAGAAGGTGCCGTTGTGGGCAAAGAAATACCACAGAGCCCATCCATCTGACATAATGACAACCAAACAATAAATTTAAGACAAAAGCTAGAAAAGCGCTCAGAGAGCACAGACCTCCGCCAAGGCAATGTGGTCACAGACACAATATACATTCCAGATCATGTTCTGGATCACCGATCGCCACCAAAATTTAATCCTCTCTTGCTTGTCCCAATATACACATTGTCCGAATTTCATCCAAATCCATGCAGTACTTTTTGAGTTATCCTGCTGACAAACAGACAAAGGGACAAACAGACAGACAGACAAACCAACGCGACCGAAAACATAACCTTGTTGGCGGAGGTAAAAAGTGCAATATGTTTGTTGTGAGCAGTGTCACTATATTTCTTACACCTTCTCTTCACTGGCACTGCTGAATGTAGCTGTATAATAGAGGCTGTACTTGTCTGTGAGCGCCGCTGTGATGATAGCATTCTGAGTAAGGTAATCTGGGCCATTACCTGCTTACAGCTAGCTGTTACAACATTCTGTTACTCATTCAATCCTGTTCAGTGGAACTAAACCAGATGCTTTGGCCAACAATAGTGTTTAGAGGGACTTTGCTGAGGCCTGGAAAATACCCTGTGACTGGTGTTCCTCAACATTGGGTCATTGTGACTGCAGAAGCACTGAAAAAGAAAATGGAATATGACTGTAAAAAATAACTGTGGTTTGTATAAGAGTGTTCTCCTTATTGTACCTCCAGTGAAGTCTGTATGTGTGTGTGTGTGTGTGTGTGTGTGTGTGTGTGTGTGTGTGTGTGTGTGTGTGCGTCATATACACATTCCAGAGTTCACGTGTGCAATCACTGAATGCCAAACTCTTTATGCTTGAGGTTGTTGATCACATGATAATCAATACCTTTACATAATGAATGCATTCTTTGAGCTGTCATTGCCTAAATAGAATATGCATAAGACCAAAACGACGTGTTTCCAATGCCTGAATCAATGACCCTCTCATTCATCAGCCACTTGTCTGAATAGGGGTGAAAAAGTGCAATCTATCAGCGAGGAGGGGGGAAACGCTTAAAAGCGCATCAGCATCTCAACTTCACAAAAGTGAGCGCGGGACACCTCTTTTTCGCTGACAACAAGAGACAAATGGCTTTCAGGGCAATTTGGAAAAGAATTTACCGAGCATATTTCAATTCGGGGCACCCTTGTGATAAAAAAAAGCAGAGGCAGTGCAACTTCATTTCAACTTGGCATGGCGGCATTTTTCTTCCAGGGTACAGATAAAGGAAAAGGGGGGTGTGGGGTGTGAGTGAGGGGGTGTGGGAGGGAGGGGGGGATAGTAGGAACACAATCGGATGAAAGGAAGCACAAAAAGAACACGACGGGCGCGCCGTGCGAAACACAAGCCCTTATCTCTCCTCCTCCATCCCTACCAGTCTCCATTCATGCAATTCCAGGGATCCACTTTTCCTTAATGTTGACAAAAGAGGCAGGAGGAGTTATCGCCATGGCGCCAGGTGTTTCTGGGTGGGGGGACATCAGTAATGGCTGCCTGCCTTGCCTTGCCTTGCTTTGCCTCGTCGTCTGCGCTCTGCCTCCGCGTCTCCCACTCCCGTACAGTGCTATCTGATAGAGAGAAATATGATGGCATCATCAGTATGCACAGCACTTTATCAGACTTACAGCTTCGGTGGTGATTAACTCTCACACAGCGAGAGAGAGAGAGAGAGGGGGGGAAAAAAGAGAAGAAGATTGTTATCATTATATGAAAAAAAAAAATCTCGTTTTTTTTCCCCAGGAATCTGAGGCAAGAGGCCAAGTAGAAGAAATATGTCTATTATGCAGGATTAAAGAGAATTTGTATTGATACATTAATACAAACCCTTTCGTTGAGTATTTTCCGTCTGCATATCGTAGAGCCATTGCAGCAAAGCTGACTTATGAATGGCAATTATGGAGGCACATTAAAAAAAAAAAATACAATGTCTAGAGGACTGGGAGTTGTTGAAAACTCCCCTTTATGACCCCAGTGCAGATATATGCATGCTGTAAAGGGCGAGGGTTAAATCAGAACATGATCACAGCATGATTATGCACACAGTCTGGGGTAGGCTGTAGTGGGTGTAGTGAGCATTGGACACGGGTGGGGAGGTGGGATGGGGTGGGGAAGAATAAATCATTTATGTAGGCTATTGTTTCACTTTTTAAATAGGCCTATTTTGCATTTATTTATTATATTGCGTACCATACCATCACTTAAAACATCCCCAATACACCCGTGTACACAGTGATTTGATTTTGTTAACGCTTACAGTATTGTTCTGCATGAATATAAATGGAGATATTTTATTACACTTCAACAAGCAGCTGCCCGAATAATGATCATCCATAACAGTCCAAGTTAAGTGCACTCCCTCCACACACCACCAGGGGGAAACAGTCTGCAGACTCTATAGACCCATTACTTATATATAATGTAACTATAATTCATCATGTGAGGGTCTTAGGCCACAGTGTTTTGGTGAGTCACTGTAATATCACTGTTCTCATCTGCTGACACTCATGGTGTGGGTGTTGGTGCTTATTTTAAAAATTATTTTGAAATTATGTTATTAT
The DNA here is from genome assembly GCA_027497455.2 of Sardinella longiceps. NCBI lineage: Eukaryota > Metazoa > Chordata > Actinopteri > Clupeiformes > Clupeidae > Sardinella > Sardinella longiceps. The sequence continues at coordinate 8,041,706 of JAODXP020000019.1, read as the reverse complement.
TGTGTCCCATATCTTTACATACAGAAATGAAAACTCAGAGATTAAATTTCAGTCACTCACTGCTTACTTTTAACGTCATCGGTTGCAAAGACATGAATTAGTTAAAGGTTTATTAGCCTATTCTCTGATGGCACCACCTCACTCAACAAGTGGGCTAGAACTCACTATGAGGACAATACCAAAAAAAAAAGAGTTTTAGGCCAATATGCTATCCTGTCAAACCAGAGATGAAAATACAAACACAGTGTGGTTATGATTGGGCTCAATCCAAGGAGCGGAATCAACGGTTGTCTTTCTGCCTCTGCACAATAGGTTGCCTAGACTTATCATCCGGTGGAATGGAATACTGTTTTCTGATTGGCTGACAGGGTGTCCATTATTTCAAGATAACAGGACATCTGAGACATTGGTAAAAAAGTTTCACCAGCGTTCCATATCAATGTGTTCCGTGTCGTGCTTGTCATTTGCTTCCACCTCGTCCATTATTACCTTCTATCACAGAGTTTCTCAAACTTTTTCAGACCAAGGACCACTTTGGCCCCCCAAAAATGTTTATGGACCACCTACCCATCCGCACACTATCCAAATAATATACTCTTTACCCTTTGATAGGCTTTTCAAATAAATAGCCTTATATTTTTAATAGAATTACAGGCATAGTATTCAGAGAACAACTCATCTTTACCCTTTAGATAATGTGATAATGTTCAATTTTTTTTTGTCTTTCAAATCCCCTTGCGGACCACCTGAGCTTGCTTGCGGACCACCAGTGGTCCCTGGACCACACTTTGAGAACCACTGTTCTATCGGGACACCTCGGCAGCCATGACCCCTGACCCTTACATACTGTATCAGTATTAGGGTATATGTAGGAGACTCTCTAGAACCAGTCATTTTTTGCACTAGTCATGAACCAGAACCAGAACCAGATTTTTTGCACTAGTCATGATTTCCACAATGGTCAAATGGCCTTTGGTATTTTTCTGCCCTCAAGGCACTACTCCCCCTAATTTAGGGTTAGGGGTAGGGTTGAGGGGGTTAGGGTTAGGAATAGGGTAAAGGTAGAGCCTTTTAGACTGTGGTGCCTGGAAGGTGTAGTTGGGGGTAAAAAACACAATTGAGCTGGTCAAACATAGCCTGCCTGTTTACAAGGTCTTCTGTTACGTAAACTAACCCTAAAACATCCCATCAGCCATGTACAGTTAGTATTTCATATCTGATTCCTAAAGCCTGTTGACTCTGATTGAATCAGACTGAGTTGAGTTGTTAGGGGCATGTGTGTGTTAACACCTATAGCCTCAAGCAATCACCTCACACAGTGGTTAAAGTGGGATTTGGCAGGAGGGGGAACTCTCAAATTTTGTGTCAGCACAAACAAAGCAAAATGAATAGAAGATGAATGGGGTGATATTCTTCATTTATCTGAGGTGCCGGTACTGCGTTCCCCCGCCCCCCCCCCACTTTAACCTCTGACCTCACAGACCCCCAGGTGTGAACTCTCCTTATAAAGCTACAGTGTGTGTTGTGTTGTGTTGTTGTGTTGCACCAACAACATTTAAACTTTAAATCCCAATCAGACGCGTCGGACAGAATGCCCCCGCTGACAGTGATGGATTGCACAGGTCATTGATCACTGTATCAATAAGGTGGTGATACCACTGCATTAGGCACACACAGGGATCTCTGATACTGCTGAGGTGGGGGGTCGGTATTTAAGGGGGGATGGAGAGGGGTATGGGGGGGTATGGAAGGTAATGAATAATTCTGCACAAGTTGGCTATTTTTAAAGTGTAGGGCGCTCACTATTCCATGATCTTTGGCGCAAGTTTGCAGAAGTGAGTGCACCTTTGCTGTTGAACCAGAATCTTCTTCTGTCTCCTTCTCTTTTTTTTTGTTTGGTTTGGTTTTTTATTTGTTCTTGTTCCATGAGTACTATCATTTGGAATGTGCTTTTTTCCTTTTGATTGGCTATTGGATGAGATACACTGCCTGTGCCTACAGGGCCAAGCTTTTTGTTAGTCTAAATTGCTTGTAGCTTGAAGAGATATATGCACATTTGTAAAACAAACAGCACCCCAAAGTGATGAAATTTTGGATGAGTTTGGCTTTGCAATCTCATCTTCTGTCCCACTGTAGGACTTTTTTCCCTTTTTATGTTATTTTAGAAAACACAATTCATGTAATTGCCTAATTACTATATATACCTGATTATGATATACAAGTTTAAATGCAGCATGCAGCAGCAGAGATGTTTTCTAGAAAGTGTCAAAAAAGTTTTCAGCAGAAGAATTATTAGTCAAAATATTCTTGCTCTTCTGAACTTCTTCCATCTAAATGTTAATGTCAAATCACGAGTCTAGGGGCATCCTTTCATCTCTCTCTCTCTCTCTCTCTCTCTCTCTCTCTCTCTCTCTCTCTCTCTCTCTCTCTCTCACACACACACACACACACACACACACACACACACACACACACACACACACACACACACACACACTGAGTTTGGAGTCTGTGTTTGTGTGTGTGTGTAGGCAAAAGCACAGAGACGTATGTAGTTTCATGCAGATAGGTAAGGGAGGTAAGACTCCAGCTGCATTGGCACATATGGTCTGTCCCCTGTTCTTAAGCACAGGAGTCCACTATGGATCATCATGCTTTTCAAAGGGTTTGCATTAAGCAAGGCATAGCAAGCATCTAACAGATGTATTAATTAGCATATGAAAGACCTACTGTACCGAATAAATAAGAAGCTAACGCTATAAGAAAGCAAGTGTGCTGTCTTAGTGCAGTAGTAAAGCAAAAAATAAAATAAAATAAAAAAATATGATAATGTGCAGCACTCTTAGGTTAAAGTTGATAGATTTCCAGAACCATCACTACATTACAAATAGTAATATAAAAACTTAATTTCTTCAATATAAACAAATAAACAGTGGCTTAGCACCAGTAATAAACCTTAATACTGTAATTAGATGCGTCAATTTGGTGGCCCTCCAATGGACTGTGACTTTTCATTCCTTGTACTATTCAGTCTTCCTATGTCAGACACACATACAGTACACAAGATTTAATACACAAACAAGCACTGTCCGATAGAGCGAACACGAACACACAGTTAACACTGAACCAATGGCACCACTAATCTTTCGATTACGAATGATTTTGGTATCGTAGACTCAATGTGAAGTGCTCGTTCGCAATTGTGCTCACATTCGAGTCTATGTCGTTCCAAATTCTTTCGTCCTACTGGCTACCCAGACAGGCTTGTGCAACAGAGCTATGCTTGAATGACGGCGATCCATCACTTAAAGGCCAATACAGCCCACACTATGCTAACAACTCACTCACTGGGCCTACTTTATGATATGTGTGCACATAGCCTACAGTATGTATTTTAAAAAAAAATGCAATATAAAAACCTATACTTTGTTGTCCAGAATCTGGCACTGCCTGTACTTTATGATATGTGTGCAACATAGCCTACAGTATGTATTTTCAAAAATAAATATGCAATACATGAAACCTATACTTTGTTGTCCAGAATCTGGCACTGCCTGTCACATTGGAGAAGATGAAACCAGCCTGACTTGTCTTGGTCGGCCGGCACACAAGCTGCTGAGTTGCTTTCTGTGTGGGCGTTTGGGAATACTGGAGAGGAACCAAATTTAAGCTGAAATCTAAATGTTTAAATGGGAAAAAATAAGTGCCAATGGTGAAAATATATCACTTGGCATTTCTTAGCGCTATTTGTTTCAGGCAATTTATTCGTTTGGGAAGTGTTGGTTCTACAAGTTCTGGCAGACAGATCCCTTGAACACTTTCCCCTGACAATTATGAAAAATGAATCCTCCTTGAGAGCACCTACCAATGCCAAGCAATATGATTATTTAAACATTACCATTAACCTTAGTAATGTCTTTCGTCCTTGAAAGCTTCGTCTCTAACAGACTCCTATTTTTTTTTTCTTTACTATTTGGAATGAACAAGAAGTGTTTGAAATATTATATCAAATATAATATTTAATGGCAGTTATTCTGTCAAGGGAGCAGAGACAAACTTTAAGTGGGGCTTTCGTGTCATAGTAGTAAGACATTCAGGGCAAAGGAGAAAAAACAGGGACTGAAGGAAGCCCTGACATGTACTCTACCAAGAAACAAAAAGGATTCGGATACCTACTTTTTAGTCCACAGGATCTCCAGGAAGACATCCCATTCTAAATCTATACTAGAGGTATTTTGGGTTTTGTATTTGAGGTCAGGCATTGGTGTTAGACAAAAGAGGCCTGGCTGGGTCCCAATCATCCCTTCTCTGAACGTTTTTTTTTTTCAGTTTTAAGACATTTTGTTTACCATTTGTAAAGAGTGAATGTAATTTACAATCTATGTAATCTGCAATGTACTTAGTCCTTACTGTACTTCTAGGCCACTCAGATCTTCCTCTAAACTTCTTCTTTCTGTTCCCTCCTCTCACCTTAGAACCAGAGGTGACAGAGCCTTCTCTGTTTCTGCTCCCCAGCTCTGGAATAGTCTCCCCTCCCACATTAGGTCCATTCATACCATTGATCTTTTCAAGTCTAAGTTAAAAACACATCTTTTTTCCCTAGCCTTTAATTCTCCCTAAACCCTTTTCCTCTTTTATTTTTGTTATTATTTTTTGTTTGTTTGTTTTATTTGGTCATTTGCATATTATTATTATTATTATTATTATTATTATTATCATTATTATTATCATTATTTTTAAAGCACTTTGGATCAACTATGTTGTATGAAATGTGCTATATAAATAAAAGTGACTTGACTTGACTTGACTTGAGTAACAAACTCTTTCCTCAAAGTTTTCAACAATAGTGTGACTAACAGTAGAGTGTTGAATAACAAAAACTAAACTTATTGGATTATATTGTGTCAGCAACAGTTTTTTTTTTTTTTTTTTTTTTTTAATTTTTATGTTTGTTTTTGTTGTTATTAATTATTATTTTGCATGTCACTTCAAACTCCCTATTTGTCCTAATTGTGTCCCATACAATTAATGCATTTCATTCATCAGCATGAAGGCCAAGCTGTTTTCTGCTTCCTCACATCTGCTGTTGCACGGCTGTGATTGTAACAGACCTGGGATTAATGCACAGTGGCCGTTTTACATATTCAATAAAAAAGGACGCTGGCACCGGCCAGGGCTCATCCCTTTTGATTTACAAAGAGACAAAGTCATGCTGATGAATGACCTCATCTCTGCCTTTACATTCATGCCCAGGTATTGGATTGAATCCCTCCTCAAATGGAAAGGGAAAAGCCGAGGAGAGGCAAGGCTGAAAGCTCAGCCCCCCCTAACATCCGCCACCGATTCCCCCCCGTCCTGCCAAATCTAAAATCAATAAATGGTTTCTTTCCGAGCACAACCTGCTGAATCCATAAAAAAATTAATGATGCCCATACAAAGATGCAGTCGGTTCTCAACGCCCCGCCTCACCTCACATCCAGATACCCCCCACCCCCACAGCCCCCTTCTTGAATGTCTGTCTGTACCAGCTTTCTATGCTTCTATAGCGTAAATAAATAAAACTACTTTGAATATTTTTATACAAAGTTCTGTTTTCTGTTGATGGCGCCCATGCAGGCGTTTTGCTGTCAGTTAGCATCAGTTTTGGCTTTGACCCTAATGCGGCGCTAATGTTAGCGCGTCGGCATCCCTGCAGGAAACCTGAGGGTCAGACAGGAAATTAGCATATGCATCAGGGTCAAGGGGAAATGGAAGCCAGGTGAAGGCAACAATGTTCAATCAATGCCCCGCCGCCGTGGTCCTCCAGTGAAGGACACACGCACCAATACAACCACTCAATTACACCACGGCAAGATACATTTGATAAAGACTAATTTGATGACGTGAATGTATGCATGCGTGCGTCTGCATTCCAGTTTGTGTGTGTGTGTGTGTGTGTGTGTGTGTGCGGGTGTGTATGCGGGTGGGTGGGTTAGTGTGTGTGTTTGTGATATGCAAAGTGTATGAAATTCTTTCTGGATTCCTTTTCTCCTATGCCTGGCACATACAGCATTACATTTTTAATCAAAATAAAATATTTTCATTTTGGTACCTCCCTCATACACACTCATAAATACAAACATTTCCAATGAATACATTCTGTTCTATACTCATATACTCTAAGCCAGGGTTAGCCTAACCTTCTGGTTGCAGGCCAATTACTGAAAAGTCTAATCAGCCAAAGGCCAGTGCAAGATTAAGAGCACTAGTCTTTAACCAGTTTCAAGTGAAAAGGTGACTGCATGCGTTTTAAATCAGAAAGCCCCCAGGCTATCTAATGCTACACTGTTCACTGTGTAATTATTATTTGCCCGCTATTGGCAAACATTTAAACGTTGAAACGTGTAAACATGCTGAAGTGATGTGTGATGAATAGACAGTATAATGTTGTAGGTTGATATAACAACAAGGCACTTTGAATTGAATTTTCTTGACGTCATGGCGGGCTCCATTAGAGCAGAGGGCTGTAGTTTGTCCACTCCTGCTATATAAGCTAATTAAGCATTGTGCTTTGTATTAGTCAGACATGCTGTAGCATTCCTTATATCCTCTCAGCGTAGTCATACCTGTTGGTATTTAGCCAACACAAACATCAGTAAATGAAGAACTTAAAGGTGTAGTCAATGACTTTATGTTTTATTTTTCATAAAAGATCATCTCATGACTTTATTCCCTTGGGTCATTGTAAAAACAAACATCCAATGTTTTTATGTCACACAGCCTCTGATTAATCTAAACAATAGTTGCCCCCAAACAATAACACAGTCATTGACCACACCTTTAACCATATCTTTTCACTATTTTTGTGATGTGATAGTCTGTGATAGCCTGCTCCAATTCATGATGTCTGGCTAAAGTAATGCATGCTGCTGATAAATACTATTATTTACAGTATAAATCATATTTGTGATGCAAATACAGTTTGCAAGAGAACCAAAAACATTTCTCACCAACAGCATTTTAAATCCAAATGTATCAAAATTCACAGTAACAGGTGGGTATGCACACTGTACACACATAAACACACTGTAGACACGTGTGTTTGTGCAAACTGACACACACACACACACACACACACACACACACACACACACACACACACACACACACACACACACACACACACACAGTAACAGGTGTGTATGCACACTGTACACACATATACACACTATAGACACGTGTGTTTGTGCAAACTGACACACACACACACACACACACACACACACACATAACAGGTGTGTATGCACACTCTACACACACACACACACTATAGACATGTGTGTCTGTGTGCACACACACACACACACACACACACACACACACACACACACACACACACACACACACACACACACACAAATCTTCACAATAACACAGAATAACCAGTGAATCCGGGACAGGTCTGACATGACATGAGGGAGGGTCCCAGCAGTGCCCAGCACAACTCTTCAGAAAGCAGCCCATCACCCCTGCTGCTGCGGCCGGCCCAGCCCGAGGTGTAGCCAGCCTTCAACCCCTCCAGGTTGATGGACAGCAACTCCCACCACCATCCATCCCTGTGACTCTCCAGTGCGCTCACATTTACAACACATAAAGCAATTGTCTGGTGACAGGTGCCGGGGGCAGCCTGTGGGGCACTGCATCCTGGGTGGCCTATTAGAATGTAATATTTTCCAGATCCTTCTTCATTATTTAGAAAACACCAGAGCTGCGCGTGCACACACACACGCACACACACACGCACGCTCGACACACGCACACACACACACACACACACACACACACACATACTGACACACACACAGGGCCCAGAACATAAATCAAAAGGCTAATAATTCCTCTGATATCACACTATTTCTCCTATTGCAGCTCAAAGAATTCCAAACACACACACACACACACACACACACACACACACACACACACACACACACACACAGTTTGAGAGTTTAAGTACAGTTCACTCAGAGCCAATTAAGTGAGTTAAACATGGGCCAGGCTGTACATGGGGCTCATATGCACTTTGCTCAATACTTTGGACTCTTTTTTTTCTCCCAGCCCAGATTTCCATTGCGGCAGCACTGCAGCACCTAATGACAGGCCTGCAGGAGGGCCACTTTGCCTCCTTCCCCAGATGGAGAAGGCTTTCAATAATGGCCATTTACAGCGCAACGGTTAGTTAAGCACGCCTAATTTTTGCTTGAACAAATGGAGCAGAATCCTAACAAAAGCCTTCCTTGCGGAACTGTCAAGAGGAGAAATCTAAACCAATCCCCCGGCCCCCCACCCTCCCCTTTTTTTCCCCCTGTCGATGCTGTAGGATGTACACTTAAATCACGTTCAAGTTGCTCTGAGTTGTAATGTAGTTAAGCGTTTTATTTAAATTTAAAAGCTGGGTTTTTGTAAAACTGTAGGAGACTGTTATTGAAACTGTTGTGTGCTGCACTGCATGAGCAGAGAGGGTTGAAGAGGAAATCTTTGATATGCAGTAACTCTATAGACGCATATTTAGAACATTGGAAACTTGCAGCTCTCTAGGAATCTAGAATATTCTCTGAGCTCTTTCCAACAAGAGAATGTAGAGGTGATGAGAACCAAATGATCTTCATTTTGTCACTGGAAGAACACTCTGAGAGTAGACCCATCTTAGGTTGTAAAAGTGTTCACACAGCAACGGACAAGAGAGAGAGAGAGAGAGAGAGAGAGAGAGAGAGAGAGAGAGAGAGAGAGAGAGAGAGAGAGAGAGAGAGAGAGAGAGAGAGAGAGAGCCCAAAGCAAAATACCTAAGGACTTGCTTTGGGAGAGTGTGTCATGTGGGCTTGCCAGAGGCTGTCACTACCTGACATCAACAGACAGGCTGGTGCCCCAGAGCCTGTAGCAAAGGCTCCTCATTGCTGAAAAAAGCACCTCATATATCTCAAATCAAAACTGCCCCACAACCTGACACCTGAGACAAGAAATGATGGTACAAAAGACATTTTGTTGGACATTGTCCATGGCAATTTGATTTAACCTTTTCGATGAGAAATTTGTTCTCCCACATAATTATGTTGTTCAATTTATGGTTCCATTTGAAGAAAGAAATGCTGTTGAATTATTTGTTGCCAAAGATCATCATTTTTGAGTTTTGAGTTCAGCTCTCAAAGCACCGACTTGTATTATTCTTGAAATAGGAATGGGCCTCGTTTAAGCTGTATATTGGCATAAACAGAAGTCAAGGATGCTGCATATCAGAAGGGGTTTAATGAATTCAAAAAGCAACAACGAGATGTGAAACTAGAGGATGCCTCTCAAGGAGATGTTATCAAATTATTAGACTTAGAAGATTGCTCAAAGGATGCTCCTTCTATCCCATAATACTTTGCATCCAAACTAAGGAGGACCAAACTTTTACAAGGACAGCCTCCTCAGCAAGATGCAGAGATGCAGTTTTGTTTTAGCTTCATGTATCTAAATCTTATCTGCATATCAGTGGAAATCAATATCATGCTCAACGCTACCCTGGGGGTACTTACAGCTACAGGGAGAGCACAAGAGTACAAAAGAGACCTCTGAGAGAGGGTGTTGAAATCATTGTTTACAAGCAAAAATTTGATAGTGATCTCAGTCTTATCACTCTTGGAAAAGAGCTCTTCCTTTGAAATCAAATAGGTTTTAGGCCTCTGTCCTAGATATTTACTTTGGTCTAGCAAGAGACAGTTTTGACATAAAGAATGACAACCATCACTAAAACATCCTGTTTACTTAACAGAAAATAGTCTGCTTCATTTATTTCTGCATTTGATATGTTTGTTGAACGCTAATACTTCCTAGCCTGACATAGCCGACCATAATACTGCTGTTCATCCGTATTCATGGTCTGGGAACGGTCCTCTTGGGCGTGTTTATATCGGTAGAGAGTCTACCGTCCAATAGCGACGCTGATTAGACGAGCTGTCCAATTGTTTCAAACCAAAACTGAATGCCATCCCACCCGCAGGTTAAAGAACCTCCAGACCATGAATACGGATGAACAGCAGTATTATGGTCGGGCTATGTCAGGCTAAATACTTCCCAGAGTATATCAAAACATTATCATCTTATTTGCTATTTCTACTTTGACATCACCTCTCTAATAACTTGACATCGTGCATGGTGTAATCAAGGTGTAATTTTAGATATCAAAACAACTTTGTGATCATTCCATGGTAAATCTAATGCAATCATCCAATGTAAACTCATTTAATACAAAGCCTACCAACCATCTTGTGGCGACATCAAAGTCTTTTGACATGGAACGACCTTTTATTTGAAGTTGATAACAGCTTTTGCCCCTGGCATCTCTCATGACACAATAGCACACTGATAGCATTTCACTGCTCGGAAAACTTTGGTCAGTCTGTTCAGAGTACGAGAGAGAGAGAGAGAGAGAGAGAGAGAGAGAGAGAGAGAGAGAGAGAGAGAGAGAGAGAGAGAGAGTAAACAGACACAAAATAAATAAATGGAAGATTTCCCCACTGGCAAAGGCATCCTTCACCCTCCACTGTCTGCCCCCTCATCACCCTCTCCTTCTCTCTCTCTCTCTCTCTCTCTCTCTCCCCATCATGTTTAATTAGGCTTTCATTGCCTGGAGGCACAACTTCACCTGTGATAAATCGTGGATAAATGCAACATTTTCAGGAAGGCCACTAATATTCAAAGCACTGCTTTTACAAACCTTTTAACTGCATAAATAACATTTAGCTCTTAGATGGCATTTAAGGGGACGGGTTATGAAGACAAAGTTTCAGGACTTTATGTTTTGTTTCGAAGTTACATCAGAGGAGTAATGTCAGTAAAATTCTCTACTTATCAATGTGACCGAAGAACATTTTTTGGTTTGTTCAACATGGATGAAACACTACCGGTAATTGTTCATGTTATGTTACTGTAACTCCAGAATTCTTCTCTAACATAATATTAATTTCTCTAATGTTAATATTATTATTTCTAATAGTGCTACACTCTTATGATACTAATTACAAGTAATTCAGAACTAATGAATTCATAATTCAATACAGTAGTTACTAACTTTATTTGAACTTCTGCACATACAGGGGCCATTTCAGGCAACCCACAGATGGCACTCCAATGTATTTCCACTGCTTGGGTTTAATGTTTCTCCTCCACATCCATTGCTAAGTCACCATCTCCTTTCATTACTATTCAACCCCCATTCAAATGTTTAGGGCCGCTGGAGAAATAACAACGCTTCAGTCAGATCACTTACGGAGTCTCAGTGGTGTCGGCCAATCTCTGAAATTCTAATGCGAGGCATTACCATGGCCCCGGGACTAATGCAAGTAGCCAGCTCTAGCCATCGGCGGCACTGCTTGATTTCTCACAGAATTGCCACCTTAATCTCGTTTTTGCATTTAATAGCAGCGGACAGCGCAAACTAGCCGGTCCATTGGTACAGCGTGTTAAAACAAGGTTTGGAATCAGAGGGCCCGCATCAGTCTTTAGTCTTTCTTGAGTGCAGTCAGAGTGCCAGTGGTGGTTCTGTGGAAGTCTGTGAATTTTATATGACTTAAAAGGGGCAACCTACGGCAGTTAGAGAGACCACAGAGAGATGGGACAGAGGCCAAATCACAAAGACGGAGGTTAGAGGGAGAGGTTTGATTGACACCCAGAGAGGGGATTTGTTGCACAATTGGCTATTTTGCAATCAGGATAGGAAATGGGAGCACTTGTTGATTGCTGGCTATGGCTGAGTTTAGTGGAGACACAGGTCGATATACAGTAGGCATACGGATAAGATGTCATCAGCATGTCTGACCACCAATCAGCACAAGGCAATCAGAAATCAATCTTGTGTCTGAAAAGAAATAAAAATCTTCAGATCAAGTGGCTAGTAATTATAGTCATAAAGAAAAAAACAGGAAGCTATGGGCTTGTTTGCTATCCACAATTTCCTTGATATGTGGCAGTAACTCTCTGTTGGCTTGCGAGCTGAAACGCCAATTCATTCAAAACATTGTAATGCCAAGCTGTTTTCGTATTTGTGTTGGTTAATAGTTTTGGTCCAGGTCAGTATTTTGAGTGGAATTTATTTTGCTGGAGCAGCTGGACCGGTGCTGGTCGGTGTGTGTTCCAGATCTGTTTTGCTAATCCCAACCACTTTTAAGCTAATGTGCATTTGGACCCTAGCCTAGAACCCTAGTGGTAGGCTAGCAAATCACGCTCTCGCGGGCCTAGTGTTGTTTCAATTGGCTTGTTGTTCGTTGCTCTATTGGTTGTAGCCAGAGCCAAACAAATCACCCTCTATGGCTCTACTCCAGTGGTTCTCAAAGTGTGGTCCGGGGACCACTGGTGGTCCGCGAGCAAGCTCAAGTGGTCCGCAAGGGGATTTCCAAAAAAAAAAGTCTCTGTCTCAATCAAATGATTTGAAAGCCAAAGAGGAGTTGTTCAATGAAAGGGTAGGTGGTCCCTGAAAAATATTTTTTTGGGCAAAATGGTCCTCAGTCTGAAAAGGTTTGGGAAACACTGCTTTAGTCCTACCGCTATCCAGAGCCCGTTTGTAGGACTCTGCCCCAAGGCTTTATCCATCGTGGCCAGACTATACATTTTATGTTATAGTGTATCTGAGGCTATTTGGACCCTATTCACCTTATTCCGCGGGTAAACATGGGCGCTGCCATGACGATTGTCATTCAACATCCGGTCTAGCAACGTATTGACTTTGCGTTGTGATATTTGTTTTTTTAACGGTCTAATATAAGTGGCCTTATTATGAAGTTGTGCTCACTACATCCATCAATAAAGTTAGAACAGTTCGTCGGCAGATAAAAAATGATGTTTTCAGCAGTAAAACGGTGTTTCTACGGCTACAATAAGGAGTTTTGTGATCGTGGTATTTCATGAAAATCACGTTGATTTGAATGAGAGGCAGCGTCTAACGGAAGTTCCAAGACAATCGGAGGGCAAACGCGGAAGAAAAAAAGACAAAAAGAGGCGGGGCTGCATAAGGTGGATACCAGATCTGACTGGCGGACCTGGGCCAAATACATGGTGAATATGGGACAGATCCAGATCCATGCAGAGAGTCTTTGCTGGGACATTATGTTTGGTCAACTTGGGAAAGTGACTGCACACATATCCTACTCACAGTACAATAATTATGATATGCAATTATGAATCAAGCTCCATAAAGGCCCATTGTTCTTTCAGTTAAGAAGACATAAGTTAGGATTCTGGAGTGATTATATCTAAACTTTATTGTAATCATAATCATCAAACTTTCACAGAGAAAGGTGGGGACAAACTTGGGTACCCAGCATCCCTGAGATTTGTAATTTGATAGAAGTACAGTAATTATATCTTTTATATAGCCTACACCACAGTTTAAAAAAGAATGCCCCTTTAGCTGATATTCATGAAAGTCTTTCATAATGGAGTTCCAATTAGCACATATCTGGTAAAGAAGACACAGGGATACATGATTTGTACCACAGCAGAGATACATTACAGATGTCAGATCACCGAGGAACACAGAATTACGGGATGTCGCATGTATTGGGAGGCATTGTGCTATTCAAATATGATTTGACTTTGGACCACGCATTGTCATAAAATATATTTATCCAGGCAATCCTCTGAAGTGGTTTCTCTGGGACATTTTCAAATGGAGTCATTAGGCTCTTTATTTGGTTTGAAAATAAACAAAGCTTTTTTCCCATCATACACTGGTGTTAAGTGGGGACATGTGCATCGATGGGGTGCTAAAATAGCACACTCAATGGGTTTATCTACCACTTGATGTTTTCACAAATCTACACACTTAATTTTTCAAAAAGGGTCAAATCGAAAACAGGTTTCTGTTATTTTCATTACGAACCTGTTCCTACTAACTACTATTTAGACCCTAAGGCATTGTTGATCTCAATTCAAATTAAACAATGTCAGTACTAAAAGAGCGCTTACTGTTCAAAATAAGCCACAGCTTATTTTAGTCAATTAGCCATCATGTAGTAGCACAAAAGAAACAAATTCTAATTTTTACCAATGTTCCTCCATTTTTACCCTATTATCCATTGGGTATTTTTTTCAGATGCTGTGTCAGATTTCAGACACTGTTTATAGAGGCCACAGTGTTAGTAGAGGATCAGTGACAACATTGAGACAACATTGAGACAACATTGGCAAGTCACCTTGCTGTCGTTAAAGCCACGGAGACAGTGAGCGAAACAACTATTAGATGAGGTCATTTAGTTGCACTGTTTGGAAAAACAATGGAACCGTCCTCCAAGAATTAAAAAGTGTCCTCTAAGTTAAATCTTCTCCACAATCTCTGAATGTCTGCCTGGCTCAGAGATAATGTATTCAGTATTTGTATTCAGAGTTTTTAAGATGACCGTCAAGCAAAAGAGGTGATGCCTTAATATCTATATTTTTTCTCTAATTAGATCTAGAATAAATATTATGTTTTGATGAGGAAGGGGAAGATGTTTAAGTGTTTGTCACCATTTTGTCAACTATAGTAAAGTTGTTGTCTCTCACACAAAAAAGGGGGTGGGCAGGGAGGGGGGGGGGCTGGTATACATTGTTTTTGATTGACCATCCATCTGTGGCAAATTCCCTAAAGGTATCTGAGCTCTCTGCAGATGAGCGTATGTACTTTTAAACCATTTAAGCATGAAAATGAACAAAAGAAGAAGCATCTCAGAGGAATTGCTTGAGTACACACATGACTCTACAGGATTCTACAGTGACGTCCAAATGGAACACGCACCACCAAGAAAAAAAAAAAAAAAGAAAAAAAAAAAAAAAGAAGAGGAGGAGGCCCCATTTGGAGGTTTCTGCAGAGCTGAAATCATACAGTGCAAAATATTCCATTACATAATCCTGCCACGAAGCAGAAGCAGCAGAAGCTGTAGCTGTGCTTCAGAGCACTGCAGAGAGAGCCGAGGGTGCAGAGCGCACTGAGAGACAAAACAACAGCAGCAGCAGGCTTGTATGGCAGCCTGATTGGCTTATCCGTCATTGCAAGGTGGTGTTCGTTTCAGAGGCGGCTACATGGAAAGAGAATGGTTGCTAAATATTTCCCTCCCACAGACCTTATCTGTGCGGCCTAGCAGAATGAGAGGGATTAGAGATGCTCTCCCCCCCCTTCCCCCAACACACACACACACACACACACACACACACACACACACACACACTCAAACACAAAACCCCAAACATCATCCCAACCTCCCCCTATGGATATGCCAAAAACAGAAAACAGATTAGTGGTTGTGTATGGTGTGGTGTGGTATGATGTGTGTGCGTGCATATGTGTGTGTGTGTGTGTGTGTGTGTGTGTGTGTGTGTGTGTGTGTGTGTGTGTGTGTGTGTGTGTGTGTGTGTGTGCATGTATTATACAGCTTGTTCACAGTGAACGCTGACACATAGTATAGATATGGTTAGCAGAGTAGATTCCAAAGGCAGATGTTGAGATGCATTCAGGCAAAATCCAATCAAGCAAATGCCCAGCACTATCACTGACTGCTCTAATGCATTGTGACTGTGAAGCTTATTATGGCCGCCAAAGCAGCAAAAAAAAAAAAAAAAAAAAACAGCAAAAGCTCTTTTGACTGTGATAGATTTACTGCGCTGTTGTTTGACATCATCTCTCTTAGTGTGAAACGCTTTATTCACCTTTGAATTTCCCCACACCACACCCCCGCACTGACTCGTGTGTGTGTGTGTGTGGAATTTCCTGAGAACACTGTAATTGGGAGATTTTTTTTTTCATTTCAGGAGTGTGTTTGAGTTGAGACTAGGCCTATTTGTAGATTCATTTCCCTTGCTGCTTCAGTAGTTAGGTAAGCGTTAGAAGCAACAACAACAACAACAACAACAAATTACGAGACACAACAAAAAGCGCACCCCTAGGAGTACATATGGTAAATTAATAATGTAACAAACACATGGGGAATTCTCTTAACGTCCTCAAAAGCTCAAAAAAATGCTTTTGATCAATTCATTAAACTAATATGAACATTTGCATAAAAGTCCTCTTTCAACAGTCATAATAAAAAGGGACATGACAAAAAGTAAAAATAAATAAATAAATAAATGAATTAAAATAAATCATAATGAAAAAAGTGTAATCCACATAAAAGAAGCCTTTCTAACAAATTCAAATTCACAAAAAAAAACACTCGTATATTCATACATAAATATATATATATATCAAATATTAAAATATTCTCTGTATAAACCCGCAAACTCTTTAGACAGACTATAATGGAAGCATCTAATTGAAAAAAAAAGTAATACCTGTTTCTTTGAACACAAGTTGTATTCTTCTTATTCCTGTTTAAATATGATTGTTCCTGAGAGGGGTTTCACAATAAAGATGTTCACATTATAGTTGAGTTATTAATTGATCTTAAAGTCTTTTGACCAGGCGCTGTGGCTCAGCGGGCTAATGCGTTGTGCTGTAGATCCAGGGGCCCAGGTATGCGTCCGACCCAGAGTCATTTTCCGGTCCTTACCCATCTCTCTCTCCCACTCATTTGCTGTCACTATCTCTAGGCCTACTCTCCTATCGAAATAAAGGCAAAAAACCCTTAAAAAAAAAAAAAAACGAAAACCAACTTTTGATCAATGTGAATTTTTTTTTAACACTTCAGATAAATACACAGCTTTGACTTTACCCACAAGGAAGGCATACCAGACAAGTCTGACATGTTTTCCTCTGAAGCTTCCCCAACAGCAACAACATTGTACACTTGCACCATTTTGTACATTTCGTGAATTAACAGTGTGAATCCATGTGTGATGATCATTTTTTGTATGTTACGTTGACTGACAAGCCGGAAATACAGGCGATTTTGGTTTTATTCAGTTTCAGCTAGCTAGCGTTAGCTGCCCTTTCACTGTTTGGTCTTCAGGGAACCCTTCTCTCATACAGACAGACAACACTCACCAATGTCAAACAACAGGACTAATCATTGATCCACATTGATTTTACTTTTAATGAGCAATTGTAGGAATCTTAGCCTTGGTTGCGCGACCACGTTCAGAAATGAACTGTGGTCTGGCAAAGCTAGCATTGCCCGGAATTTCGGGCATGATTAATTTAAACGGCTACCAAATGCAATCAAACTTCTATCAATGTTTTGGGACAGAGCTGGACACATAGGAGTCATCGTAAGCTCACCTCCTTCAGCCTGCTCGTTTCTCATTAGGTCCTGATTTTTCTGATTAGAGGAAATTGGCTCCTCTGCCATACTGACTTGACAGCATGAGATTTCATGCAGCGACAGGAAGTATGGGCAGGTCCAGGCTATAGGACTCTGTGAGTGTCGGCAAAAGGATGATGAGACAGAGCACAGAATGGTGTTATTCTTATTCAGGATCGAAGACAGCAAAATAACATCCCAGCATACAGAGCAGTTTCTCACATTTTTAAAACAGACACGTGTTCACATTGGCCTAGTTAAGGCCTTGATTGTCTCAATAATTTTCAAGAAACAGGCAACATGGGTATAATGATATCGTGCGGGAGTGAGCCAAACTAGACACTGATAAAGCGTTATGAGTTTCCAATCCAGACAATACTGCATGATATAGCTTTTTAATCACCCACCATAGGCCGTCTCTGTGCACTTTACTCCAGTAAGGGCTTCCGGAGGCTTCTGGAGCGTTTTCAGTGCACTGGATTTCCACGCTCCCCTGGGTTGACTCCTGGTAAGTAAACACGGCTTGGAAATTGCCTCCCAATGTAAATCGTCCATAATAACATGAAATGGATATTTAACAGGGCCTGTTGTATATGTTGCCATGTGTGTAATGCCAGATGCTATGTGAATCTCAAGCGAGCGCTAAAAGCGCTTCCCTTCTTCCAAAGGGAGGATCCAATTTGTCACTGAAAATGAAACATTTGTGAATGTGTGATAACATCAGCACACACACACACACACACACACACACACACACACACACACACACACACAAATGTATACATAGATCTACTTCAAGCTGTCATGTCATGCTGAAATTGGGATGAAGAAAGACTAGAGCAATAATGTACACACCTACTGTAGGCTTTTAGGGCCAAGGCCTTTGCTTTCACCTTTTATCATTTCAATGATTGAATATAGTGAATGGCAAGACTACTTTATTTAACAATGTATATATCATTGAATGTTGACCAGTAGATAGAGCAACCTAATGTGTTACTACAGGAACAAGCATGAATAGTTCTGGTTCCCATAAGTAGGCGTATTTTCACATCATGTCACCTTTCAATGATCGTTGGGATCTGCAGGGCCGGTTCTAGGCATAGACACACAAGGCGGTTATCACAATATCACAATACATTTCTTACCTCTTTTCCTCAGTTTTTCTCTTATATTTTTAGAAAAGGGGGGGCAAAACACAAGTCTGACCTAGGGCACCAAAAAGTCTAGAACCGGCTCGGATCAGTGTATGTGAGCTTGACTCTGGTCTGCATAAATGTACAGCATGTAAGTTGTCAAACAATTGAATCTCTCGCTCTGCTACCCACTCTGGTTTATCCAAGTATTTTGATCAGTACATCCCTTCATGTTATATTTACAGTTTTAAACACAAAAAACCCAGACCGTCTTGGGAATATGTTTTACATAATAATTCTTTGGCAACAGCACAGCATTCTTTGGGACAGAGTATGGATGGATGATGATTGGCTTGTCACCCATGACATGCTGGACACCCCTGCAGTGTCTGGACAACTTGGCCACTCATGTCTCCTCAATCTGCAGTCTCTGGCCAGCTTGGGCCGTCATATTATCTGCTCAATCTGCAGTCTACTGGCCAGCTTGGGCAGCCATATTATCTGCTCAATCTGACGAGCAAGAGAGGTGAGATTGAGGTCAGTGTCCAGCATGAGGCTCCTCTCCTTCCTACGCTTCTCCTGACATGGCTTACTCCATAGGTGGAGGATGGACCCTCCACACACACACACACACACACACACACACACACACACACACACACACACACACAGCCTAGAATAAGTATGAGTCGTTTTGTGTGTGGGTGTGTGTGTGTGGGTGTGTGTGTGTGGATACATGTGTTGTGTTTTTCAGAACAAAATGCACTAGAGGAAAACGTACACACATTGAATACACACACACACAGACATGTTGCTTCTAGTAATTAAGAGATTGATTGTTGTTATTACCATCACTTTTTTTTTCTTTTCTTTTATATTTACATATTGTGTGCTTTTCTTTTTGAAAAGCCCTCTCCTGCTGACGCTGCTGTTGTGACTGGTACAGTAAATGTCTCCTGGTCCCACAGTGCCTGTGTGGAAGGCAGCAGACAAACATAACAGCCTTAACAGCTGGAGGAATGGAGGAAGTCGCCGCTGTTGTCATCTCTACCACACGGTCTCATGTGGAAATGAGAGTGGCAGGGATTTAGTTCCAGACACACACACACACACACACACACACACACACACACACACACACACACACACACACACACACACACACACACAGGACACTCAAGATGGCCACCATACCTAAGTCATTGACTGACTTGCTGAGATCAGTAAGAGAACACACACACACACACACACACACACACACACACACACACACACACACATTGCAAGTACACATGCAGAGCACTGAAGATAGCATAGATGCTCACACACACACACACACACACACACACACACACACACACACACACACACACACACACACACACACACACACACACACACAGACAAACACACACACACACTCACACACTTCCAGTGGACAATAGACAATAGAATCTTTGGCATGCAAAGCGATGTGCATTTTGGAGACTGTGAGCTTTCCGAGGGTGTGACTCGGGAAACGTTTAGAACTGGTGGCGCTGGTGCCCACGCGCTCCATAATCTCCTCTTTCCCCACCTAATTAGAGAGAGGTGTGATCATCAACCTCAAACTGTTTACTGTACAATATGGCGTGTGAGAGAGAGAGAGAGAGGAAGTGAGAAGCAGAGAATATCTTCATATACTCTGGTGGGCATAACGCTTTCACTCCTAACCCCCTAACAAACACCCCTCCTCCCCTCCCATACACACACACACACACACACACACACACACACTACACCTCCTCTCGTTATTATTATTAGAACTAATTGCCTATCCATGGCTCCCTACAGGGATAATTACAGCGAAACACTGCCATCATGGAGTCCTGAGTGCGTGTGTGTGGCCCCTCTCTGTACCGTTTTTACGACCCACGCGTGGAGCCCAGCGCTAGGCTAAAAACACACAAAGGGGGGTTTGGGTGGGGGGCTGAGGAGGGGTGGTGTGTTGGTGTTGCGGCTTCTGTAATGAAACTTCACTTTTATAGGTCTCCAGGGTCCAAATAACTAAGAATGGAAGATTATAGCTCATCTATGATATATCTCCATGGAGAGCAATTTCATGACCTCTGCACTTTCAATCTGTTTCATCAGGCATAGCAGCAGAACATTAATAAATGTTGGAATTAAGCAATTAAGGATTAATATTAAAATTTAATTTCTATTTTGCCACCATATTTAGTGTTCTGTTCCTTCATCATGTTTCAATCAATCAGTTATTTGAAATGCCCCACAGCAAGCTTGCTGTTTTGCTGTTGTTGTTTGTTCTTTTGACATTAATGCAAGTGCTGTATTTTCATACAGCTATATTTTTATATACACAGCCTTTCGAAAGCAGACTTTACAGTAATTCAGATAATGTCTTTCAAAAACCAGTCGCATTCAACCTTTTGTAACTCTCCTCCACAATTCCCATTCAGGTGTTCTTTGTAGATATACTGTCCATGCAGTAGATACAGTTCAGTTTAGATCCGTGTTCAATTCTCATTGAACATTTATTCCCAAATGAACCATGACAGTCTCCATTTACGTCAGCATGGAAAGTGATACTTGACTCACTCCCCTTGGTCTCCTTCAAAACTCCCGCGCGCACTCGTGTAATGGCCGCCCGCAGGTCCTTCGATCGAGAGCACTTCAGCCACCAGCTGTCGATCCGCTCATAAACTAGCCAGTGGATGAAATAAACGGAACTGGGCTTCCTTGATCTCGGTGTCAGAGCTCTTGAGTTTGGTGTCAAGCCACTCCAATCCTGCAGAGGGGGCTGGTGAATCTGTTTACCGGGGTGCCACACAAAGTGATGTCTCAGTTGCAAATGGTGAGGAAAGTGAAATCTCACCTTTTGTCATGTTCAGTCAAGTCACATCCTGTAATGTCCTAGATTTTTCTTTTTTTTTAGCTTGCCTGGCTGCTAGGGTTATACATTTTCTGATGAAACAGATAGGGTTTTTCTTTTTTCACTCCTCCCTCTGCACGCACACACACACACACACGCACACACACACACACACACACACACACACACACACACACACACACACACACACACACACACACACACAAACAAAGAGAGAGAGAGACAGAGAGAAAGAGAGAGAGAGAATGAGACACTCACACATACACACACATGCACAAGATATACTGTATGCATTTGAACCCCATCAGAGCTGCCCGACCCGACTGCCACAGTATCATCTGTGTTAAAATGCTCTAATCAGCCTCCAGTTATTTTAATTCAATCATAGCCATTGTTCTTAAGGCTAACGTTTATTAGATGTTTAATCTGCCATTCAAAGGCAAAGTGCAGTATCTGCATTACCTTTTTTTTTTTGCATAAATCAGAAGGAAGTGCAGTACCTGATCTAAAACCTTTTAGGGTTTTTGTAAAGTTCCTGATATTTTTTCCCACAGATACTGGCATTTCTCACTTTCTAGCCTATAAAACTGAAATAAAATAAAACTGTGAAAACACAATATGCTTAAAGCACCTGCTCTTTTGGATAGTTGGTCGTATTTCTGCCTGTGCATGTGAAACATTTGTGCAAAGAGAGAATTACATCGGCAGTTGTCGTGGGGGGGAATAAAAACTATAGACATTACAGCCTACAAACATTACAATTTCCCATCACCGACCAAGTTGCTAACTGCTTGGCAATGCTTTTGGGATAAGGATGCCTACAAAGGGGAGGTCTGTGGCAAGACATGCAAGCACAAACCTGCCACAAACGAGAAATTGACAAAGGAATGGTTGGTCTTGCATAGTGAGCCAGAATAATGGACATTGTGTTGGACAATTGTTTGATGCCCAAATAATATCGGAGACAGCCCAGAGACGCCCCCACACTCTGAGAAACAGACAAAGTAAGGCAGAAAAAAAGAGAAAGAAAGAAAAAGATGCAGAGAAAAAATAACTTGATATGGCAACAACACTGTAAACAGCCACTGCTTCATGCGTTTGAGGAGAGTATAACTCAATGCAATAGGTGGCAAAAGTTGCACTTTTAACAGGCCGAGCCCTGCTGCTTAAAAAGGTTGGAAAGTCAAGATTTCCTTTTTTTATGTGTCACTGTTATTTGTATATCTGAGCAAATAGCCATTTAATGCAATTGATCCCTCCAGTAACCTACAAGCTTTATTTGAGGAGAGCAAATGGAATCTTTTCCATAGTAGTCTCCTACAACAGCGTGTTCCTCTGCAAGCAGTGAGAAAGTTAAATTATCATGTCATCCCAATCTGAATGGAATGCATTACTACAGCAAAAACTAAGACAGTAACACTCAGTAACATTTTTTTTTTCTTTTTTTGCTTAATCGAGCAAAATGCTTTTCAAAGGAGCCAGTGTATGAGTGGTCTGATAAAAGTGTTGCATTCATTTAGCCGTTCTTTCATTACGATCGTCCCTGCTGTGACAAAGCTTTGGTGGAGACCCAGCGATGATTTATGTGTGCGGTTTGGGGAGAGCGCTATCGAGGACTTCTGAAGTAATTATAAAACATTTCCAGAGTATGGATAATTAAGTCTCGTGCCGTGTGCCAAGCCTGGGCAGCTATCCTCCCTTATGTTTGCCTTTCCAATGAACATTCGTGCTAACAGTTGTCCTCACTGAGACAGTCACACAAATCTTGGTGTGTGTGAGTGTGTATGAGTGTGGGGGGTGTACAGTATATGCATGCAGCATGTGAATGTGTAGAAAGTGATGCATGTACAGTAGGTGTTTTGGAATTGGATTGGATTCCTGATCAGATTTGGATCATATTACTGTGAAACCAAATGAACCAGAGTCAGACCAGATTATGGGATTCAAATCAGATTACTGTAAGGAAAAAAAAAACAACAGTTTAGACTCTTCAGGTTTAGACTTGATCTGAATTTTGGCTCAGATCAAGGCTAGATTCATACACTCCTCAAACCATATTGAGACTATCTTTGGAAAAAGATTCGATCAGATTACATAAGATTTACATCAAGGCCCTGTGCCTAACCTGTGTCAGATCCGAGGTGAGTTGATTTAAGGACTGTCGGAGAGAACTGACTGTCAGCTCCATTGAGGGGTAATAAAAGAGTAACAGTGGCATTAACTGGCTTAGACTGCGCTGGAGTTTTATTTGGAACAGTTACTGGTTCAGAAAGAGAGATGTGTGGTGATAATGCATTACAGTAAGTGATTAAAGCAAATGCAATTTAAGAGAGTTCTTCAAGGCTTTCTTCCATTTCATAGTTTCTCAAAGATTTGTTGAACCATTTACTCAGCCCTCTCTTCGTTTGTCCTCTTCTTCTCTATATATCTCTCTCTGTCACTCACTCTCTCTTTGTCTCTCTCTCACACACACACTCTTTCTCTCTTTCTATCTCTCTCTCACACACACCCTCTCTCTCTCTCTCTCTCTCTCTCTCACACACACACACACACACACACACACACACACACACACACACACACACACATATCATGATCCCATCACCCTAAATAGTGTAAAAATCAAAGCTTAACAGTCATACTTTTCCCAAACATCTGTTGTGCCTTCACTTGGCCCCTATTCCATTACCCTAAATGTACCTCAGAGGCACACACACACACACACACACACACACACACACACACAGTACACACACACACAGTACACACACACACACACACACACACACACACACACACACACACACACACACACACACAATACTTAACTATTTCACACACTGAGGATTTTAGTTGCCATGACTCCCAATTGAGACAGATTTAATGATGCCTTTCAAATATTAATACTAACATTATCATCATCATTATCAACATATTCATCCACCATCCCAGTGGGATTGATGCTTATTCATAGACTTCTGCATAATATCACAGTAAACATTTAGCAAAGATGAGAGACAGGTGACTGACTGTACATCTCAGTGGCGGTAATTAAGCTGAAACATACTCCCCAGTCAATAGTATAATGCTTCAAAATAGAAAAAAAAAATCCCTTTGCACAGCCCTGTGTCTTAAAAACAGGTGCTGATGTATTGCAGTCAAGTCAAGTCAAGTCAAGTCAAGTGTATTTATATACCGCATTTTAACACAACTCAGTTGATCCAAAGCGCTTTACAGTGGAAGGGGGGACCTGCACTAACCACCACCAATGTGTAGCACCCACCTGGGTGATGCACGGCAGCCATCACAGTCTGCGCCAGAACGCTCACCACACACCAGCTTTAGGTGGAGAGTGAGGGAAGGGACAGGAGAGAAGGGATGAATGAGCCAATTAGAGTGGGGGGATGATTAGGGGGCCAGATTGAATGAGCCAGGTCGGGACTTTTAGCCAGGACACCGGGGAACTCCCTACTCTTTGCGAGAAATGTCATGGGATCTTTTATGACCACTGAGAGAACATCGGAGTTCCAGAAAGTGCAAGAACTGCGCAGACTGTTTTCCGGAGGTCTACACTGGATATAGAGAGGTCGGTTGACTAAGCTGACTGCTTGCGGGATATAGCCTACACGCTGGAGCTGGTGAGAGAGTAACCTGCTTCATTTTTTCTTTTATCGAAGCAGCCATTTTGTTTACGGTCACAACGCACGCCAGACTCGACTAAGGCCTGCATCGGGGACACTGGTGGGCAGGGTATGGGAGACAAGTAAGGTGTGCCGGCTTTGTGTTATATGTTGAATGGGCCCATTAGGTTTATTGTATGTCAATGTTGACGGTATTTGAAGGTGATTAAGCTAACTGTGTTTACTACTAATTCTATTGTTTTGTTTATGAGAAAACTGTGGTTATTGTAAAAGGCTTAAGCCTATGAGGCTATTTAAGTTGTGTAAGAAACATATTGATTCATTTCGTATAGGCTGTAGCCTATTTGTGCTTGTTTTCTGTTATTTTCCATTTTTATTTTACTTTTTACATTTAACAATATAGCCACTAAACCTTATTTACAGTGTGGACAATTCTTTTTTGGGAATAACTAATTTGCAAGCTTAATCAGAACATTAAAAGAACATTTAAGTCAGACATAGTTCATTAATATTCAGTCTATTACAGTGAAGGATAGCATTTAGAAGTTACATATATTGCATTTACATTGAGTTATAGGTTCATAGAACCCAGGGCGTCACTGCAGTACCATATAGCAGGCTGAGGGGCGCTACATACATATAGGCCTGAAGAAGCAACTTGCCAAATGTGTTGCTCAATAAAGTCACATAATTATATCAGTGTGTGGTGGTTGCTGCTCTTATATATAGTACTAATAATACTTTGGTTTGTAGTATAATAGTGTGTGTGTGTGTGTGTGTGTGTGTGTGTGTGTGTGTTTTGCCTATCCCACAGATAGGTCACAGTGGCTAAGTCTCCACAGGCACAGGGCACAGACAGGGTAGAAAGAGATAGAGAGAGCAAAAGAGAGAGAGAGAGAGAGAGAGAGAGAGAGAGAGAGAGAGAGAGAGAGAGAGAGAGAGAGAGAGAATTGAAGATGAGCTGAAGATGAGCTGTATCACCATCTCTCAGATTTTATCTCAGTCTCCAAGCAAGGACAGAAGGTCCAGAAGATCAAGAGATTAGCCCTCTAAATCACACACACACACACACACACACACACACACACACACACACACACACGCACGCACGCACGCACACACACACACACACACACACACACACACACAGTACAATACAAACATTGAAATGTGACGATACACTCACATGCATACACAATAATCACAGCTTGTAAGACAAGTGCTGCAGTTTACTGCAGTATAAGGTTAATGATACTCACACAACTCATATAGGCATACTGCACTTAACATCACACTAATCATTGTGTGGGACACTGGTATGTTTGTGCATAAACTTGAGTTTATCCTGATTAAATTTCCTTTCTGTACCAGAAACCTGCTGTCCTCTGCTCATTGGCTTGTTATGAAAACAAACCACAAATAGGTCTTTTTTACCATATAAACAAAGCCAGACAAAAATATATTTAAAAAGGGAAAATCTATTTAGAGCATCTGGAGGGCCAGCCATGCATTTTTAAAAGGAGTCACAGGGGTGGGCGCTGATTAATACAGCGGAACACCAGGTCGGGCAGGTGCGGGCCCATTTCTCAAACGCATAAACAGGTGTGGGTCAGCGAAAACTGACCCACTCTTCAGGGCCCCATGGCGACGAGAGAGTAGAATCCGGAACCCATGCTATCAGAAGGCTAATTTAGATGGCGTCTGGGTTCCACTCCATTCTGCTGGGGTCATTTGGCAAATGAATGTATAACATGACTTCAGGAGATTGGGCTCAGTTGCTTTGTGGCGGTGTAATATTACGCCACTGATGGGCTCAGACACCTGCGCTAGCTGTTCATTTTTCTATAGACAATGAGATCCGTATTGGCCTGCTGGGAACGGGAGTCAGTCAGTCTTATTGCCTTTCAGGGAATAATGGAGATAATCTTGAATCTTGTAACATAATGTTTACTGCTTATTACAAGAAGGAAGTCACAGACTGTACAATCTGAGTGGGCTCGTGAGGGTTTAGGAAGAATCCTCTACTTAGTTTGCCATTTAATAGTTGCTTTTTTCATTTCGACAATGTTCCAGAAAAGTGTCCACTGTTGCCTTTACTGAAATGGAACTTCATTGCAACTGGATTGCGTTCCCTTGTCGTTGATCATTTAAAACATGCCAGCACACTTTCAGTGTTTTTAAAGTCTCAGAATTAGCCATCATTCCTGTCTCTGTAAAGGCAAAAGCATGTTGAATTTGCTATTTGAAATGGAGAGCAAAAAAAAAGAGTGAATGACGTACTTCATATGCTTCTCAGCGTAGTCACTGGCTGCGTCTGTCAAATTATGGCTTGGGGTCCTTCCCTCGTCTAGGCCATGGATCTGGTACACGTGGCTGGCTTTGAATTATTCCGTAATCAAACACATGAGTGAGACTAAATGCAGTTCTGTTTCAAATCTCTCCAATACATTTTGTACCCCTGCGTATCTATATGCCCAAGGGCAACCCATCCACCACCTGTGTTTAAGCCTTATCAAAAACGACTTTCCCCTTAACATCAACCACCCCTGCGGTATAGCAAAAATGTTTATATTAGCGTGTAATGCATCACTAATGCACCCTATTCCTGTCTGGAGAGTTGGAAGGGGGGTGGAGGTGTTTTTTTTTTTTTTTATTCAAAGATGCGTTTCAATCATGCGCTAAGTTCAATTAGCATGCGACCGTGGCTTCAGAGAGATGGGGTGTGTTGCGGGGGATGCCGGTGATTCTGCTTTCTTGTGACAGGCCCGGGCATCATTAGGGACTCTGCATGCAGACAGTGTGACAAAGTGTCATTTCGCATGACTACTGATGTTGCGGAGTGTCACCTGGAATGATTCGCTCTAATCAAAGGCTTGCTTCTGGTGGAGGGCTCCCTCAGATCAGCCGAATGAGTCAGAATCTCGGTGCAAAACACGTATGAAGACTTCTACAGCTGCACAAACACAAACACAAACACACATACGCATGCACACACACACACAAACATACACACACACATACGCGGATAAGTACACGCTCACAAATCACACACACACACACATATGAAAAACAAATACCAATGCAGGCATATGCTCACAGAAATACTAACCGAAAGATGCACAAATATGGGTATGTGCCAGCACGCACGTATGCACACACAAACACACACACACACACACACACACACACACACACACACACACACTCACACATACACACAGAGAGAAAGGTGTTGACTGAATTATCCATATGTATGAATGTAAAATTACCCACATCTGAATTGGATTTCCTCGTCTCTCTCCTCTGATGTACAAGAAATGAAATGGAAATATCGATTTCCACAGTATATATTTGCCGGCACTGCCATTTGACACTTTGTTTATGTGCATGTAGGCCTTGTCAGAGGGAAGCACAGCTGTGCGTGTGTGTGTGTTTGTGTTTGTGTGTGTGTGTTTGGATTGGAGTCGGATTGTGACACGTAGAAGCCCAAAGTGTCATTTTTGCCTGGGAAATAATAAGTGCTGTGCTGCAGCTGATGTCTGCCCTAGCTCTGGCCTTCCTTCCTTCCCTGCCTTCCTCAGAGGACACAGTTTGCAGAGGTTTTTAAAGTGAGCATCGCACTCACTCACTACCGCTCTCTTTTCTCATCCCTTGCTTCCGCTGCTCCTCTCCTCTCCTCTCTTCTCTGTGTGTTAGTCTAATTCAAACAATAGATGTAATGAGGGCAAGTATAAATGGTGTTTGTTCAAGTGGGTCATTTATTATCG
This sequence comes from Sardinella longiceps, assembly GCA_027497455.2. Classification (NCBI taxonomy): domain Eukaryota; kingdom Metazoa; phylum Chordata; class Actinopteri; order Clupeiformes; family Clupeidae; genus Sardinella; species Sardinella longiceps. Next base: position 8,013,041 of record JAODXP020000019.1, on the reverse strand, counting down.
GTGTGAAACAGGGAGAGCAGCAGGCAGAGGCATTTGCAGCTCAATTTCCACTCACACACGCACACACACACACACACACACACACACACACACACACACTCACACACGCGCACACACACACACACACACACACACACACACACACACACACACACACACACACACACACACACACACACACACATACAACGCTAAGGTAAGAGAGACCTACAGTGGTTAAACAAACAGGTACCATGTACTGTATACAGTGACTAGCCTTATAATTTGCGTTGTGCCATTTTCATAATCACACATACATTTACAAATTCTTCAGACATTTCTTTCACCCACAGTGACAGTGCAGACTGTATGTGAGTATAGAATTCATGGCTAGACATGATGTAAGGGATAACGGCCGCCGAGGTGTCCCGATATCAGAAGAATAATGGACGACGCAAAGGCAAAGAACAGCCCGACGGCGAAGCCGAAGGGCTGTTTGCCTACGCGAAGTCCATTATTTCTCTGATATCGGGACACCTCGAAGGCCGTTATCCCGCTTATCACCCGGTTGCAACTAAAACGTATAGATGGTAAGCAAGTGTTTAAAACATAAAAGAAACACGTGGCTCCGTTTAGAAAGAAGTTATCCTGTTCGGTTGGGGTACTATTTTCATATGAAAGAAGATCCGCAAGGCTGCATTCTAAAGAGCATTGATATAGAACGCTGGTGAAACTTTTTTAACCCAACAATGCCTCAGGTGTCCTGTTATCTAGAAATAACGGACACCCTGACAGCCAATCAGAAAACAGTATTCCATTCCACCGGGTGATAAATTGTCCATATTGCTATATATTCATGGCGAAACCTGATGTCCATAATCTTCTCTCGCAGTTAAAGAGTAAAGACACAAAGCTTTTGTACACATTGCTTTTTATGCCACAAGTACTGGGATCATGCTAAAATATGAACTTTCATTTCCTATTATCATTTGATTGACAGATACTGAAGACAGTCATTGTTCCAACTAGATACCATGGCCATGAGCTGTAGGCAGATCTCTGTCCATGAAAGACAAAAGTCTTTTCATTTTATTTCATTTCATTTTAGCATTTCATACAAAGCAGCGACAGTGTTAGCTGTGCTGATGTCAAGTTTTGCATACAGTACCTAGGAGGCTGTTTGTGACTAAAATAATGGTTTGAATGAAACTCCTTTTGATACCTTTACTTAAAGTGGAGTCTAAGGCATTGATGTGAGTTGGGTACATCTAATACACACATTAGGATACACTATTGCACTAGTATGTACCAGTATGTAACACAATTCCTTTAGCCAGTTTTAACACTGGATGCACTCTTAGTGAAATGACTATCCAGTATATTACAGTTATAAGGTAAGCAGAGTTTCATGCTGAGCATACAACACACAAGCATACATCATTATGTGTTAATTGTTATTATGCTTTTATATCTGTCAGAATAAGTAATAATGAATTAAACCAACAGTCTTGCAATCTTGCACTCAATCTTGTGCAACTGTACCCGGTTTTGTCAGCCTTGCACTATTTCGCTTTTCTTTTCTTTTCTCCCCTCACAAACACACACACACACACACACACACACACACACACACACACACACACACACACACACACACACACACACACATCGACTCAGAGGGGCACTTCAGTACTTAATGACAGCATTACTATATGAATACTCCAGGAAATGCACAGAGGGCCTACAGATACAGTATGCCACCTCTGCTTCCATATCCCAGCAATAGTCTGTTTACCTCAACTGTACCTGATACATGGAAACCCAAAATACAGCTTTACTGTCCAACTTGTGAAGAGAGAGAGAGAGAGAGAGAGAGAGAGAGAGATAGAGAGAGAGAGAGAGAGAAAGCGTGAAAGCAGAGAGGAAGGCAAGAAAGAGGGGAATGTGTCTTCTCTAATAAAAAGTCAGATTGCTCAGAGGCCTGGGCCATTTTTAATGTAATAAATAGCTAGCGTCCAACAATAAATCAGCCGAAAACAGATAAAAATGAAAACATCAGGATGATGGAACGCTTTCGGCTACTGGGTCGCATCATTTCAATATGCTTGTCTTGGGCATGTGAGCGAGCGTGCGGGCACAAGCGTCCCATCACCACCACCACCGCGAATATAACAGCTGCGGGTGACAAACCGCCTCGTCTCCCAACTCGCATCTATCCAAAGACGAGCTCCTCCGCTGCCACCTCATAACTTTCTCACTTCCCCTTGTGAGTGCCGAGTGAGCGCTGATCCGCTCCTGTCCTGACCCCCAGCCAGTGATGAAAGCTTTAGCATTTCTAATCTGTGACTGCAGTGCATTGCTGTCTCCAGACGGAAGGAACCAAACCCAGGCAGAATGTATTTATTTAAAAAAACTGCAACAAAAAGTGAGAGTAGGGAAGAGTTTTTTTTTTCTCTCTCTCTCTCTCTCCTTTCTCTGACATAGACCCACTGGATTGAAACTTTGAGGTTTTAATATGGAATCTAGAGCATTCTTGTGCTCAATTGAGTTTCTACCCAGGAATCCAGGACTCAATTCATCTTGTACCGCAGTGCATTCAGGTTACATGTACTCACTGCAACCATCATCTCAGAGTGGCGATGATACAACCTATAATACAACCTATGCTAATCTGGCAATGCATAATTCTTACATTCTGCAGATAGAGAGAGAGAGAGAAGGAAGTAGAAAGGAGCAAATATGGGAAGTGTGAATTCAGCAACTGTAGTTTAGATCAGTGTGAAAAATCATACCTTCAATACACATGATGTAGAGGCTCTTCATTCCTTGCTAGTTAATCACAGCAGACCGGCTCAGCTTTTCCGTCTAGAAGCTTTGAGATGGATCTACCTTGATGTCCTTTGGAATACAAATACAAACATTGTTTGCCTAGATACATTATCATAAAATAAAATTGCAAATGCCCACAGTAGCTGTGTTGTGTTGACAACAACATTTTTGATGATTAATTTGACATCTAGGTGCACCCAGGAACTGCTGTTAGTGTTGGAGAAATTACGCCCATATTATTTATACTGTATTTACCTGTGAGTGTGCGTATGCTGTCTACGTCCTTGTCAAAAGGGATGGTAGGACAAGCGGCAGATGATCTGTCTGCTGGTTTCATGACAGCCACTAACGCTTCTGCATGTGAATCGCTCCACCAAGCTGAGGTATCGACACACATGCTAACCGATGACGGATGATGTACTGTTGTCCTACAAGGAATCTCCTCGCACTGATTGATGTCATATGATGTGGGTGTTAACAGTGATGGGGACGACTCTGCTGTCTGAAAAAAATGGAGAGTTTTCTACCAGTGTATGTCCAGATTTGTGTCAACTCTATGGATCAAGGTACTCACAGCAGCTCAGTAATGTAGTTATGAGTTGTGTGTGAGGGATCACCTCTGTGTTTAAAAAATAAATAAATCACTCTACTGTGTGTGGGATGAAGATCTTTGCTTTTATGACTGCTGAACAGTGTTGGACAAGTTACAACAAAATTGTAATGCGTTATTTATTACGTTACTACATTACAATATCAGTATTTTGAAAATGTAAGGCGTTACATTACTGTTGCATTACATTTAAGTTACTCCTCTGGCCCTCCAGTAGCCTATGACTAATTCGTTATCAATGTTGAGAATGACAAGCGGAGACTGTAAAGTTCTACATTAATTCCGGCACAGCAGACGTTTTACCCTTGCTGACCTCTTAGTGATTTTTGGCTAATTTGTATGAAGGGGAAAAAACACCACTTCATTCCAAGTAAATGCATTGTAACTTGAGTTACTGACAATTGTACCGAGTAAAATATTATAATTTTTTCTGTAATGCCTTACATTACCAAGTTACCACAAAAAGCAATGCATTACAGTAATAATTAGTTACTTTTGTAACTCGTTACTCCCAACACTGCTGCTGAACAACTTCAGCGGTGAACAACCACCTAGGGGTCCCCGGCCCCCCAGTTTGAGTACCAATGCTGTAGACCAGAGGTGGGCAAACTAAGGCCCGGAGGCAACATGCGGCATGTTGGGCTATTTAATCCGGCCCGTGGAGCCTTCCCACAATAAAATAATTGTTTCTTATTTAGCCAAGATGAATTCAATTATTGGCTTGCTTTTTTTTGTCAGATTTGTTGTATTTATGAAATACAAAACCCGTCTTTTAATCCTGCATGTTAACATGTCCTCTTAAGATAGTGGGGCTTGTGACTAGCCAGTTAACCAGCATCAACCCCCATCAACAGATTGACTCTTAACACCCGGCCCTTTCAATCAATATCTAAAACCCAATGTGGCCCTTCAGCCAAAATAATTGCCCACCCCTGGTGTACACATTCACATTAGCAAAACCTGTAAATGAACTATCTATTTTGGAATTGCAATTAATTAATTACTTATTTACAGTAATTAATTGCAAATACCAGTACTTATTTTGGTAATGGCTTATTAATGGAAGTTATTACAAAGTGTAAATAAACTATTGCTTATAGTGTATTCGTCTGGTCATGGAGTTTATCAGGAATGTGTGGTCAAGCTTTTGGAGAGTTTGCATAAAATTATTGCCCTACTGATGCCCTCTTTGACGCCGTGTCTCACAGAGAGATGTTAATGGCTGAAACGTTCAGTCAGACGTGGCGTGGGCAGACAAGGCACTACATTTAAGATTACACTGAATGCTTTTCAAGCAGACATGCGGTTTCATGTTTTTTTTTACCCTCCCCTTGCATCAGCAACCTATTTAAAATAACACACTTGAAACGAAATGACCCTCACCGGATTACATAAAGGCCCACAAAGGCTCACCAAGACCAGCAGGCAATGAAGTAGACACCTGTCTATTTTTATGAATCCCTCTGTCTGTGTCCAGCAGCCTCTTCGTCAGACTTCATTTCTGATCTTCTTCCACGCTCCACAGGTGGCCAAAGCCACAATGGCCGACGCAGGACATCTCTGAGCGCCTCCTCTTAGGTAAGGATGAGCACCATGCGGGGCGGATCCACAAAGCAGAGGACAATGGCGAGCCATAAATCACGGCCGTCGCTGTGATCTCACATACAGCTGTCTCGGCAAATTATGCACAAATCAAAGGTCGAGACAAAGGAAAATGGCTGTGAATGGAAGAAGAGCCTGCAGAGATGGAGTGAGAAGAGGAGAAGAAGGAGGAAGGGGAGGAGAGAGAGAGAGAGAGAGAGAGAGAGAGAGAGAGAGAGAGAGAGAGAGAGAGAGAAATTGGATGATGAAGATGCATGTTATGGCATATATATACACACAGCGGCTGTCTTCTGGTGGCAGCCCAGTAAACATATCATGGCCAGAGTGGAGCAGGTATATATTACAACTAAATTGGTCTGGAGAAAGCCAAGTAAAAGATAGAGAGAAAGAGGGAGAGAGAGAGAGAGAGAGAGAGAGAGAGAGAGAGAGAGAGAGAGAGAGAGAGAGAGAGAGGGGAGGTAGAAAAAAAGACATGCTGATCTTCAGCTTTTATCCCACTGACATCCTAAGGCTATGTTATTAATGAGCACAGTGGAGGGAGGGAGCGACTGAGAGAGAGAGAGAGAGAGAGAGAGAGAGAGAGAGAGAGAGAGAGAGAGAGAGAGAGAGAGATGAGCAGTGTGAGGTCTGGGCTGTGGCTGAAGCAGTGGCTGGGGCTGGTGAGTGTCGGGTTCTATAACAGGCCACTGCCAGTGTGAGGACGCAGGCAGGAGAGCTGAGTTAATCTCACTCAGCAGTGGAGGAGAGCTCAGGTATCTTGTTACCAAACAGCAAAAAAAAAAAAAGCGGGGCTGGTTTTGCGCTCATAGCTTCATGGGTTCCTTGCTGTGTCTTGGCTAATGTTTGTTTTTTCTACAAATGCAGTCCAGATACGCATATAGTATCAGAAAAGTCAAATACTGTAAATCAGCTGGTTTTATGTTTTTTTTTTTGTTTGTTTGTTTTTTTATGGCACTAAGATATGATTTAATATCCAAACAGAATGCTGACAGCTCATAGGTGAAAGCTACAGTACAACTACCAAAAATATAGACCTATACTCCAAATATTTACTTGCTTATATACTCAAATTATTCAGCACCCATGCCGAATTACCAAACATTCAGGACTTATGGATTAGAAGTGTTCTGCTCGGTTTCCAAGAGTCATCAGGAAAACATGGCATGAACTCTACCCGCTAATGAGAGTCGAAAAGTAACAAAATAAATACCCTCCAACCCTCCAACAGGCGGTTCAGAGTGCCCTCCTTTAACCGTAACAGACTCAAACATTCCTTCATACATCAATCAATTCTCCTGCTGAACCAGTCTTGTCAGTCAGTCAGACTGTATGTTTAGTGCCATCTTCCATGATGGTAATGTCTTTAAGTTATGTGGGTTATATATGTACTGTATGTAAGTATGCATGTATGTCTGTATGTATGTATGTACTTGAGCCTGTGTCCTATGTCTACCACATGTGCAATAGTCTTTGATGTTATGTGTATGTCTGTATCTTAAACGAGCTAAATGAGTCTTGCTCAGGAACGCAAAAAGAATTTCAGTGCAAACTGACAAATAAAGTATTATCGTATCGTATCGTATTGTAAATAAATAAATAAGTAAATCTGCGGGCGGGAGCAGTGTGAAATTGGGAAGTTTGTAGAACAAGCACAAGGGGGGCAGCCATATTAAATGTCGAAATGGTAGGATGTCACGGCTAGGTCACAGACTCCTGGTCTTACATGGGTAGTGTGTGGCACTGGGGGCTCTCTCTCTCTCTCTCTCTCTCTCTCTCTCTCTCTCTCTCTCTCTCTCTCTCTCTCTCTCTCGCAGTCCTGCATAATAAGCCCTCTCCCCCCTACAATCAATTGGAGGAGGAAACAGACGACCGATTCCATTACAATAGCCTTCCTGCAAGAGGAAAATGAATAAATATTAATCAAGCATTGATTAAAGTGTTAAGAGGATGGCTCATTATTCACACCTCCCACAACGAGCTCCCCACCCCACCCCACCCCGCCCCACCTCACTCCGTCACATGACCCACCCCCCACCCCACCGTCTCCTTTCACACTCCTCAAATGGATTATATATTGAGCAAGCATGGAGAGAGAGAGAGAGAGAGAGAGAGAGAGAGAGAGAGAGAGAGAGAGAGAGAGAGAGAGAGAGAAAAAGAGAGAGAGATGGCAAGGTGGAATGATAGAGCTCAGTTGCTCAATAATACTTGGGAGGCCATTGTTCTGGCCAGCCATTACTCACTGATGTAACAAACGGAGTCAGGATCCATACCAGAAACAAAGTGACAGGGACCTCACAAATAAACAAATAAATAAATAAATAAATAAATAAGCAAATAAATAAATAAATAAATTACTCTGAGGCAGGAGGAAGGAGAAAAAAGCCACCGTAGATCTTGTGAGGACTAAAAATACGTTCATGATAAATGCACTGTGTGATGTAGAGACCCCTTAGAGTGGGTGCTTGTGGGGAGATGGAACAGGTAGGATAAGGAAGGCAGATCAGTCCAGTCCAGTCCGTGCCGTGCTGCTTATATTTCTGTGCAGGAAACAAAAGGTTGGATGGTGGATGACTTAACTCACTAGCCTTTAAAGATATAATCCGGAGGGAATCAACACCTAGCCCTGCTGTTTTATACTGCTAAGCGCTACTGAAAGCCACCTCATGATAAAATTTTGTGCATCGTAGACCGAGTTTGCGAAACGGCAGCTAACACTAACTGAATGAGGCATGTCAAAAACGAAACCTGATCGATTTGCTTTCGTTTTGAAATGCCCCATTCTGTTAACGTTAGCTGCTGATTCGCTATCTCAGTCTGCCTTGCATGAAATCCAGTGATTGAGGTGGCTAACAATAGCGCTTGGCACTACAAAACAGTAGGACTACGTGTTGATTCACGCCGGCTTTCTCCTTTAAGTGCCTGATGTATGTGTTTGCTCTGGAGCTAGGAGGAGTATGTGGAAATTAAATTGTCTTTCATTACTACTGCAACAGAGAAATGTCCAAAGCTAATCAATAGTGAAAACAACTTCCTCCAAACAAGAAGATTAATGGGGGAATTTGTTTATCCCAAATCCTCTCCATTTAATACTCACCAGTCATCTTTGCTACTGTATATTACTTGCTTCCAATCTGCTTCTATAAGACTTTTTACTTGACTGGATCAAGAGTGCAAGCAGTAAGAGTTGAGTTTCTTGGTTAGCCTAGTAAACCAGCACCACCCGCGGGACGCCAAAATCTTTTGTCTGCGAGTGGGTCTAGCCTAGCATCATTCTCCAATTCTGCCAGAATGCCAGGAATCTGGCAAAACCAATCATAACGCAGAGATGTGTTTTGAATCAAAGCGGGTGGGGTTTAAAACCAATCATAACGCAGAGATGTGTTTTGAATCAAAGCGGGCGGGGTTTTGAGGGAGAAACGACAGAGCGATGGTTTGAAAGACAACGGGTTGTGCTCATCAACAATCTCCCGTTGTATCCATTCATCGGGGCCAGACTAAATAGACATCCAATCTCACATTTAGGCTGGTTTATCAGGCTATTTCTTGGTATCATTTTCGAAACATTTACCATTTAGGTGAGTTATAGGCAAACATCCATCTACCCCATCAGTCTGTTCATCGTATTCCAACTTTCTCACCACCCTCAATCACCCCCGAAGATTTAGATTATAGCTACAATCACAGACAAGTCCTCCTCAAACCATGTACAACAAAACAAAAGAAAATAGTCAACATTGTGAATGTTTGAGGTTACCGTTGTATCTCAAATACAAATTTAAACATCTCCGCACAGCTGCACACTGTTTAAACTTGTGATAATGTGGGACAGGTACAAATGTGCCTCCCCGCCGCGTCTACATTGTGAGTGGGTGTGAAATGAGATGGGAAATGATTACATTGTGCACTGATCTACGCCAGTGCACGGGGAAAGGCATATTCTTTGAAGTGAAGATTTTAAAACTGCATTTTCCTTTTTTGGTGTTGGGGGAGAGAAAGAAAAGGCAGGGAGGGAGGGAGGAAAAGAAAATGGAACAATTTGAATGGCCATGCGGAAGGAAATTGGAGTAAAAGAGGATACAACAAAAGGGAGATCTACTTTTATAAAAATGACATTCAACCAACTCTCAATCTTTTCATCTTATCTGCGGCCCATGCCAGGGGAGACATCAAGAGATTTACAAGCCCGGCTGCATTTTAAAATTGAATCCCTCTCTCTCTAAGTCTCTCTGGTTGTGGGCTGTGCGGACAGTATAAAATTCTTAGCACATGCTTTATACCTCCATTTTATGTGGCTTTATCTGTCCAGGCTTAATTAGTTTAAGTAAAAAAGGGCTCCTGAGTCTTGAAATAATAGGGCTGTTAAATGGCCAATTTATGAATTTATCAATACAAAACTTTCACTTGAAAACCACACTCCTTTAGTGCACCAAATAAACAAAAGGTTCAGGCATCAGTTTTTCACTTTAAATACTTACAAGGCATCCTTTTACCCAGACATAATTACTGGGATACGGTAAGGGTTAGAAAGTAGAAATGTCTACCATGTTTTAATTGTGCCTATATGGTTTTTTTTCTTTTCTTTCTTTCTTTCTTTTTTTTTTACAGTGAACAACTAAAGTAATTAGGACATATCAGTGAATATTGTCGATAAACATTGTACAGTTCTTGTTGCAACATATACATACTCTTCTCCTCCATGTTGAGTCTATGGATATCTCTAATACATTTTTTTGCTGGACAATATTGCAATATTACCACAGTCCTCCTCAGACTAATGCTTTGTTTTGCCATATTTTTTCCATCAGTCCTTCTGAATGACGAGTACTTATTTATTTATTTATTTATTTATTTATTTGTTCATCTGGTGACTAACACAAAGCTCTTTTGAGCCGCTCCAAAGCTCACTCTGGTGGATGCTATGTGTTGTGTGCCGCTCGGGCCCACAGAGAGAGAGAGAGAGGGAGAGAGAGAGAGAGAGAGAGAGAGAGAGAGAGGGTCTGTAGCACAGCAGAGCAGAGGATGGCCAGCTATGTGTGGAATGTAAATAAGCCTTACAGTGTGCCGGAGATCTGAGTGTCCC
>JAODXP020000019.1:7985441-8000441 GCA_027497455.2 Sardinella longiceps | reverse complement strand
GATAGACACACACACACAAATACACACAACACACACACAGATACAAACACTTAGATAGACAGACACACACACACACACACACACACACACACACACACACACACCCGCCACCCCCCCACCACCACCACACACACACACACACACACACACACACACACACACACACACACACACACACACACACACACACACACCACCGCCACCCCCAGCCTCCTCCCTTCCCATCTTCAGACTCCCAAGCTGTCGGACTAAAAATATACAGCCTTCATTAAATAACTCAGAGTGGGAAGAAATGGATGTGGAGTCATTTAGGAAGATGAAATGGGCTGAACCTCAAGCGCGCATCACCCTCATTCGCCATACATCAAATCAGTAAAGGGGGGGTGGGGTGGGGGGACGGGAATTGGAAAGTTTTTCGAGGCAGAAGGGGGCAAGGAGATGACGAGGCGACAGTTGGATGATGTGTGCATATGCTTGAGTGATTAAGCTGTTTCTGACTGGGAAAGGATGTTGTACTGTATGTGTGTGTGTGTGTGTGTGTGTGTGTGTGTGTGTGTGTGTGTGTGTGTGTGTGTGCGTGTGTGTGTGTGTGTGTGTGCGTCTGTGTGTGTGTGTGTGTGTAGGTGTGTGTAGATGTGAAGGATGTTCTAGACCAAATATCTCTTATCTGACCTAGAGTAAAACTTTGTCAAGAAACAAATGGATGTTTCATATTCTTGTATGCAAACTATCTACAAAAAAACACCTACATATATAAAGAAATGAACAGCTGTTGGTCCAGTTACAAACAGCACAACCCACAACCAATGCAACCAATATAGTAGGAGCGTGAGGCATACTGTATATGCTCACATCAACACACCAGCTAATTACAGTAACCACGTATTAGGCAGACAATCTGTTTCATGCATTGACATTTATTACTTTCTCTGCTTTTTTACTATTGAATGCTGATGTTCATCTAGCCTGGTCATACCTATGATTTGCTTCAAACAAGGATTCCCGCAATTGAGAAATGATTGCTTGTTGGAGATGTTTAAATTCAAAAAGATTGGATCAGCCCTTGATCCAGTCTTCTCAACGTTTGCTGATTGGCCAGGATGTGATGCATCCTAAGCAAACAAGGCAAATGGACGGAATCCCAGACAGAGTACTGAAGGGATAAGAGAATCGAGTGGAATAATGTAGGAAGGCAATTTATAGTCAGGTAGGTAAGAGTTGAATATGTCAATTCCTTCAGAGGTCAGGGTCAAGTGTGTTGTGGGCGGAATAGTCATGTGGATCCATTCTTCTCAGAGTTCGCTGATTGGCCAGGATGTGATGCATCCTCAGCGAACAAGGCAAATGGCCAGAATCCCAGACAGAGTACTGAAGGGAGATGAGAATCGAGCGGAATAATGTAGTAAGGCAAAGGCCAGGATTATATTCAGTAGAACAATCCACCAAGCCTGTATCAGTACCTCTAATGACATCTGCTCCTACCTCTGGGACACAAGCCAACGGGAAGACATGTTGGAGCATATTTCAAACAGAAAAATGCATATACAGTACATCAGCTTTAAAGCTAAGTTAGATCACTGCTAAGTCAAAGCATAGCGCACGCATCAGCAGACAGAATTTCTAAATCTTTCAGTGAGTGATGCATAAATGCTGGCATGTCGAGATGGGGCCTCTTCATTTATTTATGATTGACATTCAGAGCTCTTTGATGGTATATCCAGCTTTATATTGGAGTCGTATTTTTCAATCTGCCCGGGTACAAAGAAAATGGTTTCCCACAATGTGACTCATTGTTCTCATGACCATATTTCTGTATCCTTATTAATAGTTTATTAAGCACTGATTCTTTGGTAAAAGACTGCAAAGTCAGCTCTATCTTCACTGGAGCCTACTGTACTGTGCTCCTCCAGTTCTATGCACTTGTTGATATTCTCTTCATGACACATTACAGTAACAGCTAGATGCTGGATAACTTAAATGTTGTTGTTGCTTTTTTAACATTATGTAATATTAATATTTCTATATTTCTACTGTATATCAGACGTTTTTGTTCAAAGACACTTATATTTTAACCAAACATCAAACAAAATAGACTAGACCCCAATTCCATTCAGTGATGCCTGAGGCCTCTTACTGTTTTAAGAGGACAGCCCTCAGTTTGTTTGTCTCCTGCCTGACACCAATGCTGTGGGATATTTTACAGTGTACTCAGAAAATGAAGAACTTGTGGCTGGTAAGTGGGCTGGCTGGCAGTGCATGGCCTGCCAAGTATCTTGTCACTTTTGCCTTGCTGAGATACTAGCCTGGCAATAAACAGTGCAATAGCATTTCTCTCTGTCACCAGGATGCCTGTGTAATGCGGCCACAGTACAGGGGATGACATCTCAGAATGAAAAGTGTCAGTGGAAAATTGATAGCAATGACAACAGCAAAGATCAAAGAATTGTAGGTAGACTTTTTTCCCTCATTTACCTTCCATTCATACAAAGAAATCTGAGTAACACTTTCTTTCAACTCGGTATTCAAAAAGAATTATAAATGCATGCATTGATAAGGGGTTACAACTCATTCATAACACTTTATAAGTTATAATATTACTGTAGTATTCACCACTTTTTTATATATTTGCATGAATGTACACATAAGGCATTATAATGTTATCATATTAGCCTTTACAACTTGAAGTGTTGCAAAGCCTTGTTTTCTTTGGCCTAGTGAGAACTTTACTTATTGTCCTTAATGATACCTACATACATATGCACTACAGCCAGAACTTCGACTAAACCACACACAGATTGTAGTCTATCATGTAAGTACTGACTGTACTTATTCTGAATAGCCCCTGACAGTTGGGCTGCCCCTTGAGCCATGGATCTGCCCAATGTTTCTTCCCTGAATAGCTACCACACGCCTTGCCTTGCCTCTGTTGCTTTTGCCTGCTCCTAGTTAATCTCTACAAACGCCACGAGACTGTTATTGTAAATAATATCTTTGACCAAAATGTCAGTGGGCTCCCAGCATCTTGCTATCAGGGGACAACCCTATATAATACTTCCCCTATCACATCAGGGGAAGATAAGGAAGGACAGCGCTGCTCTGTGACTCTCGCCCAGTGTGCTTCTACTGTAGGTTCCATGCATGCACCATCAGATCATTTACTCACCACTGTTCAGGTATTAGTGTGGCGCGCAAGCTTCAGCAAATGTCACCCTTGATATGAAGCCATTTATTCAGCGCTAGCATTCTCAGCCCCATTAGTCTGGTTATAGTACTGCCAGCCAGAGAGAGAGAGAGAGAGAGAGAGAGAGAGAAGACATTGGTCAAGGCACTCATTTATCAGGTCAGCTGTAGCTTAATGGAGCATATGCTGCTACTGTGCAGCTGCTGGGTTTAAAAGACACACAGGAACAGACCATCTTGCTTTATGGCGTCTTCTTATGTGCCTGCACAGAATTGAGCTGTGTGTGGATGGGAATTCAATCCACTTTCCTTTGGCTTTGTTACATTCTCATTTCATCGGACATTACATCCCACAGCAGGGCTTGGTAAAGTACTGTCAATCTTTCATGACTGGAAAAAACAGAAAGGAAAGAGTCAAAGAGAGTTTTGCAAGCATATGTTTGCTCCACTAAAAAAATACACACAAATTAACCCACTATGAGAACCAACTCGAAAAACATCTTTTTGTTTTTCTTTTCAAAGAACATCTGAAGATTACTCTCCATAAATATTAATTTGTATTGATTGCCTAACCAAAGAAATGTACTACTTGTGTATTTCTATTCCTTAGTGTATAGACATTCAATTACACATCAGAAAATCCCTGTAGTGTAAAATGTTTGTGGGGACTTAAAGTTTATTATGCATTGAAGTGAGTGGACCTTCTAGAAAGCCTGTGGTAAAATCTCCGAGGAAGCATAAATGTAGGAAGTAGGCCCTGCAGCAAGCCGTCCCAGGAGAATATTTGGTGTGACCGCCTCAGGAAAATAACAACCTTTCCTGAGGGCAGTTCTACAGTCGCTCAATGCTGGTCTCTTGACGAAGGGAAAGGAATGTCGTTTATGGGTCTCGGCTGCTCCATCACCCAGGCTCCCGGGTAAACTCCTCTTGCACTTTGAAGAACTTCACTCGCGCCGTGAGCGGGAAAAAAATAACACAGACGCACTGGTCCATAGGTTAACTATTCATCTCGGGTTGGGCGACAGGTCTCGGCTTGGGCTACCTGTATCTAGCATCAGTCTTAGGTCTCCATCCCGCACTGGTAAGCAATGCTATGGCGCCTGGTAATGTTTGTGGAATGAAAACGAAATGTCATGCGAAAACACAGACCACTTCCCTTTGCCGCGGCCTCCGCAGTCATTTTTCTTGTTAATGTAGCATGTCGAATTTGTAAGGCGACAGCGTGAAAATGAAAGGTTGCATGTCTCACTTGGCTGGCAATATGTATTTGATAACTGCAGTAAATCAACGCCGTGGAAGAGAAACACATGTTAATGGAAGCCACTAAATTGGAATAGAATTTGTTTGAAAGGGGAAAGCTGAGCACGCGCACCAGAGGGAGAAGGCAAATACATTTATTTCTTTCGAGTGTGTGTGTGTGTGTGTGTGTGTGTGTGTGTAGGGGGAGGGGCAAAAAACAGCTAAGAGAACATATTATGATTGAAGTTGTGATGGTGGTATAGAGGGAGCATTAACTTTTCTCATAATTCAGCACCATGGACAGTGACTGCTTACAGGACAACGTTGTTAAAGCAACTATGGGGTAGTTAAGCGGGGCAAGATGTTTCATGATGAGCTACTTCCTGAAACTGCAGTACAACATAGGGGTGTAGGTAGTGCAGAGGCATGTCTGTAACATTGAGGTCTATTTTCAGAATTCCAGAATTTCATAGAATATTTCAAATCCTTATTTTTCTGAGCAATGATTGTATATTTCATACAAGGTATTATGATCTCCAAACCCTCTTGCCCCGATATCAAGAAAAATGTTGATGATAGTCCCACTCCAGATAAAGACTTTTAAAACTTTAATTCTGGTGTAAACCAAGTTTATTGGTGTATGGTGCTATCTTCAAGAGTGTCTCCTACAGCAAAGCACGTCACAACATGCATATACTGCACATGCAGATTGGAATTGATCCCCAATTGCCTCCCATAGACATAAACTACTATGAAGGATCTTGCTCCGCCTATCTACCATATTTCAGTAAACTTCGGGTCAATATTAAATGGTCTTTGGTTGAACATAGTGGAAGCATTTTTTTCAGTTTGGGCCTCCTGGGCCAGTCACAGCCTCACACAGCCATAATAGCTTGAATTATAGTAGGCCTAATCACTAAATAATATATAATATCGTGATCTCACATACCTTATTGAACCAGATTTAACTGACAGGTGTTTGCAGGTGTAAATGACGTGATATCTTCCAGTATTCTCTTTTTCTCTGCCATCTAGCATTTATTTTTCTAATGCTTCTGATTTGACCAAAATGTAATGTCATATTGTTAGGATATACTAGGCTACTTTGAACACATACACTGTATATCTCTTTCATCGGCTAAAATGGGCTTACATCAAAAAACAGACTTCAAAGGATGTGATTGTATGATTGCAGCGGTCATTACATCCCATAATAGTCCTAAAAGCATTCACTGTGCAAATAGCTATGATTACATCATGGATCATTAATATGCTTTCTGACTCTCAAGAGTCCAAAATGGGGCATTCTGTACCACCCTGGAGATGACCACAACAATTTGCTGGAAAAATAACCCATACTGTATCTCTGGGAAGTCTATGTCTATGCCCGTGTAACAGCTATGCCAGTGTTACATCCAACAGAAGCCACTGCGTGGTTTCAGGGACATTCAAAATGAAAGGAAAAATCCATAGTCAATCATAGGGATGGGTATTGATAAGATTTTATCAATATCAATGCCATTATCAATTCTGCCTATCAATCCAATACTCTTACCAATTCCTGAGTAGCCTTGTTCATGCCAAAAAAGGCAGTCTTTATAGGCTTGAGAACAGCTGCGTGTCTCTGTCTCCTCAATATGGTAGACTGTGAATCACTGGAGTTACTGTAATGTGATAGCTTGCTATTTAAATTGCAGTTAGCACGTGGTGCTACTACACCGCGCCGCGCGGGCAGAGAAACTAGAGAATTGATAAGATAATTGATAACGTTTGGAGACGTACAATATCGATGGAATTGATCATTTTGAACCGGTTCTGAATTGGAGTTGGTTCTCGATACCCAACCCTAGTCAATCAGTCCACATACTGGTTCTTTAAGGCCTCCGAGTGCTATTGTTAGGTATCAGAATCAGGGCTGCTTCAAGGCATAGAAAAACGAGGCGGTCGCCTTTTATTACTTTTTTTCTTCAGTTTTTCACCTATATTTGTAGAAAAGGGGGCAAAACTCAAAACTGGCCTAGGGCACCAAAAAGGCTAGAACCGGCCCTGATCAGAATGGCAGCATTTTGTACAATGTAGACAGTCTATGTGGACTTGCAGCTAACACTAACAGATTAGGCATTTGAAAATTAAACTTTCATACCCTTATCAGTTGCCTTGGCTGATGCTTTGCTATTTGGTCTGTGCTGCACAAAATTTGGTCATTCTCATACCTAGCGACAGCACTTAGCAATGTCAAACTTTAAAGGAATATACCGGAGTGAATTCAAGCATAGCCCTGCTGCACGAGCCTTCTAGCAGCAATATGTTTTGCATGAAATGAAAGCATTTCGAACAGCATAGACCTAATGCGAACGCGAAACACTTTACATTGAGTCAATGTAACCTCAGATCTTACTTTCGGTTTCCAACAGTCAGGTCCCATTGATTCAGTGTAAAGTGCCTGTTCGCTTCTGCGTTCGCGTTCGGTCTGTGTTGTACCAAATTATTTTGTTCCACTCGCTAACTAGCGCATTTAGCAAGCTCTTTCAACAGGGCTATGCTTGAATTCACTCTGGTATTTTCCTTTAAGGCTATGGGTTGATTCACTCCAGTTAATTCCTTTAATGTGTGTGACAGCATTTCAAAATATGAAGAATTAGTGGAATTGCTTGAAAAGATAAAAAGTATTCACACAGTTTACATAATTATCTAGCATGATTGAGCGAAATAAATGACAAGAGACATCAGCATGGGGAACATTTCAAGGTTTTATATACATATTCTTTACTGTTCAGGTACACATCCTCATATTGTAAAAAGAGGTATGGAATACAAAAAAGAAAAAGGAACAACAACCAAAACAAAAAAATGAATCTACTACAATGATTCACAGAAGGCCAAGTGCTCTGTCTGCCCAGAACACCCACGCTTGCACTTTAATTAAGAGTACAAAAAATGGCTACAATCAGTCCATATAATAATGCTCATTAGTTGAATGCTATATTTTGAAAAGGGAACACTGGCTCTACGCGATTACTGACTGAATACACATGGGACAGGAGGCTCTGGCGACTGTCTAGGTTTGTACTGTACATCACAGAGTAAGAACGGCGGTGTCTGAATCCTCCTCCATTGAATTCCGTTGCTTTCAAACCTTTTTTGTGATTTCTTTTTAAAGTTTTATTCTTTAAAAAGCCCAAAATAAAGAAAGAAAGAAAAAAAATGCTCCACCCACTTGGCTCAACAAGCCATTTGGTGGTTGACAGATTCTCATCAGCGCACCACCCTCCATTTTTTATAGGAGTGCCCCCCCCCCCCCCCCATTTCTGAAACCTTGGCTCAGAAAATTGCTTTCTTTTCTGTTGCCTCACACAGTAGTAATGTGCCAGAGAAGTGAACTGGGCATCCTTCTTGTGGTCATTTCTTCCCATGTGTGTGTTTTTTTTCTTCTCCTCCTTCCTTTTTATTTGTGTGTGTGGCAGGCCCCGGCTGTGTGGCAATATAGCAGCCTGACAAGAAAATGAAATGTGACCTCAGTATTGATGGCTGTATAGGTATTCCTGTGCAATTCCAAATACCATGGATGTTATATGATCCAGGGAGGAGGGAATGGACCTTAAAAACAAGTGTTGGAGTTTGTTTCCCAAATTCCTCAGAGTGCTAACTGTATACGGCCATCACTAAATGACACGGAAGAGCATCTGACAGATCTCGTCTCATCTCTGAGTTATGAAGATCACAGCCATGTACCGTACAGTGTTTGGGAAACTTCTCCTCGATGGAGTGTCAATGCAAAAAAAACCTTCTTGTTTTTTTTTTTTTTCTTCTATGCAAAATGTACAAAATTAACCACGTAGGCCATGACCTAGTCTTGCTCTTCACAAGATTTTAGTGATTTTATTTACAACCTAGTTCATGTTACACTTACAAATAAATATTGCATTCTTACAATCTACTATCTCAGATTTCACCCTATCAATTTCTTTTTTATACATTTATTTATTTCTTTATTTTTATTTTTTCACCTGAGCTGTTCAAGAGGCATTCTTTTGCCTCTTCTCACCTGCAAGAATTGTCAAATAAGTTAGAGAATGGAGAGATAAGGAGGGACAAAACAATAACCCAGTAATGAAGCATACACCAAAGTGTCTTAGGGACTTTTTGGGAAATTTACAAATAAAGTTTATGAACACCTTTGAAACAAACAAACAAAACAAAACAAAAAAACAAACAAAAAAGAAGAAGAAGACCAAAACAAGCATTAATACTCTGACCATATATGTTAGTAGAAGAATATCTATCTGTACAGAATAATGCTCACTTAATCGCTTCATTGACACTTCCTTTGCCATAGTTCTCAAAGATCGTTAAGTGCTACTTTTGAGACAAACCTTGGAAACATTTCCATCTAATCCAGGCCTTCAAAGAAAGATTTGAGCTCCTTGCACTACTGGTTGTGCAGTCATCCTAATACGGTCCAAAGACTAAAGCAAAGGTAGGCAGAGCTCTATTGAGTAGAGTGAGGAAGAGGAGGAGGAAGGGGACTAACACAGCTCCCTCCGATTGTGCAAGTGAGCGTCCCCATCAGTCGTTGTCGTGGAGGACGCTTGAAAAAATCTCTTTCTTCTACCGGACAAGTCAAACATTCAAACTGCAAAAGAAAGGGTCGGCAGGGCAGTATTGGTACGTTCATAAGCTATTAAAGGATTTCTTTTTTGTATTTTTTTTTCCTCTTTCTACTAATGGATTTCTATTTATTTTCTGGCTGGGTCTTGATTGGCACAGATGTGTTCTCTGTTGGGATGTCTAAAATATTTGCCGATGTGGGCAGGTAAATGTCTACATCATGGCTATAGATCTGGGTTGGTGTCAGATTAGGGATGGGATTTAATGATGTCTACAAGTGACAAAAAGCACATAGATTTTCAAAGGTAATGGAAAAGGTGTAGGGGGATAGCCAACCACAGAAATTAACACAACTAATGGAGGCATTTAGCGTTGATCACTGCATTAGATGGCACACGCACACAGTCTGCAACGCTAGAAAAGTCAGAAAAACACATTATGTAACAAAACCGACTAAATGAAGTTTTGAACCAAAATAAAAAAAGGATAACTCAATTCTTGCTCTTCTAAATTCTTATGCTCAAATAAATTTACACCAATCCACCAGTCTTGTATGTTGTACATGGTCTCACCATCCGGTAGTACATATTAACTGAATTACTTCCCTTGACCTCTGACCAGCATTCGTTAAGAGTTTATCAGAGCCTGCCAGGGCAACTGTTGACCACATCCAGCCACCCACCCACTCACCCTTCACCATGTCGAATCATTGTCATGTTTTATCAATGAATGTCACTTGCATTGCATTCCAAAATCATTTTGACGTCACCTCGTCAAAAAAAGTCCTTCGTTGAAAGTAACCGCAAACCGCAAAGGCAATACAGGTGAGATTTTAATGTCGAGTCCAGTTCCCTCCCTCCCCCCTATACGCAAACATCACATTCTCACAGATTGTCTTGTAGCCTCTCCATGTAGTTTCTGATCTCAGCCGACTGGCCCAAGTCCATGTCTTGGCACACCCACTTGATGTCGTCTTCGTTTCCCACCAGGATGGAGTTGGTGTAAGGTCCTCCCTCGTCAGGGAGCACCGTAGCGAAGGAGGTAAACTTCACCCGCTTGCCCTTGGAGGCTCGGGGCGAGTTGTTGAGGGGCTCGGCCTTGCCCGACGGGTCTTTCCCCACCACGCAAGGACCGCTGCGCACGTCGGAGAGAGTCCGTGGGAGAGTCTGCCCGTGAGCGGACACGCTACCCTTCAGTGTCCCGCTGCCGTTGAGCAGGTACTTGCTCTCCTCACAGCTGTCGCTGCGGTCGATGGCGGTGGTGCACTCATCGTTGTGGGGCAGTGGGCCGTGATGGTTGGCGTGGTGGTGATGGTGGTGGTGGTCCATGAGGTCGGCTTCGTTGCCCAGCCACACCCAGTCGTGGGCGTGATTCATGTTGCCTTGCTCCAGTACTGGGAGCTGCTTGTGGCGGTACTTGAAGGCGAAGCTCACGCAGTTGATGAGGAAGACCAGGATGGCCAGGCAGAAGACGCCGAGCAGCGCGTACATGCCGATCTCCAGGTCGGACAACCCGCGCGGGCTCTGGGTCAGGTCGTTCTCAGCCCCCCCAGGTAACTCTACCTGCGCAGGGAAGCTGGTATAGTCCACAGGATTTTGGCTACCACTGCCGCTGCCGCCTCCCTGTTTAGGCCCAGCTGATTTTTTGGTGGTGGTCTTGGCTGTTGTGCCCACCTTCCGCACAATGCCTTCCTCGCGGTCAGCGGCGGCACTGGTGTACTTGGTGTACTCAGAGCCTGTTTTGCCCTCCGCATCCTGGCCCTTCTGTCTCTGCTCGCTGGTGCTGTTGTCCAGGCCTCCCTCCCCCTCGTCCTGTCCTCCTCCTCCGCCTCCCCCAACGCCGCCTCTCTGCTCCACGTCGTTCTGGCCGAACTTCACCCGTACGTTGCCTACACCCATGGCCAGCACGCTCTTACGCTTGGACTTTTGGCAGGTCTCGGAGATGACCATCTCCACCTTGACCAGAGAGCCCTGTCCCTCACCCTCAGCCTGAACCACAGGCCACTTCTGGGGGGACTCTTGGTAAGTGGAGACCACAGCCTCATCCAGGGAGGTGGCAGTCAAGGTGAAGTCACGGGGGTCATATATGTTGAGGGGTGTCACTGAACCGTCGCTGTACTGGATCCACGCACTGATGAGAGCTTCCTGAAAAGCAGGAGAACAACACAAAATGACAAAAATAAACAGTCTGGATCATAACAGGAAAATGCCATCAATTTTATATATAAATCCATGGAACACATAGAAATCAAACAAGACGCCAGGCATACTGTTTCATCTAAAAGAGGATCTTTGACCTGCATATGAATTCTTTTTACAGTGCGACTGTGAAACCTAAAATGTTGAAACCTCACAAGAAGCAGAGAGTACAATGTGCTGACAAAATAAGACCAGACAGCTGGGGTTGTTTTTAGTCTGGAAGAAGACAGAATGTTTTATTTCCCCAGATAAAATAAGGCCACTGCTATTTCATTTTTAATCAAAACTGTGTCTTGGATAGGTAACACCCAAAACAATTAAAAGAAAAAGTGATTAAATTTGCACATTAGGCGCCAATGTTTTTATGTCCAATTTATGGTGTGAAAATTCCTTAATAATTATGCTAATTAAACAGGTCAACTGAGAAATAGTAGATGTATTATGATCTTTTAAATAAAATGGCATATTCAAGCACATGCATTGGGTAGCATATACTGTACTTGTCCTTAAACACACACACACACACACACACACACAAACAAACACAAATGATAACCAAACACAATGTACTCATTGAGTTTCTATAGGGAAAGAAAGATAACAGTCCACACATTCTACAAAATTATATCATATTACCATACATTAGCATAATGTAAAAAGCTACCACAACAACAATTAGCAGGGAAAATAATTATAACTTATTACCTGTGACACATTGCCAAGAGAACCATATGAATGTATTGGAACCTTGTTAAACCTTTGAGCTTTTCTGTGTCGACATCTGTAGCACTGTTTTAGGAGTAATATTTGAGTAGCTAATCTCCAATGGTAATTTACTCTCGGCAGATATGTGACTAAACTGCCTGGAATTACTGGAGGCAAGGTGGACACATTATCTCCAACAAGGCATAAGAATTAAGAACCTAAAATGTAACACTGGAATTGAGACCTATTACAGGAGCCATGTTTCAGGCACCGTTTTTTTTTAATCAGACAGAAAATGATTCTGACCCCTGCCTCCTTTGTTTTGGCGTGCTGCTTTCACACCCTCCAGAGAACATTAGCGGGGTTAACTATGTGCAGTCGTCTCGTCTGCACATCTGTGTTAGAGTAATGGCACTAAAACAAAACTGCCTGACACCCCACTACATTGTTAAACACTTGCATCATTGTTATCATGCTCACATTAAGTTTACATTAGTGGCTAATTGGTACTCTACTCTACAGCACAAAGCTTTTGAACCACATGCAATATTGTATACTATATAGTACAGTGCCATATGGTAGCATGTAAGTTTATTTAGAGAACAATAAATGCTATTTTTATTAACATTGTTATGATAACTCGGTTAATAGGCTAACATTAATGTTTCCAAGTGTATTGATATGTAGCATGTTGGTATGTAGCACAAAGACGTGTGGATAAAGACTCATTGAAATGCATCACAGCATTACAAAAGCACAACCTGCCAAGCAAAACAACAACCCCCCCCCCCCAAAAAAAAAAAAAAAAATCCTGTGTGAATTTCCTGTGTGTCACCTGTTTAGGTGTATGGAGGAGGTCTTGAGCAGTGGTGGTGACGTAGATGGCTCTGCTGTCGGCTGAACTGGGCATCAGGGACATGCTGAGAGAAGCCACCAGCTGGACGCCCAGATCTGAGATGGTTACCTTGTCGTCCAAGACCGTGACAGTTTTCTCGGCCAAGATGGAGTCTGAGAGCGGGGAGATTACCTGTGAAACAAGCGCCAAGGTAAACATCAGTCGGATACATGAGAAACCCAATTCCCTGCCTCAGACCCCATTCTGGCACTGTAATTCTTCATAATCCTCTATTAAGGAAAGCTATCATTTTCACAAAGCCTGCATTCTGCATTTGATGGTTTTCAAAGCCGGATCTTTGCTTTTACCCTTTACAAACCCCCTGTTGTGTTCCCAGACAAAAAAATAAACAACAAACAAACCGACCTGCACTGATACCAAGAACCACTAAAACTCTCAGTGGTGTTAACACTCGTGGCTTGTTTAAATCAACTTTGAAATCAGATACTTATTCAATCAAAACAATAATAAACAACAAAACAAAACAAACAAACAAAAACAATTTAAAACATAATAATGACACAAACAATCAACAGGAGCTCTAAAGAGCTTGAAAAACCTTTTTTTTTGTTCAACACCTCCAACAGGCGACCAAAAAAAAAAAAGAGAGAAGGCTGTGACTTACACAGCACAAGGAAATTTAGAATAAAATGTCAGCGCTGAGCAAAACGTCTTCATGCCGAGACCCGACACTTGTTGACTGGCACCTCTGGGATTTCCAACAGCGAGGGGAAAAAAAACGAGAGAGAAAAAGAGAGAAAAAGATAGATAGAGAGAAGGAAAGACAGAGAGATACAGAGAAAGAGAGAGACAGAGAGAGGACAGGAGACATGTAGATTGAAGCGTCAACAAAATCAAAAGAGCTTAGTCGCGTTAAACAGTGACAGTGATGGACAAGGCCGAGTGCAGCCTGGCACTCCTCATTCACGGGGAATTTCCATTACACTAGCCGCCACAGCAGATCCTCCCAAGAGGTGCCATCACAACTCCAGTCCCAAAGCGCTGCACCGCACCACGCCGCTCCACGTGTGATTTAGAAGCCAGCACAGGCTCATGTCTCATACAACAGAAAGTCCACAATGTATCAATGAATGAGTGGAAATTTATTGGATAGTAAATAGGCAAAACAAAAGATCTGAGATCTGAGCCAGCACTTACAGACTTACGCACGTGCACACACATGTGCACACACATGCATGCATATATCCCCCACCAACCCCCCCCCCCCCCCCCACACACACACACACACACACACACACCACACCCATGCTACACCACCCCACCCCCCTTGCGCACACACACACACACACACACACACACACACACACACACACACACACCACACATGCATACCCCCCACATCCTCACAGGGGCACAAAGAGACACATAATATGGCACTTCATCAGTTGCCTTTTGTAGAGCATCAAGCTGTAAATTGAGCAGTGATCTCAGCTCTGAGTCCTGCTACTGAGCTTGTTAGCGTGTACAAATCGTGTCGATGTGACAAATCTCACCTTCACACCTGACGCCACAGATGTGTACTGTGTAGTGTTGTCAATACAACATGAACCCACCTGTTCCTAGCGTATTTACCCAGCGCACAGTATCAACAGGCGTAGAGATTTACAAGCTCTGAATAGAAGCTGAAAACTAACTGTCTGCCAGTACAACTTTCCTGTCGTAATGAGAGCGCTAATAGAGGAGATGTAAAGCTTGTTATTGGTGCCTTGGAGGTGAAGGAATTTTAACCTTCCTAAATGTGGCTTTGCAGCTTTAAATTAGGTGTAGTTCTCACCCTAGGGCTACAGTGTATGCATTTCAGAGGCGTTAAGTCAAGTCAAATGCATTGAAAAGACATGATTTTCCTGATGTAGTCAGTTCCACTGATTATACTGGAAGCTAATTTTTATGGCAGATAAGTCTTTGACTTACTTAACACATGTAGTTTAGCCTCTCTGTTGGGCTCTGGTGAGAAGACAGGGGGAAGCAGCAAGACTAGTGATACCATTTCCTAGCCTGACATAGCCCGACCATAATACTGCTGTTCATCCGTATTCATGGTCTGGAGGTTCTTTAACCTGACGCGATTATACTGCGGGGAGGAGGGCATTCACTTCAGGTTTGAAACGATTGGACAGCTCGTCTAATCAGCTTCGCTTATTGGCCGGTAGACTC
>JAODXP020000019.1:7970441-7980441 GCA_027497455.2 Sardinella longiceps | reverse complement strand
ACTACGGTAGGACATCATTGTTAATATTCTTGAAATGCTATGAAATGTCCTAAACTAGTAAATATCCTCCAGTAGCCTAGGCCTATTTTATTGTTTGCTCTATTGCTGGTAGCCAACAACAGAATGAGAGGCCTTTTTATTCACATAGTACTTAAGGGAAACGGCCTGCGTGACAATGGATTGCATGACATCCCAGTATCAGTGTCTTTGCAACACCGTGCTGCAAAGAAGCTTGCAAATGTTAATGTTACAATAGCTGAGCCTGGGGAGAGGACGTTTTTTTTTCTGTAAAACGTTTAGCCTGTCACTTGTTGCATCCAAGCCCAGTCTCACCGTACTCGACATTTGATCTAACTCATCGCAAGATAAAACGAAGCATTACAGCCCCTAGACATCCTTGCGTAATATTTTACATTAGGCAAGGTAGGCTATATTTGCGGTAGCCTAGGCGAATTTGGGCGAGTGGTAAGCGCTATTTTCTGACAACCGGTTTAGTAGCATGTGTTGTAGGCTATTAGACGCATTTTACGTTATTAAGTGCTTTGTTTGTGTAAACGGTCATCAGTTTGCACAAAATGTACCACAGCAGCAATTCTTCTGGCTTAATGTTGCCTATTTTCCGAGTGGAGCTTTTAGCTCATCTCTCTCCGTCTAACGTGCAGTGAGCGAAAATTTTCACACATTTGACAGGCGGAGCTAAATAGCATAAAATCACGCTGATTGGTTGAGGGTTCTACAGCTCTGCATGTAGAGCTTGTGAATGCTGGCTGCATAAGCAAATTTCAGGGAGCTTCAATAGATTCACATTTTAATAATAAACCGAAATATTGCGGTTTACGAAAGTTTATTGAACCGTAGAGGGCATATCGTTCGGTAACCGTAAAATTCAATAACCGTTGCATCCCTAGTATATGTGCATGTGTGTGTGTGTGTGTGTGTGTGTGTGTTTGTTTGTGTAGACTATGTGAGGGTAGGTGAGATAAAAGGTGTTTGTGCATGTATATATGTATGTATGTCTCAGTGTGTGTATATTTGTGTGTGTGTGTGTGTGTGTGTGTGTGATTATATTTACACTGGGATGGGATAGGAAAGGGCCTGACATGCACCTCCACAGTGTAATAGCCTGACTGGTGACAAGTGCAGAAGGTACTGTGGCTCTAATCTAAATATGCAGCCCTGAGGTCCTGAAACATGCTGCCATGCCACCACAGATACTGCAGCAGTGGCATTGTGCATTAATACTGGATGCACCCCTGTATGTGTGTGTGTGTGTGTGTGTGTGTGTGTGTGTGTGTGTGTGTGTGTGTGTGTGTGTGTGTGTGCATGCAGCTCAGCGCACCATCAGTGTGTGTGTGTGTGTGTGTGTGTGTGTGTGCATGTGCGTATGTGCGTGCGTATGTGCGCACGCATGCATGTGTGCGCACACATGTGTGTGTGTGTGTGTGTGTGTGTGTGTGTGCACTTGCATGTGCTGTACACATGATTACAGGGTGTGTGAGTATAAATGATAGGCCTATAGTGTACGTGTTTGGCCATGTGTTATTGTGTATTAATGTCTGTGTTATTAATGTTAAGTTGTGTATGTTGTATATGTTTGCATTTAAAAGGCTGTTTGTGAGGAGAAAGAGGGGAGGGGGGAAGAGAGAGAGAGAGAGAGAGAGAGAGTC
Source organism: Sardinella longiceps (assembly GCA_027497455.2). Classification (NCBI taxonomy): domain Eukaryota; kingdom Metazoa; phylum Chordata; class Actinopteri; order Clupeiformes; family Clupeidae; genus Sardinella; species Sardinella longiceps. The sequence goes on along the minus strand of JAODXP020000019.1, from coordinate 7,978,774 downwards.
AAACTTATGCGTGTGAGTGTGTGGTGCGTGTGTGTGTGTGTGTGTACATATGCATGCAGGCCATGCATATATGTATGGTAAATATACAGAGTGTGTGTACCTGTGCTTTGTCTGTGATGTCAGTGTTTTCACGTCTGGGCTTTGTGCAATGTGCACTGTAAAAAATTTAATGTAAAATGTACAGCAACTGGCTGGCAGCAATTAGCTTGTAATTTGCTGTAATTCACTCTACAGTAACGAAACTGTGAATTAGATCACAGTACTAATGCAAAATACTGTAACACTAACAACAGTAGTGGTATTGATGCTGTAATTAATACAGTAATTGTTATGCATACTGTAAAACAAATCCCAGTATCCAGAAGGATTACTCTAACAACTGACTACAGTAGTGTTAATTATGCTGTAATATATACAGTAATTTTAATGCATACTGTAAAAATGACAGTAAGCACAGGGATTGCTGTAATAACTAGCCACAGTAACAACATAAACTACTGCAATTTATACAGTAATATTGTCTGCTTTCATTTTCATTTACAGCAATTCTTCATTACTCAAAAACATCTAAAGTACAGAGATACAAAGACAGAGAGATTAAAGATTTACAATTTATTTGAAGAAAAAACTTCTCAAATACTGATGTCTGACACACACACACACACACACACACACACACACACACACACACCTGTTCTTCAAACAAACAAAAAAACAATATGGAGATTACATAGACTACATAGATTACATAGACTTACTGGACTCAAACATGCACCGTAACCCCCCCCCCCCACACACACACCCACACACTCACACAGAGAAAGGCAGGCACCTGCTCTCAAAAAAATAAATAAATAATAAAAAATAAAAAAAATATGGAGAGAACATTAGCCTTACTGAACTCAAAACAGGCACCACACACAGATATGTCTGCTTTCCAAAAAAAAAACATACAACAACAAAACAAAAACAAAATAACAAACATACTCCTCTGAGATAGGCACTGGGAGTGTACATTAGAACTAGGGATGCAACGGTACAAAATTGTTTTTAATGGCTAGATATCTAGGGTAATGTCTACATTTCATTATCAACCAACAGTCGATCTATCAGGCTACAGTCATTTTGATTCAGACTTCTTTCATTGGTAAAATTTAGTAGTTCTGCTGTCTATAACATAGGCTACTAGAGGGATGGACAAAATAAAATAAAACCAACAATTAGGCCCGCATTATTAAAGGATAGCTCTGGAGTGAATTCAAGCATACCCTGTTGAATGAGCCTGCTAAATGATTATTCGAAACTGATTAATCGAAACCGTATCTTTGAATCAATGTAAAGCGTTTCACATTCACGTTCAGTCTATGCTGTTCAAAAACAATTTTGTTCCAGTTGCTAACTAGTGCATTTAGCAGGCTCATTCAACAAGGCTATGCTTGAATTAACTCCGGAGCCATCCTTTAATGTCCTGAGTCAGTAAATATCCTCTAATTTGCTCATTTGCAAAATAATTTATACCAAATAGTTTCACTTCAGAATAATGTAAAAACGCTTAGCCTGCATTTGTTCTAACTCTTTCAAATAAAATAAAATAAAATATGGATTTCCGACTAGCTGTGTAAGATTTTAGATTAGGCTACGCCTACTCGCGGGTAGGTATAGGGAAATTGACATTAACATTAGAACCATAGCAACAAAAGAACAGAGATAGGGACTGGGAGTGTATTCTCCCTAGAATGTCCTTAGGTCCCTTTAACATTAGAACCATAGCAACCCCCACCCCCCACCCCCACCCACCAACCGACCGGGCGATGGGAATGTGTTCACCATTTGTAGACTGGAGTCTTCTTCACTGTAGTGAAAAGAGAAGGAAACAGGTGTAAGACTACTGTCTACTGTCAAAAAATCTGAAACAAAAAACTTCTATTTAATGCCAGGAATGCAAGTTGGTAAACATGCCATTTCCCATGATTTGAAGGTGCTGATTCCAAAATATTTTGTTTACCTAGCTGAATTTTGAGTTTTAAGCTTGCTAATTAGCGTAATAGCATAGTAGTCACACTCGCCGCCCCCTTATGTCATGGAGTCATGTACTCTGCATATAGTTTCAGCTACACACACATTTGGTAGGGTTGTAGGGATCACTAAGACAAACAACTTTTATATACATACCATTAGCCAAGCCCAACAGGAAGTGAGGCAATTGGGCTTATATGTGTTTGGGCACATTGTCAGTTTTAAAATACTCCTGTGAGCAAGTGTGTAAGAGAGTGTATAGGAGAGTGTGAAACCCCTTACCGCTGGATGAATCCCAAAGATGTGGCTGCCTCCTGTGGATATTCAATGTTGAGGACGTAGAAAGATGCAAAGAAAACGGACAGGGCAGTCAAGAAACTGGAATCGCAGGGTGAACACAAGCGAGCCTTTCCCTCCACAGACAGCATCCATTTATTTGCTCCCAAAATGGAGTCACCTGAAACAATGACACATATTATGTAGTGCAATGGTACATGAGTAGATGTACCACAAAGAGTATACAAAATATGACCGCTGCCCAGTCCTGCATAATTCTCTCAATTTGTAATGGCGTGTGTGTGTTTTTTATATGTGTATGTGGGTGTGCATGCACATGGGTGTGTTTGTGCTTGCGTGCGTGAACATGTTTGTGTCCATATGTTTGCGCAAGTTTGTGTGTGTGAGTACCTGTGTGTGCTTGTGTGCCTGCACTCTCATGCTATAGAAATGCATGCATCTCCTGCCCATTTACATAGCTCCTATGGGGTCATTCCACGTCAATTCAACAAGAGCCCGTGCACTTAGGTCTCAAAAAATTCTGAAAAAAACTACCAAATGTACCCATGGTACTTAAGAGAAACACTGCAAATTTATTTGAATGTAAGATGTATACTTTCCATGTTACAGCCATTTTTCTGGGGAGGGGGGTGCTCATTTTGTTCACGCTCTTTTTTTTGTCAAAGTTCACAAGCCCATAGCTCAAGAACTAAACCATGTAGGAAGCTCAAATTTTGCATGCTGGTACATAGATAGGAATAGTTTGTAGCAAAACTGTCAGTTTTGGTCTGGATGATCCTGCATGGTCATAGTATTCCCTCAAAGATGATAAAAATTTTATTGGAGTTTTTGGCTGTGCTCTGTTTAGGCCTTCAGAAGACATATTTGTACCCAACATAGGTTGTAGAGATAAGTACTTGTTGAATTGACGTGGAATGACCCTTTGTCTTGTGTTGGAATCTTACCAAGCATGATGAGCCTGGGAGCCTGGGAGTGCTTGGAAGTGATAGCTGGGCTTCCACGTCTGCCTGAGTGGAGGTTTCCTACGACAGGAAATAGGAAGAAATGCACACAAAACCTTGGAAATCACCAACACAAATTATAGTGAAATATTGAAACATCAAAGGAGAACATTACATTTGGCTGACGCTTACAACTAGGTAAACAGTTAAATCTTTTTAAGCAATTCCACTAACAAGGAACAACAGGAACAATATGTGTGTGCCTAACTGGTTTGGTTGCAGAATGTTTTTTAAACATGTGAGTTTGTAAAGCACAGGCTGTCTTCTATTGAGAGGGACATTGAGCAACACCACAGAGGAAACGAAAGCTGGCGCGGTTTCGGTGCATTTTCGTATGTTTCACATAGCTAGGGATTTGCACTTAAATGCCATTTCATGCAAATAATATTATAATTAAAACACAATACCTGATTCTGTGATGTTCCAGTACGTTCCGGTTGGTTTTCTCGCAAATGTAGATAATGTTAGCTGGCAAGCAAGAACGATGACAAATAGCATTAACTACACAAGCATTCACAGTTATAACATCAAAATTAACATAAGAAATTATCGAAGCTAAACGCGGGCAATTTGTAAATTTGGAGATTTATGTGCTATCTAGTATCACAAGTCATTGAACCGTCACGTCTTTAAAAAAAATAAATGTGGCATGGGCTAACGTTACATCCACTAAGCAACTTGCTAACTAGCAAGTGGCTAGCGAGACGTAGCTGCCACCCTGGCAGCAAAGATCTTTGAATGTACAGTTCAGACAACTACAAGATAAATTGCTATAGGGTACTTCCTAATGAAACGATGCAAACATTCACAATTTTCAAATCCGACGGACAGCTTGTAAATTTGGAGACTATAAATGTGCAGTGTAGGCTAGCTACTGCCATCCATGTCAGGCAACTTCCTAACTAGCAAGATTAGCAAGACTAGATTCTATCCGTCACCCTAGCAGTCCAGACCAAGATCATTTGCAAAAAAAAACAATAAAGAGATGAGCAAACCAACAACACCAAATATCTTTCAACAGTGCTCCGTTTCAATCTTCTGTGGCAGTAACGTTACTGTTACTATACAAGAGAGCAACGAACTTGCCTGCAGCGTTAGACGTTTCCACCAATGTCCTTCACCCACTGATGCAGACTGAAGTGTCCGACGACGTCGACCGTTAACGTTGTAGCTAGATGTGATCCTCTGACTCCCGCTCCAACTTGCTGCAGACTGATTCACAGGATGAACGAAAATACTGTAGAACTCATTTGTCCAAAAGATCCTTGGCGAGTGGAAAGACAAAATCTGCCTCCCTTCCTCCCACCCCCCCACACACAAACACACACATACACCCAGGAATCACAAGTGCTAGGTTCTAACCTAATTTCTCCTAGGGTAATCGTTATTGGCCAGCTCCCAGTTGCTGTAAATTATGCAGTAAATTACATTACACATCGCGTTTGTGTACGCACTTGAAACTTCAGACATTATTTTGTTCCAACAACCAGACTGTTGTACTGATAAATGATAGCAACGTTCTGGGGAGAGTGATCGTCAGACAATAATTTTTAAATTTGGACAGCTCTCTAGAATCCTAGAATCTACGGCTGGCTTTGGCTATCTAGGCTAGCCAGTGTTGACGTATGAGCTATCAAGTCAACCGTGTGAGCTAACAAGCTAACGTTAGCGCTTATGATACTGACATGTATTACAGCGAGTGTAATGATTAAATGAAGCCACGTGAAATACTCAAATAACAAAATAAACATTTTCGATAGTAAAACTTGAACATTGTTTGTGTATTTTATGATATTACAAACTCGTAACCACTCGGTAAAGTTAAAAGATGCCGCCATGTTTTTTCTCTGATCACAACCAGAACGAGGCTGCATTTACTCCGTTTTCATTCACAGCAAAAAATTAATTGCTGTAGTTTGGCGAAGTTTGACCATGATTCATAGCGAAACTACAGTAACATACTTTATTCACAATTACAATACATATTTCTTCCATATACAGTAGTGGTGCTGTAAAAACTACAGAATCTTGTTACAGTGTGGAGCCGTGCAGTGTGCATGCAGCTCAGCGCACCATCCCCGTTTGTTTTGACAGGCTTCTGTTAGTGTCTGCTCCAAGAACAAAGGCGCCATTTACACACGTCACTCACGACTCGTCCTCCTGGCGGAGATCTCTCTATTTCATGAACGTCTCCCTTCTCTTCTAGTCAGTCTACGAGTTGCGTGACATGCTTTGTGGGTATTGACATTTCCTCCCTTAAAAATAGATGAGTAAAAATCTAACCTCCGCATGGGCTTTTCTATCAAGTCTACAGATGCTATAGCAATGCCATATCCCACCTCAACAGAGTGCGCAATGGGCTCTTAGACACAGAATGTTCCTTGAAAGAGCCATACTGCTGTTGAACCAACTGCTGTCAGCATCTTGTGGTGGTGTGGCTGGGAGTAAAGAAATGCATTTACTTTTTGGCCACCATCCCATAATAAAAAAAAAACAGCTAGGTTGCTATGGGAATGACTGCTGGCCTGCTGTGGCAGCATGAAAAGTAGCCTGGTTCTGTAGATCTGTGTTTCATCGGCCATTACACCCTCAGGCACAATAAGTCTTGACTACTGGTACTCTTAGAATGCTGTTCATTGTTCAGCATGGCTGCCCATTTTACCAGATGTTTACAGCTGCATCATAAACAGCACAGTGCACATGCATGACAACACACATATGGCTATACCATAAGACTGCGTGCTAATGTATGGTTTGGCCAGATAAGACAGATGCTTATCCAATTCGTATACTTTAGCTCATTTATTTGACAAGCTAGCAAGTTAAAGGCACAGTCAAAGGCGCAGTGATGCTGATGGAAATCGGCTTTGTTTATGATTGTGTTTATATTTATATTTGTAAACAGATGCTTTTGATGAACAAGGAATGCTTGTTTGCTTTCAGCTTTCAGTGGGGGGTAAAAAACTATTGATTATGTGGAGATGTTATTTTACAAACTGCCTAAACTGCCAAAAGTCATTGACTACACCTTTAATGTGAAAAACTACCACAGATGTTTGTTTTGTTTTGTTAGTGTTTAGTTGAGGGCTAGATGTGTCATTTTAGAGGTCTGAAATCACCTTTGTTTGCAGTCCCAAAGTTCTTCCAATTTGGGTCTCTGGCTAATAACATCATGGGGGGGGGGGGGGGGGGTATCAGAATTCAACCTCTTTCTCTATAGTGTTAATTAACGTGAGAAATTTCAGATGATCAGGCCAGGCAGACTGTCTTTGCAGGAGCAGAAATGGCACCAATTTAAAAGATCGTACGCATTTGCAAGTCTAATGTGTTTCCTCACTGACTGTTAACATCCTTTGCGGAAGAGGAGACTTAAAAAAAAAAAAAAAACCCTCCCAACAGTGAGATGGGTGGTGGGTGATTAGAAAGGGGGTGATTAAGGCTCTGTGTGTTGGATCCGATGATGACACACATCCCTCCCTGTGATTGCTTTGCCATTTGGTACGGCTCGCCCCTCCGTTACCTGCAAATTACACCCAAGATGAGGGGAGGAAGCCAGGGCCTTGACACGGTATATGGGGCTCCCTCCCTGGCTTTCTTCTCCAATTCTCTCTCTCTCTCTCTCTCTCTCTCTCTCTCTCTCTCTCTCTCTCAGCCTCATCCTATTCTGTTCTGTCTATCTTTCTGGTCTGTAGTCATCATACCTTCATTAACAATCAGTCACAAGGTATCTATTTATCACAATGTCCTTTATTTGAATTTCTGATTTGCAGCTAAGGGATGACTTGTTTCTGTTTAGAAAAAAAAGCCTCAAATTAGCTTAGCTGCTTGAGAAATGACGAGCGGGTTGTCAATATTGCAAACAATACTAATTATTTTCAGTTCCTTTTGACTTAAGAATAATGGAACATTAAATAACAGGAAGCACAATAAAATCACATAATATGGTAAGCATTTAAAGTAAATTAACAGTAATTATTTAGGTTGGAAAATAACACACACACACACACACACACACACACACACACACACACACACAAGCGTTAACCTATACCGTTTGCCTACTGGAGCCTACTGGCCTGGCCCCTTGTTAGCGGTTAGCTGTGTGCTTCTCCCTGCAGTGTGTCTGTCTGTCTCTAGTCTAACAGCTGTCCTGTCAGGCAGAGAGACTGGCTCTGTCTAATGTGACTCCACAATGGGTCCCTGCCTTGACAATCTGCTGAGGATATTGATACAAACAACATTGTGTGAGGAGCATGGAAGCATAGAGACATTTATATCTCTGTCTCCCTCTCCTTTCTCTGTCTGTCTCTCTCTGTTCCCCCTTTCTTTCTCTCTTTCTCTCTTTCTCTCTATCTCTCTCTCTCTGTCTCTCTTTCTTTCTCTCTTTCTTTCTCTCTCTCTCTCTCTCTCTCTCTCTCTCTCTCACACACACACACACACACACACACACACACATACACACACACACACACACACACACACACACACACACACACACACACACACACACACACACACACACACACACGCACACTATCTATTTCTCTCCCCTCTCTTTCACAGGATTGGAATGACAGTGGAATCTGAAGGACATTTATGAGACTCTGTTGGCTGTCGAGGAGTGTGACGTTGCCCGGGGATACAGACCGCCCGCCCATCTCCTCGGAACGCTGGCGTGGCGTCCAAAGCTCGTGGATGTGTCACACTTTTCTGACTCCTGCTCAGGGTCACCGAGGGGACACGGGGATGGGGCTATAATAGAGTGTCTGTGTGTGTGTGTCTGTGCATTGTGTGTGTGTGTGTGTGTGTGTGTGTGTGTGTGTGTGTATGTGTGTGTCTGTGCATTGTGTGTGTGTGTGTGTGTGTCTGTGTGTGTCTGTGCATTGTGTGTGAGTGTGTGTGTGTCTGTGCATTGTGTGTGTGTGTGTGCGTCTGTGCATGTGTGTGTGTGTGTGTAAGTGTGTGTGTGTGTGTGTGTGTGTGTGTGTGTGTGTGTGTGTGTGTGTGGTGTACATGAGT
>JAODXP020000019.1:7938677-7961177 GCA_027497455.2 Sardinella longiceps | reverse complement strand
CTCTCTTATCAGCTAGAGGGCTTTCAGAGCCCTACAGCACCGTATCCACCCATGCTTTACTTCCTGCTGTCACATTTAGCCCCAATAAGGACTGGGAGAGGGTCTAATGACACACACACTTTTGCATCATCTACTTATCAGCTAATACTGACTATCACACACAGCACCACACATGCAGACCACTGTATGCAGCACAAGCCAATACTTCTAGGCATGGACACTGCACCGTCACACACACACACACACACACATACACGCACATACGGACACACGTATTGCATGCACAAGCACACTTCTATCGGCTAGACGCACACACACACACACACACACACACACACACACACACACACACACACACACACGTATGCATGCACAAGCAAACTTCTATGGCTAGACACACACACACACCTCCACTCAACCTCTAGAACCCACACGTACATACACCTATACATAAACACACACACACACACACACACACACACACACACACACACACACACACACACACACACAGATGTGAAGACATTACATTGTGCATGGTACCCACTGGACCACAGAAGAAGCTGCTAATTCTTGTTATGACCAGGCAAGTAACTGAATAAATACATTTCCCTCTCCTAAATCCACATATTATAAACACAATAAGGTTCTTAAGGGGGTGATGTTCTTCATTAGGACTGAGCCAAGCTAAGGCAAGCTGACAGCTCTTCTTCATTTAAAGACAAATAGACTATGAGGCTGATGAAGACGGCTAATACATTATTATGTTGAACAAGCAGCGGGAGAAAAGAAGATTCATTTTCTTCCCCGGCACAGAATCTGAATGAAACACGCCACGATTAACTGGCAGAGAGTCGGTAGTGATGAGCGTCGGCAAACTGATGAGTCTGAGCATCTTTTTGTCAACAACGATAAAAGCGCCTCTCATCCACACAGTGATCTCAGATGAACATGAAATGGTGGCGACAGTCAGATGTCTAATATGCTCAAGAACATTATTACCCCCTTGCCACACACACTCACACACACACACACACACACACACACACACACACACACACACACACACACACACACACACACACACACACACACACACACACACACACACACACACACACACACACACACACACACACACACACACACACACACACCTACACACACACACACACACACACACACACACACACACACACACACACACATACACACATACACACGCACACACCACACACAAACACACACACACACACACACACACACACACACACACACACACACACACACACACACACACTTCTCACTTATTAGCGGCGACGCTGCAGGGGGATTTTGTTAGATGCCAGAGCATCATTCCTACGTGCACCACTCAGTGAAGCAGTTACCCATAATTCCATCCTTCCTCTTTTTTTTTTTGGCCAACAGTCTCAGCATCTCCCCACTTCTATTCATTAACTCTATTTCATCAGATTTGCTGCAGTCGCTCTCTGCATCTCTCTTTCACTCTGTGTCTGTCACTTTCTCTCTCCTCCGCGCTCTCTGAGCCTCTCCATCTTTCTTCTCTCTCTCTCTCTCTCTCTCTCTCTCTCTCTCTCTCTCTCTCTCTCCCTCCCCCTCACTCTCTCTCCCACTCCCCATCTATATTGAGAGGCAGGTGTTGGTTCGGCAGGGGCTGGGATATCAAAGCTGGTTCGCCGGCGCCTGAGTGTGTGAGTGCGGAGAGGCATCTGTCGTGGCTGTCTGTCAAGGGCCACGCGATTAGGCAGGAAATCTGCAGTCCTAATGGCAGCGTAATGAAACGAGGGGGAAACGCGGGCGAGATGAGTCACATGCTCATCTATAATCCAAACAAGGACAAACGTGTCACATCCAATAGCTTCCACCTGTATATTAAAATTAAATAGCGCCGCAGATTAAGCCGTTAATTAGACTTGAGCAACATGTTACGAGTGCCTGGCTCTTTATGGCGAAAACCGAGTGGCTGGCTCACGCTTTTTTCTTTTTCTTTCTTTTTCTGGGGACGTGTTTGTTCGCCTCCGATAAGATGTGTGACTTTCTTCTTTTCTTGCCACTCTTTCGTTCTTTCTTTCTTTCTTTTTTTCCACCCACCGCCCGAGGCCCTTTTTTTTCTCAGTTTCCAGTGCTTGATGGCATACTCTGCAGCAGCAGCTGTGAGGGGCAGTGTAAACACATTCCCCTTTGTCAACACAAACAGCTGAGCCATGCCTTTGATGACACTGAAAAATTGATTTAATCTCTGTTTCTCTCTTAAAGAGAGAGGGAGAAAGAGAGAGTTAGAGGGAGAGAGAGAGAGAGAGAGAGAGAGAGAGAGAGAGAGAGAGAGAGAGAGAGAGAGAGAGAGAGAGAGAGAGAGAGAGAGAGGATATAGTGTAGTGAGGTGGGGTGTTGTGGGGGCGCGGGGTGGAGGGAGTGGGGGTCGGAAAGTGCATGGCAGCACAAGGTTTCTGTGCAGAGCAGAGGCCAGACAGCTGTCCCCACAAAACAGCCAAAGACAGCAAGAGACAGAGAGAGAGAGAGAGAGAGAGAGAGAGAGAGAGAGAGAGAGAGAGAGAGAGAAAGAGGATGGAGAAAAGAGAAAATTATGGTTGAACCAGAACAGGGATGAAGGCTACAGTCTCGCTCCCAGAAGAGGACATTCACATAAATCGTTCATAAATAAATAAATCATTTCTCTCTCTCTCTCTCTCTCTCTCTCTCTCTCTCTCTCTCTCTCTCTCTCTCTCTCTTCTCTCTCTCTCTCTCTCTCTCTCTCTCTCTCTGTGTGTGAGGGGATATATACCCTAAACATCTCCAAAGCTATTAGTAACAAAATTTCACAGCGAAGTGCAAAATTACCAAGGGCAAACACACTTTGTTGCAATTCAATTCCAACGGTTCACACATCATTTACAGACTCCGATTAGGCAGAATTATCTTGTGTTTTCAGCTTTCCCCATCAATTTTCTGTAAATACATCTGACGGAAATGGAGGATTTCCTTTTTTTTTCTAAAAAAAGTAAAAATTGCCAGAGAGTTATGAGTTTCTCAGCCAGCCTTCACGTTTTGCAGTAAACTATTTAGTAACAAACACCACCACCACAAAAGCCACAATGATTCAGAGAAATAGACTTATGCATCTCCACTATGCATACAGAGGTGTTTGTCTATGAGAATGCTCTGAGAAAAAGTGGGTTTACATTGTCAGTAGGTTTTTACTTAAATAGAGGGGATTGCATTTATTTGTATGATAAACTCTCTCAGACCAATGTGTGCCTTTTTAAGAGATGAAGAGAACATCTAAAAACATCATGAGTAAATTATGTAAGGGATAACGGCCGACGAGGTGTCCAGTTATTCATTTATAATTGTCGAGGCGGAATCTAGAACTCCGGCGACGCGCGCAGCGCGAAGACGGAGTTATTCCGCCAAGACAATTATAAATAAATAACTGGACACCTCGGAGGTCGTTATCCCGCTTATCTCCCGTATCTATCTATCTCTCGTATATTTGAAGAAGCGTATAAAACGTAAAAGAAATATGCAACTCAAATTTAAAAGAAGCTAACCTGTTCGGTTTGGGTACTACTTTCAGTTGAAAGTAGATCTACCAGGTTGCTTATTGTTGATATAGTTACCATTCTGAAAGGCATTCATATGGAACGGTAATCAGTTATTAGAAGAGTTATTTTTTGGAACTACTTCCAAAGTAGCTGGTTATCTGGAATTAATGGCCACCTAGCAGCCAATCAGAGAAGAGAATGGCGTTCTGAAGGGAGATAAATGTATAATTTTAAGAGATGAAGAGAACATCTAAAAACATCATGAGTAAATTATATGTATAATAAATACTAATATTTATATTATGTGGTCAATGCATGTGCTCACAGACCAACCATCCCTGTCCCTGTTTGTCTTGTACATTCAAAATTTCAGCATGAACACACACACACACACACACACACACACACACACACACACACACACACACACACACACACACACACACACACACACACACACACAGCAAACCTTCAAAACTTCAGCTTTTGCTCTCCCACACTGTGATAAATGGCGGATTATTCAGCTGACAATGCAAAACACGGCCGGGAGCTGAGATAGACCAATCATTTCATAGGTTGGGGCATCAAATTACTCGGAAGAATTGGCACTTGCTTTTTTGCCAGGCCAGAGGAAAGTGAAAAAGGAAGAAGCAATGGAACGTGGAAGACGACGAGTCAGGGCAGAAAGAGGGAAAGTGCTTCAAAGACGAGACAGCAAGCACGAGAGGGCAGGTGAATTCATTTCCTGGATTGCTGGGGGAAGGGCGCAGGTATCTCCTTTTCAAAACCAAAAGCAAGCAATAAGAGGTCTTTTCAAAACGAAAAAATGGGAGGGTTGAGGGGTGTGTGTGTGTGTGTGTGTGTGTGTGTGAGGGGGAGGGGTGCATCTTCCTTTTTTATTTTTCAAAATCTTTTTCCTTTTTTTACCTGAGCATGTGAAAGCAGACATGGTGCTGTTAGTTTGTACCACCCCGTACTATGGCGTTTGTGTCATCCTCCCATGCATTTGTCTACAGAGAGACCCCTGCTGGCCGCGCTGATCCGTTCATGCCATAAATCACGCTTTAATCCCCCCCACACACACGTACACACACACACACACACACACACACACACACACACACACACACACACACACACACACACACACACACACACAACTCACCGCCTCACCGGCGCTGCTCCATCTGACTGCACCAAGCTGGACTAAATTGGAATCTAACGGGGCCTTTCCCCACACGGGAGGATAAGACAAATATTTAAATTTGGAGCATTGAATGTGACATTGCCCCAGGCAGCTGAGTCCCCTGGCACAGAGTGAAGGGGGCGGGGGTGGTGGTGGTGGGGTGGTGGGGTAGCAGGATGGAGGTAGTGAGGATTTCAGGGACAGTGGAAACTTTCTTTATGCGTTTGAGATTTCATCTCTCAATCATATATCCTATGGGGGACTGACTCCACAGCATCAAACCCCTGTGACCTAAATGCATAGAACAGAGCTGGCAGACTCTCCCAATGAACCCCGGGTAACTTTAGAACCCCCTCTCTCCCTATCATCACCTTAATTCCATCACTCAGCACCACCATCATTCTTATTTGTTTAGGCTAACAGCATTTCTGCTAGAGAAATCATAGGGATAATCATATTGCCAGTCACCTCGCATTTACCTGGAACCAAACTGGTCCCTAATGGACCATTCCAATGCAATGCAGTGCAATGCAATGCAATGGCGACAGTGTGCTGGAGATTCAGGGGAAAGGGAGAGAGAGAGAGAGAGAGAGAGAGAGAGAGAGAGAGAGAGAGAGAGAGAGAGAGAGAGAGAGAGAGAGAGAGAGGGGGGGGGAGCAATATTGAAACTATATAAAGACAAAGAAAGAAGAGCCAGTCTCTGAAGTTTACAGCCCATGCTAGCCCACTAGCTCACAAACTCACAACAGTATGGAGATAAAGAAAAAGACAAAGAGAAGACAGAAAGAGAGAGAGAGAGAGAGAGAGAGAGAGAGAGAGAGAGAGAGAGAGAGAGAGAGGGAATGGAGAAATAAAATCAGAAACATGATTCATAGTCAGAGACATAAGAGTCAATTCTCCATATTCATATATTATTTTTTAAAATTAAATTAAAAAAGTGAGAAATATACAGGAGTAGACAGAGTGAGGGGAAGACACAAGGTTGGATACAGAGACAGGGAGAGAGAGAGAGAGAGAGGGAGGGGGGGTGGTGGTGGTGGGCTTTCAAAGGATACCGGACTTAGTGGGCTGCAATGTTATTCAGCCATTTACATAAGTATTTGCATAGGGATATAAGTCAAGTGTGCCCTGAATGTGTCTCCGGGTATATTATTATTAGTGGCCTAAGCCTTTCCAGACCGTGTCCCCGATGAGGATTGGATGCCGTAAAAACAATGTCCCCTTGTGAGGCTGAGGGGAGAGTTGAGAGCACTGCACTGCACTACTCTGACTTATTCTGGTCTCCCTAAAGCCGGCCGCACACCGGTTCCGAAAGCATTGCGGAGCACTCTGCTTCCAACATTCTATTCCATTGTTTTCAATGCAACCCCACACACCGGTTCCAACAGCATTGCGGAGCACTTTTGAATCCCGAACCTAGCCCGTAACGTAGCATGAGAAATAATAATGGATGTCAATGGACAGCTCAACCTAGCCCGTAACGTAAGCATGAGAAATAATAATGGATGTCCAGTGTTGGGCAGTAGCTAGCTACAAGTAATGAAGCTATTAGTTTAACTACATTTCTGAGTAGCTTGGCTGTAGTGTAGCTATTTTCTGAATCTGATAGCTTTTCAGTAGTGTAGCTACTTTTTTGGCCATGTAGTGTGGTAGCTTTCCTAGCATTTTCAGGACATCAGTTCTCAACAGCAAATCTTTCATCTAGGCCATGCACGGAGGATCAGTTCTTTACAGTACTGTGATTTATTGCCTGACAAGTGCCATAATTCAAACTAGAAAAGCGCTCAGAGAGCGCAGATCTCCGCCAAGGCAATGTGGTGGTGTTCTTGATCACTGATCGCCACCAAAGTTCAATCAGTTCTTACATTCTTATTACGTTCTTACAGTTCACACATTTTATTTTTATCCAAATATGTGCATTACTTTTCGAGTTATGTTGTACACAGACAGACAGACAGACACACACACACACACACACACACACACACACACACACACACGAAAACATAACCTCCTTGGCGGAGGTAAAAGTGTCCATAATGAAAATCGATTGTGTCAATTTGATGTAGTTTAATTTAAAAAATGTTTTACCCATATAAAAGTAGGCGACATTTAGATAGTATTAGATACTATTCCATGTCTGTTTGAGAGACCTGATAGTTTGATCACTAATACAATTAATTGGATCACAGAATTTATTTATAGGCCTTTTTTGTGTATTAAAAAGTAGCTTCAAAATAGTTAAGCTACTTCTGACATTTTTTCATAGCTTAGCTTGCTACATTTTGTCTTCCGGTAGCTTTGGTGTCGTGAAGTTTCATATGATGTGGAGTAACAGGTAGCTTAGCTTGCAACATTTACTGAGTAGCTTGCCCAACACTGTGGATGTCAATGGACAGCTCCGACAAAATAGACTTCAATCGTAATTCACAATCGACGGCGGAAGGGTTCAGCGCTGGTGTGCGGGGTTGCATTGAAAACAATGGTAATGGTAAGCAAGTGTTTAAAACATAAAAGAAACATGTGGCTCCGTTTAGAAATAAGTTACCCTCTTTGGTTGCGGTAGTATTTTCATATGAAAGAAGATCTGCAAGGCTGCATTCTAAAGAGCATTGATATAGAACGCTGGTGAAACTTTTTTAACCCAACAATGCCTCAGGTGTCCTGTTATCTAGAAATAACGGACACCCTGACAGCTAATCAGAAAACAGTATTCCATTCCACCGGGTGATAACTTGAACATAACTAGTGGAGACAAAGGATTGTTCAGTTTTCATATAAAGAGTTCCTATTTGACATAAATGTGAATGCTTCATTTACTTATATTCTATCTTACTGTATTTCCTTGTTTGTAGAGTTGTGACACTATGAGTGACATTTTTGCTAAATGTGTTGAAGCAGCAGACAAAAAACTGCAATCTACTCTGTAAGTCCAACATGTTTTGCTAGTCAGGAATTCCTCCTTCCCTTTAACGGGAGCCAATTGCCATGCACTGGATGCACCTCTGGGGATAACAATTTCAGTTCAGGTGCGCAACTTCTTCAGAATATTTCCTCTTTGGTGTGACGGGAGCCATGCATTTGAATTCTGTGGCCGCTCCTCCACCACAGCGCTGGAGACACACACACACACACACACACACACACACACACACACACACACACACACACACACACACACACACACACACACACACACACACACACACACACACACACACACACACAACACACACACACACACACACACACACACACACACACACACACACACACAGGTTGGGTTGGGTTGGGGGGGAAATGGCTCTGAAAGAGCTGTAATTGCTGATGCACGAGCCGGTGTGCAAACACAAGGGTTTCTGGCACTGTCAGATCCCTGCATATCAAACAGGAGCTGTTGCCATTATGGAGCAGGTGACGTTACCTGCAGCGCACACACAACGTATGTGTGTGTGTGTGTGTGTGTGTGTGTGTGTGTGTGTGTGTCTTTGTGTGTGTGTGTTTAGGAACAGTATGTGCATATATGTGTGTGTGTGTGTGTATGTGTGTGAGTGTGTGTGTGTGTGTGTGTGTGTGTGTGTGTGTGTGTGTGTGTGTGTGTGTGTGTGTGTCTGTGTGTGTGTTTAGGAACAGTATGTGCATAAATGTGTGTGTGTGTGTGTGTGTGTGTGTGTGTGTGTGTGTGTGTGTGTGTGTGTGTGTGTGAGCATGTGCATATGTGGGCATCTGCCAGGCTCCACATTCTCCTCAGAGCTGCTGTTTATGTTTTTGTGTTCAATATGGATCCTATGATGGCATTTACACACACACACACACACACACACACACACACACACACACACACACACCACCACCACCACCACACACACACACACACACACACACACACACACACACACACACACACACACACACACACACACACAAACACACCACAACAAGGAGATTCCCTTAAACTGCGCTACAAAGACGAAGCCCAATAATTCCTCCATAAGGAGCCCCAGTCACATTGTTATTTACAATAAAAGGAGGCTGAGTGTTTTATTCCTTAGAACTTCAACCTCATTCAGTCAGCCGGCTTGATGGGCTTTGTAGTTTACTAATATGCAAACTGTATGCCTTCTGACCTCGGCCCCTTCAATAACGGCTGCATGCCACAATACATATAATTAGTTTCTCCTGTCAGATTCTTTCAAACCGTATTTATTGTCACCATTGTTAAGTATAGAAAATGATGGCTAGCATACTTAAAATGCTGATAAGCTCTTTGATGTGTTTATTACAGCTATTTCCCCTCTCTCTCTCTCTTCTCTCTCTCTCTCTCTCTCTCTCTCTCTCTCTCTCTCTCTCTCTCTCTCTCTCTCTCTCTCTCTCTCTCTCTCTCTCTCTCTCTATCTCCCCCAGCCTGAAACACAGCTGTCTGTGAAAGACTCCTCTCACCATCTATGTGTCTAAATGTGTGGTGTGTGTGTGTGTGTGTGTGTGTGTGTGTGTGTGTGTGTGTGTGTGTGTGTGTGTGTGTGTGTGTGTGGGGGGGGGGTAGTTGGAGCATTAGGGAGGCAGACAGTAGCCACTGTGTGCGACTGATGGCACGCTAATGCACAGCAAAGGAGCCATAATGGCTCTCGTGGGGGGTGTTGGGGGGGGAGTGTGAGGTTGGGGTGGGGGAAGAGGGTCTAGAATGGCAGTCCTGGGTCTGCTCTCCACACGGAGATGACCCCAGTTGGGGTCAGGCAGGCCAGAAGCCATTCGGAAGCCGGCAAACGACCCTCCCCTGACCAGCCCCACTCCCCTGGCCCCTGGAGTTACAGTTCAGCGGAGCGAGGTGTGTCCATTACGGGAAACGGATCAGCGTCAGGGGAGCCTTTTAGCGCCAGCCACTATGAGCCTCTTCAACACCCTCTTTGGGTGGGGATGTGTCAGCATTGTAAAGTAATTACAGACTAATTAGTTATTGATCTCAGAGCCAGTTACGTTTATGGGGGTTTAGAGTGTGTGTGTGTGTGTGTGTGTGTGTGTGTGTGTGTGTGTGTGTGTGTGTGTGTGTGTGTGTGCGTGTGTGTGGTGTGTGAGTGTGTGGGGGTTACAACAGCTCAGTCTGAAGCCTTGTCTTGTATGACAACCTTGTCCTCCCCAGGGTTTCTCAAGGTCATTGTGCCCTTCAGTCTACTCTATACAATGTAATCATGCTTTACTTTCTTTGAGACTTCTGCAAAGTGTTAATGGTGTCATTGCCTAAAATTGTCTAAATCTAAAATTGTCTTTCAACAAATAAGCCCATTTCTGACTTCTGAGTTTCAGCTAAATGTTGAAAGCTTACCTAAATTTGTCAAAGTGTAAAATTGTCTTTCAACAAACCATTCCAGACTTCTATGTTTCAGCAACGCTGAAAGCATTTTGACAAATAAATGACAGAAACAGATTGAGATTGGCCATAGGCTTGCTTTCATCATGGAATCTAGTCATTCATACGATCATGGCCGATTCTTTGGTGACATTATCTCCAACCATTTCAGGGCATTTTGATAAGGGCATATGAGATTCAGCTGCATAAAGCATAACTGTCGATATAATCTTAAGATCAACATCATATTGTATATCCATATAACAGAGCACGCTGTATTCCTTAGACATGCGTTTCAACATTCTGACATGTTGTTAACAGATGGACCCAGATATCTTAAATAAGCAGTTTTGATTTTGGAATTCTTTTTTTTTTTGCTACTGGGCTCTCCAAAATACTGCCAGAGGCTCCATTTATTTTGAATGGGCCTTCCCAAGTTTGGTCAGTTATTTGAGCTCCACTGTGAAAATTCCATGATCACTGTCAATGGCCATTTGCATAGAGATTCTATCCGTCCTGTGAAGAATATTTTCCTATGCCCAGTGGACAATACATTATCCTTTATGCTTGGAATGTCAATACACACTATACCTTTCCTTGCTCTCGGCCACAGTGATTAATATCAAAAACGTGACAGTGGACTATTTTGGACACCATTATGTGCCTGGAGTCAAAATGTGATTGACTGTGACACAAGCCAATGAAATGGGATTTAAAAGAAAATCAGTAAAATCAATTTAAAAACAATTCCAAAATGGCCTGCTACAAATTCAAAGGGTCTTTGAAGCAGCTGCAATGTGGGAGAAGGCAAGGGAGCGCCCCCCCCCCCCTCTCTCTCTCTCTCTCTCTCTCTCTCTCTCTCTCTCTCTCTCTCTCTCTCTCTGTCTTTAAAGTGGGCTGATAACCTGGCTGCCTGGCTGATCTTGAAAGGGTGGAATGATGCGCAGAGGAAAAGGCTCCTCTCCTCTCCTCTGCTCTGCTCTGCAGGCGGCTGCAATGTTAGCCCTCTTAAAGTCTATTAGATGGCACACACAGGAATCAGAGGTGTGGCTATTTGCTGTGTGTGGGACACACTAATCCACTTAGCAATTCATTTACTTTGTCATCAGAGAGAGAACACACACACACGCGCACACACACACACACACACTGCACACATACACACACACACACACACACACACACACACACACACACACACACACACGCTGCACACATACACACTCATGCACACACACACACACACAAGCGCGTGCACACACACACACACACACACAGTGAAACACACACAGACGTACACACACAGATACAGACACTGACACACACACACACACACACATGCCCACACACACACACAGACATACACACACATTCCCACACACACACACACACACACACCGAGAGGTTTCCCGAGAGTTGATGCTAATCTAGTAAAGTTTGATCAGGTTAGGTGCAGAGGGGCTGTCTTGGTCTCCCTGCTTCCTGCCACGAGCAGAGCGGAGTTTGCTTCGCTTGCATATCATACTTGTAACTCGGCCCCTCCCAACAGATACTGTAGGTACACACACACACACACACACACACACACACACACACACACACACACACACACACACACACACACACACACACACACACACTATGCACAGACAGCCACTAAACCCAGATTTCTTTCAGAGGACACTTTCAATCATGCCACCAGCTGAGACGTGTCAAACAAAGCATCCGCTTTATTAAATGAATGTCGGCTCAGAAAAAAGAAAACGATCAATCTGTAATCCTCTTTGTTTCTTATGCTTGGCACCCTCCTTTCCTCTACAACCCCTGCCCCCACCCCTCTCTCTCTCTCTCTCCACCTCTCACATCTCTTCCCACAAACACACACACACAACACACACACATATACGCACACACAAACATACACACACACACGCCCACATGAACACATATACACATACACACACACATATACAGGCCCACGAACACAAATACGCACACACACACACACACACACACACACACACACACACACACACACACACACACACACGTGTACCCCCACCCCCTCACGCCCCAACCTCAACCACCACTCCGTCTTCCTCTTTGTCAAATTCAATTAGGACGGACATTACTGGGGGAATCTTCACAAGAGCCAATTACGGCCGTAACCCCTCCACGCCGGCCGCTTAACGCCGTGCCGTTAAATAGGGGATTTGAATGCTAAGCCTCTAGGACCACTGCTGACAAGTTTATTTGTTTTATCGAGGCGCAATCATGAGCCCACTCTTCAGACCATGAAAACGCAATTAAGGAAAGACAGGAAGCGGTGGCAACCCCCAAAGGTCCCGCCCACCACGCTACTTACATGTGTATTGCACAGAGTAGTAACTCCACCTACTCTACCACTTGACCTGTAACAGGTGATTCATCTATAAAACAACATTCTACATATTGTATATGTATGACGGCTGATTTACAATCATGTCAGGCATCTTAGAGCTACAATAGCAAAGATATTTTTTTACAAATTTAAACCTTTAGAGTCCTGGAGAATATATAATCTTAAATATATTATATTATAAATGCAATAACAACTGTGTATTGTGAAGATTCCCCCCCAGTAATGTAAACATAGATGTACATGTATAAGGTAAGTGGTTTAAAGGAGGTTAAATTCACCAGTTTTCCTCGGGTCCCATTTGGAGAGGAAATTATACGCTGTTAAAGGCCTCAGGAAAAAGCTGTCAAAGGGATTTGTTTGCTTCTATTGTGGGTTGTCATGTCGACTGTTTACAGTTGTCAGTTGGGTCACGCACAGTTCCCTTCGCTTCATCTTTTCAAGCGGCAAACTTGACAAGGAATTTTGGTTCAATTTCCCACCCGAGGCACATGTGCCCTTGTAACAGCCATACGATGCACTGGTACTTTGTCCTGTGTGACAAAGGCAGCAATTGAGAAGCTAACGTTAACGCTAATAACATGCTTTGTCGCTGTAGTTTCTTTTTTTTGCTGGTAGGGTAGGGAATGTGTTTCTTGCTCCGGCTGTATTGATTGTATTTAAAAGAAGCACCTCACTTCTTGTAACAGGAAATTGCTTCAATATTGAATCTGTCAGAAGATCCAGCCTCTGTTTTTGGGCAGAAGTCCAGAACCATGTCAGGCGAAATGGTATTGTGCTTCCGTCAGGATTTATTTATTTATTTATTTTTACAACATGCATACATATGGATGCTTGCTGTAGTGGATCCATGTTACAAAAGAGCGGGCCTATATCTAAGCTTTTATAGGTACATGTTGCAACAACAACAGCGGTAATACCCCATGAGCTTGGATGCAAGATTAAATGTGACAGGAATTGTCTTCCCAGAGAAATAAAACAAGAGACAAAGATCAATGTGTGCAACGTTGATATAAGCTTAAGCGAATGCTGGTGGTGTCTGTGTGAGGTATGTGTGTATGTTTGTGTGTGTCTCCTGCGTGTGTCTGTGTGTGTGTGTGTGTGTGTGTGTGTGTGTGTGTGTGTGTGTGTCTGTGTGTGTGTGTGTGTGTGTGTGTGTGTGTGTGTGTGTGTGTGTGTGTGTGTGTGTGTGTGTGTGTGTGTGTGTGTGTGTGTGTGTGTGTGTGTGTATTGGGGTTGTCGGGGATGCCTACCTTCACCACGTCCTCATCGGTAGAGACGCAGTTCACCACCTCGTCCACTTCTCTCACTGTGCCATCCTGCTCCACGGTCACCAGTTTCACAGGGACAGAGACACGCTGCCCCGTCAGGATGGCAGTGTTCAGGATCTCCGTGTCCTGAGAGACAAACAGACAGACAGACAGACAGACAGAGAGAGAGAGATAGATAGATAGATAGATAGATAGATAGATAGATAGATAGATAGATAGATAGATAGATAGAGGTGGATAAAGAGAAACGGGGAAAAAGGGAGAGAAAGACAGACAGACAGACAGACAGACAGACAGAGAGATGAGCATCAGAAGTTCACTCTGAGGTTGATATAAAATAGCAACACCACAAGACCGCCTCTCAAGACTGAGGCAAAAATTGAAAGCACATTCTGCTCACTGGCTTTACATGTTGTGGTTTTATACAGGATTATGTGAAAACACATTTCAAAACATGTGTAAGACTCAGCAAATATGTTACAGAAAAGGTAATACATTGTAAACAAACTTTTTAGACAACAAATACTTCTCTCAAGCATATACTGTAACAGTACCATCTATACTGTAAGTAACTGAAGTGAGAGAGCTAGAAAGTTGGTGTTTACACTTTTTCGACTCTTTCATCCAATCCAAAATCTCTGAAATGCTTTGTGTTCTTCAGGTACAGTATCTCCACAACATCTTGCATGCATGAATAACTTTTGTTATGAACATTGCAAAACACCCCCCCCCTCCCCACCCTCAAAAAAAAAAACCCTGCCACTTAAAAATGTGCGAGAGCAGAATCTGAAGGGTGGCGTTTATGCATTTATGCAGATGATAACAAGCACACAAAGGCTACTGGATCAATATCACGACCCCCGCTCATTGACGTGAGGACGTTAGCTATTCATTACAGTCTGAGCCCCTCCTCCACTCCACTCCGGAATGAGCAATGAGCTCTCCTTCGCCGCGGTTATTTAGTCGCATATTAATTTCGGTATTTACTGTATAAATATTTAATGTGCAACAGCTTTCAACCCACGCCACACTGAACCCCCTCACCCCCAACCCCTCCACACACACACACACACACACACACACACACACACACACACACACACACACACACACACACACTCCACTGCCCCAGCCTCACTCACAAACCCCCTAGAGAGCTGACACCGTCTCGACCGGCTTTATCCAGGCCGGATCAGAGAGGGCCTGGCGGGCGGGCGTTGGGAGTCGCCAAGCCGGAATGACATTTCAACTTTATAAAAAGGCTGGTAATTGCTCTGAGAGAGCGGGTCAGCTTGGGCGGCCCCATCAGCCGTATCCGTGGCAATTACGAGCCAACGCATTACAGCAGGAGGCTCACCGACCACCTCTCCGCACACACACATGCACGCACACACACACACACACACACACACACACACACACACACACACACACACACACACACACACACACACACACACACACACACACACACACACACACACACACACACACACACACAAACAGTCTAGTAGCCAGGGAGTCCGAAAGAATGGGTTTCCACTGACCACACACAAGGAGAAGAGAGGAGAGGAGAGGAAAGAAGACAGGAGAAGAGAAGAGAAGAGAAGAGAAGAGAAGAGAAGAGAAGAGAAGAAAAGAGAGTAGAAATCTGAGCTCATTTCCCCAAGCCTACTGTTAAAGATCTCCATCTCTTCCCTGAAGCATGTGCTTTAATTCATCTCCCTTGCATGCACCGCCTACTGTACCTACATCTGCCTATCAAATTATGCATCTTTGCTGAAGCTGGGCCCCTTTATCCAACTCTGTGTACCAAACACACTGAGCTAGAAGTCCTTCTAGCTATACTAGACTCCTTCTTCAATGGTGCTCCACCACCTGAAGCTGCTGCTTAGCAATGACAGGAATTCACTTTCCATCTTGATATCCTGATACAGAATATATCCAGGAGACTCTCTGCAGGAGAGATATAGATTTCTTTTGTTATTTGTTCTTTGTTCTTTTAAACGTCTGGAACAGTACTGTATTGGGATTTTCCAACGATGGACGATGGAACATCCCTAAGAGCTGTGCTGTGCCTCGCTGTTGTCTCCCTTCAGATCTGACTCTCACCATTTTAGTCTGCAGAGAGTGGGGACTTTTTGAAGCAGTCTTAAGAAGTGTTGGTGTTATCTGAGAGTGTTGTGTTGTGGTGTGGAGGTGAAGAGACAGATATGCAGCCAAACCTTATTGCTTTCTCTGGTAGCTAGCAAAGGCCGCTGCCAGAAGCTATTTAAACAGACAAACTGCACTAAAGGCCACTGACTGAGATATAGCAAACAGCTACTGTATGTCTTGCCTCCCATATTAGCTTCATACAAACTATGGGCAGCATTCTCCCAGGTGCTTAAGTCCAAAAAAAGTGATTAATCATGATTAATTATGGCATAATTTTTGGATTAATCAGATTATTATATTTTTTTATTGTTTGACAGCACTATTGATTAGTGTGAACTAGTGTGATCATGTGATGGCAAAGGAAGTGAATGTTTTGTTGAATACAGTACTTATAAATATAAATAATATAACTACAAAATGCAAAAAGAGACAAAGGTTTTGGTTACTAAAACAAAATGATGCCCCTTCCTAGTGACTACATTTTTAGGCTTTTTAACGCTTTAAAAATATTTCAGGACTTCAACCTGGGCATTCTTACAGTCAAGTATCATAATTCTATCTAGCTCTACCCTACACAAAATGGCGGATAAACTTTGAAGCAACACTGGTAAGAGATGTGGAGATAAGCAGAAAAGAAGAACAGTAATTTTAGCCTGGGGCCAAAGCAATCTTGAATTGGACATGTTTCTTCATGGTTGTTGCTGTATATGTGCTCTACATTAACCTAAGGCTTAGAGAGAGAAAAGATCCAAAATCTGATGAAACAGAAACAAAGCTTCATCTTTATCAATACATCAGATCAGACCAGAAGCAAAATTTATTTACATATCTTGTACAGTTTCAGTTAGAAAAGGAAAACCTAATTGCTGCCTACTCAAGCCTGAACAGAGGGTGCTATATGTATGTTATTTTTTTATTTTATTTTACCTTCATTTTACCTTCATTTTACCAGGGATAAAACACATTGAGATTGACATCTCTTTTACAAGTGTGCCCTGGCCAAGATGGCAAAATAAAATAGTTACAAAAGTTAAAACAATTAATCACAACAACAACAGCAGCAGCAGCAACAGGCACATGACATCTCAAAATGAGTGATTCACATCATTAGTCAAACATATTGACAGAAGGTCAATGTTTGTACTGTACTGTATGTACTGTAACCCGTTAAGTCATTCCTTGCATTCTCAACCCATGCTCAAAGTTTTTGGTATTGTTTCACTTCACAGAGTGAAGTGCTATGTCCGTTTTAATCTGCCGCTACATCAAATCATTTGACCAAACCGAATAATCAGTCAAAATAGCATTTCTCTATGCTGCAATAAATGATAGTCACAGCACTTTAACACTAATCTCTTCGGATCAATTGTGCAAATATATTTTCACACCTTCAGGAAATTTACAGTCCTTTTGATATTACTAAAGAGAAAAAGGGGAAAAAAAGGGAAGCCAAAGTGAAAGGAGGAAAGGATTTCATGCTTGTCCCAGCAAATTACTTTGTGCTCTCGCATAAGACATGCATTGTGCAATCTTCAAAAGCAGCTGCTTGTTGTCTGTGGCAGTGGATACAGATAACACTGTTTGACTGGTCACCTGCCTGCATCGAATGCGTTAGCAAGCACACGTGTTTACTGTAACTAATCGAACCATGACTGCCTCAGAGACTAGGATGAGGTCTCCGGAAAGAAAAAAAAAAAGAAAGAAAGAAGTGAGCTGCCTCCTGAACAGGAAACTGTTGAGAAATAAACCAATCTGACAAAACTGTTGTGAACATAGTGGTGAATATGCAATGCAAATTATGATGCATTGGAGGTGCATGTCAGAGGGCCCATGGAAAAGATATGGTAAGACATTTTATGTTCATAAATAGCTTTGTTAACTAGCTATTATGATCATGAACAGTTCCTTGTTCATTGATAGCTTAGTTAACTATATTTCCAAAAAGTTGTTTCTGATTAAGAAAACATATCACGGCAGACCTAAGAATCATGACAAATGCATATTCCAGAATGTTCTAATGTTTATAACAATCCATGTTTACATCAAATCTCTTAGGAACCTTCAGACAGGAGATTAATGATGATAAACATTCATTTACATGCAGAAAAGACAGAATGTTTTGAATTACTAGTAGGCCTAGTTGTGTTACAAACACAATGAGCAAACCTCACTGGTAAAGTTTCATGTGAGGCATTATGCACAGTGGAAAAAAAACTAACAATAATTTTCATTATGTTACATAACCTAACCTGGCAGACATAATAATGTGTCTTGTTTTGTCAGCTACTTTCACAGCTCAGGTGACACGTGAGTGGGCTACCGCTATCAGGTCTGTCTGGAGAAATTGGGGATTTAATTTTGTGACTTGCTTGAGCCCCCCGGGCCCTTACCTCCACACACACACATCTTATTTCCTCTAACGGCCCCTGCTTTCGCTACGGTCCAGCGCCTGTTTACACCTTACATGTCCACCAATTTACTTTCTTAGGGTAGACGATGACATTTATTTACTGAGGACATGCCATTTAATTGGTACACAGACACAAGCACACATACACACAAACTAAGGCTCATACAAGCACAGATACACACACACACACACACACACACACACACACACACACACACACACACACACACACAAAGACACACACACAAACTAAGGCTCTCAGACATACATGCACAGAGGCACATACACACACACACACACACACACACAGACACACACAGACACACACATACACACAAACTAAGTATCACAGACACACACAGTACACACTGAAAGTGAAGGAACGCGTACACAAGAACACTCACAATACTGTCAGCTATCTGTTGTCACGCACTGGTAAGTCTGCAGCTAGGTACACCATTAGGAGAGGCAGTCAGCATCCCCCTCCAAATTAAGGCTCTGTCACCATGCTGGGCTAAATCATATGCACTTGTGGTGAGCTGAACTGGAGGAGCATTCAGGAAACTCACTGAAAACACTTCTGGTACTCCAGAAAACGTCGCTTCCTGCTACGAGACCCTTCACAACTCACTCACAAAAGGCTGCAAGAGACGACGGGCTCTAGAAAGCCAAGGCCTAAATCAGCTCCGTTAATAAATTGTCAAGTTATTATGATGCGGGCGTGATGTAGAGGGCCATTGAGCGGAAGGCTTCCAGCACAGCTGTGTGTTATTATCCAGTACTTTATGCTCATCTCCCAGCGTTGAGGGCCTCCCAGACCAAATCAATTGTGACCCCTGATCAGATTTTGTGTGTTGTCCGTCGCCTGTAATCCAGTTATCTGAAACCATTTCTCCTTTCGCTGCATGGGCTTCACCATTCACAAGTTATACCTCTGAAATGTAACTATATATTGTAGGCTACACTATGTCGCATATACTGTAAGAAACAATGGGCCTATTTCACTGCAGCCATTTTTCCAAAGAACAGAATCAGGTCCTTATAAGATGAACATTAATTACAGCTGGTTACCTGGATTCTTGCATGGAAAATTGGCTGCTGTGAAATGGGTCCAAGTGACCCAGAGCCTTCAGTATGTGTATAAACAACTCCACACATATTGGTGAGAATTTAGGAAGTTAGACAAAAAAAAAAAAAGAACCTGTAGGGGGACGTCTGTAATTACTAAAATAAAATTGGCAAGTTAACTTATATGACTTTGAAGTTATTTCAGTATGGCCTTCCATTAAGAGTTATTGTTTAAGATTTATTATTTATACGTTACTCACTAGAGAGCTAGTCACATCAAACTGAGGCAAGAGGAGGTAAAAAAAACAAAAACTTTCTATCACTGTGACAGTAGGTTAGATTTTAACTGCTGCAAACTCAGTCAGACACGAGGACCTTGGCATTAACACAACACTGTAGAGAAATACAATACCACAGCTGGACCCCCCCCCCCCCCCAAAAAAAAAGTCCTGACAAACACGGCAAGACAGCGCACCGGCTCCCGTTGCTCAGCGGAATTACCCGTTACCCGGAGCGATCAATAAAGCATCGCTAAGACTTGGGGCCTGAATTAGTGATCCATCAGGAATAGAATCTCTCGCTCACGACTTCCAGGGTTGCGAGGAGGGAAACAGAGGTGCACAGTGGACTGTGCCTAATGACTGAGGAATCATTCATGTATTTACTGCAGAACTGCTGAGGGTGTGTGTGTGTGTGTGTGTGTGTGTGTGTGTGTGTGTGTGTGTGTGTGTGTGTGTGTGTGTGTGTGTGTGTGTGTGTGTGTGTGTGTGTGTGTGTGTGTGTGTGTGTGTGTGTGTGTGTGTGTGTGTGTGTGTGTGTGTGTGTGTGTGTGTGTGTGTGTGTGTGTGTGTGTGCATGTGTGTGTGTGTGTGTGTGTGTGTGTCTCTGTATGTATATGTGTGTGTGTGTGTGTGTGTGTGCGTCTGCGTGTGTCTCTGTGTGTGTATGTGTGCGCGTACGCGCATGTGTGTGTGTGTATGTGTGTGTACAGCCCAGTACTTATTCATTAATAGGAGAGGAGGGAATAGCTAATGGTCTGAGACTACAGTGGGAGACAACAAAAGCAAATGCACTGTATATGTTCCAGGATGAGCCCATGAGCCCAGACACCCTTTGCTAAAAATGTATTTCATTACAGGGCATTAATGACTTTTTTTGTTTTTGCTTGCCTTTTTTTTTGGTCGATATGTTTGCATGGAAAGTGCTGAAAAACACTGGGATAGTGAAGCTAATCAAATGGCAGGCTAATTGGTTAACGAGGGGTGGAATTTGAAAACCTTAGGCCACTGCCCTCATGTGAAAGACACTTTGATTCAGTTCACCACTTTTGGCTAATTGGATGGGGTGGTGGGGGGCTGCTGGGGGCTTGGGGGGTGGGGGGTAGCGGGAGAATGGGGGGGGCATGGGGGGGCTTTGAGGGGTGGAGAGTGGAGGGGTCAGATATTGGTGCAATAGGAATCCAGAGGCATTGAGTGAAAATGAATCTTGCTTAAGGGACAATAATAGAGAAATACGAGACATTATGAGATTTCTGAGACATCATGTGGATGAGCCAATGAAAATTATATATCTCTCTCTTTCTTTCTCTCTCTCTCTGTCTCTCTCTCTCTCTCTCTCTCTCTCTCTCTCTCTCTCTCACACACACACACACACACACACACACACACACACACACACACACACACACACACACACATTTAAATGGCTTGTGGGATTTTGCTGTCAGCACTGCTTGACATAATACAGGCAGATTGCTCAGAGAAAATCAAACAATGACAGTCAATAAATGTCACTTAAACAAAAAACATAGCTTTTCTGCTCAATACTAATTCACTTTATGTGAAATAAGCGTAGAAAAAAATATAAAAATCACCAGTTTGCAAGGAAAGCATTCATCACATTGTTTTTGTGTTGTGCTATCATTATAGCTGATGCTGGTGTCACAGTATTGTGTTTCAGGTGGCACAGAGAGGCAATTATTTTTCATTAAGGGCCAAAAACTTGCAAAAAGCAATCAGGTGACGGAACAAAAGAGAAAGGTCCCCTCAGAAAACCACAATCCAGTTCGTCGTTCTCATATTCAATTTGCTCATTACGGTGACAGTCCCTTATGATGGTGATAGATTGTAAAACATTGTTTTAACAAGCTCAAGGGGACATGTTTCAAAACAATTAAATACAGGGTAAAGGAGGAGTCGAAAACAAACAAAGCTCAAACGCTCCTAATTGCTGTTCCTCGTGAGGTTAAAAAAAGATCCAACATGTGTCTACAGCAGCTACAGCAGGGGTTCTCAAACTTTATTGGACCGAGGAGCCTTCATGGAGCAAGAATATTTTCAAAAACCCATCTTGATTGTCAAAAAAGGTATAGCTATTTGTCCTTTCAAAAGCAATTTTTTTAATGTAATTGCATGTTGCAAAATCAGACAGTGTAGAAGTGTTTTTTTTCTGTAGGCCTAGTGCTTTAAAAGTGCTGAAGTAAAGTGTTTCAGACCAATGAGCTGCTACAGCATATGACCACCTACTGAAGCTGAGCCCGTTCCAATCAGAGGTGACCTATTCCCTTGTTTTCTCACTCCTAAGCAGTTGATTATTGGCTAAGTTCACACGTTTTCTATCACTGTCCGCAATTCCAATTAGGAGCCATTGTGTTATGACTGCATTACTGATGGCTCAGCCTATCGCTGGAGCGGTCTCAAATTTGTTTTCGTGAGAAGGCCAAGACACAGCGTAGCCGGGATTATGTTCGTTTTTTTTTTTTCTCCCTCCTCTCCGCTTTTGCGTGGGGAATGTCTTTTTAAATTTTAAACGCAGGACCACCGCGGGGACACTCTCGCCATCAATATTTCAGGCTGCCTAAGAGTTCGCCTTTTCATCTCCCTAACAAGTGTGTAGCTGTTTGGCACACACCCACCCGTGTTAAGTGCACAACAGAGCCTGCCACCACACACCCTCTCTCTTTCTCTCCTCTCTCTATCTCCGTCTGTCTCTCTATCTCTCTTCTCTCTCTCTCTATCTTCCTCTAGTGCCCCCTTTTCCATTCCTGAAACCCTTCACAGCAATTTTGAAAATAATTGATCTTTTCCACCATTTTTCCACTCTC
>JAODXP020000019.1:7923677-7928677 GCA_027497455.2 Sardinella longiceps | reverse complement strand
CTTCAGTATTGCTAAACACCTTGATCTCTGTGTCTCAGAGGGGCAAAGTAGCGCATTGTGTTTTTCTGTATATTTTGCACCGGTACAGCCACTTCTTACATCATATCTCATATTTATTTTGTGAGGATGGGACAAGCTCACATCCTTCAACCAGGGATCATTCCAAGCACAGTATTTGGTTAAGTGCCAAACCTGTGTGGTGTTTAGCCAGTCACATCGTTCTATCTGGACAGGGATTTATTGGGCGGGCTTAATGTTGTTTGAATCGCTTGTTAGTTGCGCTGATTAGTTTTAGCCTTTTTACCCGAGGGTCTATCACTAGTGGCCAGACTATACATTTATGTGATAGTCTGGCTTGTCAGGCTAGATAACCAGTTAAATTTCTCCGGAAGAGAAGAAGGAAAAGGTGCCTCTGTAAGTGGACATATAAAAGATGGACATTATTACAGCAGCAAGGTGACAGTGACCATGGTGCAGGTCAGCCAAGAGGTAAAGTCACTCATAATTCATGAGAGGGCACAGTAGTCTAGTAGACCGGTGGAGTCAGAGAAAAAAAGTCTTTAGATTGATTCCAAGGAGGGTTTTTTTCCAGATGCAAAAAAAAAAAAAGAAAAAAAAAGAAAACCATTTTCTCGGAGATGGACGTTTAAGATTTGCCTCTATCCCCAATCCCATTCCACAGCCATCGCTATCACCAATCCCCCAACCAACCACCACCCTCCACCCATGTGATATGCGACCGGACATAGCCAAACCTTGACCCCGTCCGATTGCTCTGTCCTGCCCTTACACCCCCGAGACAGCAGGGGTCAAATCTCTCCACCGGCTCTTTTTCTGGTGTCCCCCCTTCATCGCCATCCCTCCGACCTCCAACAACCGGCTCCATTACAACCCGCCAATTGGATGCTTGATGGATGTCACCGTGTCTGACCTCTCGCCTTGCCAAACGAATTTAGCCACAAAACAATAAATCAATACGCAGGGTAGAAGAAGAAGAACACAGGCCTGAATGCGATGCAATGCAATGCTGCGCTTCTGCCGCAGTCTTCCAACACGTACAGTGTGAGTCAGTCAGTTGGGGGTGGGGGGACAGGGTATAACTGAATTTGCTTTGCATATTGTGAAAAGACATCCAGAAAATTGTACTTAAAATAATAATTAAAAAAAAAAATTAGACCATCTTTTTGTCTTGCTGAATGGAGAATTTACTTTCTGTACCGATGTGAGTCCCTACTTAGCCTACCTATGTACAATCTTACGGTTGGTCAACTACTATAACACACACTCACCCAAATTTTTTGGAAAGCCAAAGCAATACCAAAGCAGTTCAAGGAACTGTACATATAAACACTTTGCAGTAAAATTTCAATTCCACAACTCTTGCAAATGGCACAGCAAACTCTTACAAGATCCCTATGGGGCTGAAATGTGTCCATTAGCCCGGCATCTACAGTACACTTCCTCTACTGTAAAGCTTTTGTGCCAGCTGTTCAAACTTTTATTAAAAAGTCTAACAAAAGCTACCTTTGGATACCAAAGTTGAGATGGGCTGCTGTAGGGTACCGAACTGGGATGAAAAGGATGACCTTAGTAAATTTAATTTTTGACAGAATATCTGAAAAAAAAACGGAGAAAAAAAAAATCTCACATAAAAGATTCGTCAGGGCATATTACACAAAGTCACTTTGAAGTGTTCCCCCTCCTCTGACTATACAACAGAGATGATTGTTGAAATTCCAACAGACACACCAATGGGAATCTCCGCTGAGTCCCCCGGCAGGAAAGGCAAGCACCGTGCTTTGATGTCAAAGCCCGAATCGGTGATCAAAATGGAGGCACTGATGTCACATCCTGCTCGCTGAGACATCATCATCCAGGTGTCCTCTCAGAGCTGACAAAAACACAACCCCCTAGACACAGCTATGAAAAAAAAAATAAAATAAAATAAAAAAACCCTACCCCTTCAGTCTCTTCAAACCACTTATTCTGGCACAGGAGCAAGTTGAGTAAATATGAATGTGAATCCAATCCATGCGTAAGTTAAAAACGGTATCTTTTCCTTAGACAGCACGGCTTTTCAGGCCCAACTTGTGCTGGCTTGAGATGAAGGCTGGTGGTGAGTATACATGAGGACAGGCAGAAAGAAAGAAAGAAGATTCTGAATAATAGCTGTCTATGGACGGAAATGACTTCATATGCTTCTCCATGGCCTCACATGGCACTGGTGCTAAAGCCCCAAAGTTGATTACCTGAAAAGGCCAACTTAGTTTAGCTGTCTGTGAAAAAAAAAAAAAGTCTGTCATCTCAGCTCAGCTCTTGAATGTAAAAAAATAAATAAATAAATAATGTACAGGTAACACACACAGTTGACATTTCGGAAATAGCACACTGCTCGCTCTACTTCATGTTGCATACTGCTTGAAATGTACCATTGCCAGAATAATATTTCTTTTGGTTATATTGACAAAATGTGAGATCTTTTTTTTTTTTTTTCTTTACAGCAAAACTGTAAACAAGTCGGTGCTCCAGTAAGTCAAACGATCACACAATCTCTTGATGCAAATACTGTATGTATCATATGCAGCTGTAAAAGCAGCATGCCATTTCGGAAAAAAAAGCAAATGGCATTTAGCTATCTAAGATGTAAGAGAAATAGCCGTCTCAACTTCTTTCCTTAAAAGGGCTTTCTGATGTTCATCTGGACCTCACTATTTCCATCCATCTGTTCCCAGTGGGGTAAAATGCTAAGAAAGGAAGAGGGGGCTGGTGAGTATCATCTCTTAAGAAGATTAACCTTTGCCTCCGAGTGCCTGGAGATGTGGAGAGGAAAATGGAGTAATTTGGTGCTGGGGGATATCTAATGACTGGGCTGAGTGGACTCCTTACCCTCCGATACTAAAAGAGGGGAATCAAATGAGACCGAATGAAATTCTGGACATGGAAATAAGAGGCTGGTTTAAATATCGATAGAGTTTGAGAAGAGGATGAGTCCTCTGTCTTTTTGGGACACCATACTTTTAGTTCACACATACACGCTTGCTGTAAGAATACATAGAAAAAAGTAGTTTATCATTAGCCTCATTTTCGTTATGGAAAGGAAAACAACGTTGGAAAATTGAACATTTGTCATTTCACTTCCACACTGTTGATTGCAAAAACAATGCCTGTGGCGAAGTTAAAATGGGAAGAAAGACTGCTACATTCAGCATATAAATGGTTAAACGGTTGTCTCTGCAAGCAACAGGAAAGCGCCTCCACCAATCAGAGCAAAGAAAAATTCGGCTCCTCGGGATGTGATTGGCCCAAATTGTTTTGGGTTTCCAGCTTGCAAGCCAACAGAGAGAGAGAGAGAGAGTTGCTAGATATCCATGGCTGCAAATTGTAAAAGCCATTTTAATGAATTTTCAGAAATCATTATTTTGCATTATGTTTTCGGATATATCAACATAATTTAAGTTTGGTCAATTAACGAAAATACACAATTAAAAAGAAAACATAATTTGAATATTTTAAACAATGGATATAGCTTTGGAACCACACTCCTCTACTATCTTGTAATGTACTAGATGACAGGGTGGATGGGGAGGAGGGATTTACATTTGTGATCAAATTAGACAAATACAGTATAAGGATTTTCTGAATGTGGAGTCAAATGCATGTTTTGTATTTCTCTGTGGGGTGATATACAAGTATGTTAAAAAAGCTATACAGTAGCAGATTAGACTTCTACCATACTACCATATTTCTAGCAGTGGTAAAAGAAGGATCTTGATTAGTCCAGAATTATAGCACATGCCTGTGTCTCAGACTGCAGGGACCCTGAGCATTAACTGACTAAGCGTTTATAGGCGTTTTCCCTTGTGTGTGTGTTTGTGTGCTTGTGTGTTTGTTTGTGTGTTTGTTTGTTTTTGGCTCAGTACAGTGTGAGGCCAGTGAGAGGCAGCAGGTGACTAATCTTGCGTTAGGATTCGGGCACATGTCTTCTCCCAGCCCTCAGTGATAATTTGCTGTGAGCGCTAAACACATTGGCACCAGTCAAGAGAACAGAGAGAGAGAGAGAGAGAGAGAGAGAGAGAGAGAGAGAGAGAGAGAGAGAGAGAGAGAGACTCTCCTCTTCAGCTGCATTAATTAGCTATCATTGATTTGGGCCATTCAATGCCCGAGACAAGAGGTGAGAATATTTATTTTGTGTCAGAAGGAATAAAACCAGGAGACGAGGGCCCTGAGCCATACATCACGCCGGCTTGTTGTTTAACCTTTGCAGAGAAAGTCATATTTCAAAGCAACAGAGGGGATGTGGGGGGTGGTGGTGGTGGTGGTGGTGGTGGTGGTACAGGCTGAGTGCAGAGAGAGAGAAGGAACGGGGCCGCGATGGGAGAGGTGTAATCACTGAGCCTTAAAAAGCAATGCGTCACCGATGACAGGTTCATTCAGGTGGGCCCACTGCACTGATGCCACCACCTCCACTTCTGGAAGTTTGTCCAAGTTGTCCAAGAGACCTCAACAATACATGCACTCAAAAACTACAAACTAAAATAAAAAAATATATATGTATACATACATACATATTTACAAAAATATTAAGATTTACTAATTTAGCCCTATTAAAGTTAATATGGCCCTATTTAGATGCTGATAGCTAAAATGCTAAAAAAAGGACTATCTTTGTTTCCATGTTGCTGTTTGTAGTCTGGTAGAAACAAGGCATAGCCTTGATAACTGAGAGAGAGAGAGAGAGAGAGAGAGAGAGAGAGAGAGAGAGAGAGAGAGAGAGAGAGAGAAATAAGAAAGAGAGAAAGAGAGAGAGAGAGGAAATAAGAAAGAGAGAGAGAGAGAGATAAAGAAAGAGAGGAAATAAGAAAGAGAGAGAGAGAAAGAAAGAAAGAGAGAGAGAGAGGACATAAGAAAGAGAGAGAGAGAGAGAGATAAAGAGAGGAAATAAGAAAGAGAGCATCCTCTTCTGCCTGACCACTAGTGTTCATTGGCGTGTAAAATGGGCC
>JAODXP020000019.1:7877845-7882845 GCA_027497455.2 Sardinella longiceps | reverse complement strand
TCATACACATGGGAGCATTCTCCCGTTCTTATGCACAGAAACACTATGAACAAAATGTCTGTCCATCGCTCTCTGTTTTTGTCCCCTGAGAGTCTGATAATAAACCAATAATGATGGCACTCATTCAAAGATAAATACAGATCAGAAACAAGCTATTATTTTCTTATATAAAACTACTGACACGCATCACATTGAAATATTTAAAAAAGCATTTAATGTTTGAAGAGTAGAGTTTGCTTTTTGTGTTTTAAACATAACGCTATGTGCTAGCTACAATAGTAATCATGCTTGTGTTTCCTCAGTAAGTGGTATGGATGGCAGCCTCCTTTTCTTTCCTTTTGTGCTCTGGTTGGCCATAAGGAAAACTTCTCATGTACTGCAATGAAATGCCTCACTGCTACAGCATGACTGGTGGATGAATGGGCGGAATTCCCATGAATAACGTCCTTTTTTCCATTAAAAAGAGACATTTTGATTCCCAGGCCGCAGAAGGAAGTCATGGGAGAGCTGGTTGAGTTTGCAGTCATGGACAAGGTTATGTTTCATTTCCATGATGAAAAGCATAATTAGAGTAGGCACACAAGACATTGCTTCTCCGCTGAGGTGGAAGATGACAGAGAGCTTTTGTGTGTGTATGTATGTGAGTGTGTGTGTGTGTGTGTGTGGTGTGTGCATGTGTGCGTCTGTGTGTGTGTGTGTGTGTGTGTCTCTGTGTGTGTCTCTGTGTGTGTGTGTGTGTGTGTGTGTGTGTCTGTGTTGTGTGTGTGTGTGTGTGTGTGTGTGTGTGTGTGTGTGTGTGTTGGGAGGTTGGGAGGTGTGTGGGGAATCTAAGGCTCTTAGCGTCCACCAGGAGCAGCATGTAGTACACAGAAGTCTTTGGTGCCAACAATGGAGCATAGCTAAAGCGCAAAGCCCTGCTCCCATGGGCTGCTTACATGGGTAGGTGTGTGTGTGTGTGTGTGTGTGTGTGTGTGTGTGTGTGTGTGTGTGTGTGTGTGTGTGTGTGTGTGCGTGCGTGGAGGCCAAGTTAATTATCCAGCTCTTCCCCACGGAGGAGGCGACACAGGGGCAGGAAGAGGAGAGAGAGAGAGAGAGAGAGAGAGAGAGAGAGAGAGAGAGAGAGAGAGAGAGAGAGAGAGAGAGAGAGGGAGGGGAGAGTGTGGGGAGGGATGGGGGTGGGGGAGGCACTGGAGAGGAACGTCATCCAGAACTCAAATAAAACTATTTAAAGCCTGCTCCAGAAAACACACACACACACACACACACACACACACACACACACACACACACACACACACACACACACACACACACACATACACCATTGGGTCATTCACTGTGTCTGTCTACCTTGAACTGGTAAAGTGTGCATGGACGCAGCCATGCACATAGACACACATGCGCGCACACACACACACACACACGCACACACACACACACACACACACACACACACACACACACACACACACACACACACACACACTCACATATGGTACACACACACAGACAATCAAACAAGAAATACAGGTAAGAGAATACTTGAGGGGAAGACCTTGACAAGGAGATTTGAAAGTTAATTTATTTGTTCTCCCTCCTCCACCACCAGGGAAGACTTTAAAGCTTCACGCACACACACACTCTCTCTCTCTCTCTCTCTCTCTCTCTCTCTCTCTCTCTCTCTCTCCCCCTCTCCCACACACACACACACACACACACACACACACACACACACACACACACACACACACACACACACACACACACACACACACACACACACACACACACGCGCATGCACGGAACTCCACCTGAGTAAATGTCTACTTCATTAAGTGGAGATCACAGGTAAACAGAATTGAACTATGGTTTGATCAGCACTCTGTCTGCATTTTATCTCTCCAAGAACCACAGAACAGTTTATTTTAATGTTAACCACTCAGGTAAATATTTTCATACAGTATGCCGTCTACAATAATACTGTGTGTGAATAATAACATGGATGCACTGGAGAAATATTTGGATCAGATATTGGTCCCAATATGGAAAAATGACTCGGAATGAGCATCTGGAAAATTAATTTCTCCACTATGCTACTGTGTGCCTGTGTGAAGGGGCTCAGACTTGTAAAAATAGACTTTAACAATAAGTGTGTTTGTCTGTCTCTGTTGTCTGGCTGGGACGGAAACCAACTTTCTCCATGATTGGAAACCCGTCTGTAAGGAATGTCTCACAAAAGTGACAGACTGAGACATGCAAATTATGCTAATATGTGTTAAATATGATAGAGCTTTTTGTTAATATGTTATAACTCTAATATATTTATATATTAATATATATAGAGATTTGACCCTCTTTTTACTCCCAACTGTGGTACCAGCTCAATGAAGGCTCAATATAGACCAGTTCAGAGGCCATTTGTACTGTAAACCAAACCCTTCAAATTGGAACATGGAGAAAAAAACAAAAAAAAATCTCTTTGTCTTTTTCCACAGGATTCAATTAGCGCTGGTTTAGTTTCATTCTCTTTGCTCCTGGGTCTAGCCTATTGCTTTAATGCTTTTGGAAACAAGTGTGTGTGTGTGTGTGTGTGTGTGTGTGTGTGTGTGTGTGTGTGTGTGTGTGTGTGTGTGTGTGTGTGTATGTGTGTGTGTGTGTGTGTGTGTGTGTGTGTGTGTGTGTGTGTGTGATTATGTGTGTATTTGTGTGTGTGTGAGTACATTTGTGTGTGTGTGTGTGTGTGTGTGTGTGTGTGTGTGTGTGTGTGTGTGTGTGTGTGTGTGCTGGTTGGGTACCTGTCAGAGACTGACCTCTGGGGTCAGCTCCGCAGCGCTACAAATGGGAAAACACACAAAGGCCAGTGTCCTTTCTCAGGCACAGCGGGTCTCTGGAGACGACTAGCAGTCTGAACAAGCACTGAGCTCATTTAACCAGCTCTACAGTACAGTCCAGTATGTGGGGAACAGCAGTGGAACACAACACTGGCTCTATCTCTATTCACTGGACACTGCACAGACAGGATGCTGGGACGGGACAGTTGTTCCATCTCTATTCACTGGACACTGCACAGACAGGATGCTGGGACGGGACAGTTGTTCCATCTCTATTCACTGGACACTGCACAGACAGGATGCTGGGACGGGACAATTGCTCCATCTCTATTCCATCCTTGCACATGTAATGGATGCCAACTAGCCTGGGCTAGCTGTGGCAGTATGTAGCCTGATTGCCATCGACTTTCAAAGCTCTACGAGACTGAGGTCTAACCAAGAGCCCGTATAGCAAAATTTCTCAAAGCGCATGGTTGACCCGCCTCCCTGAAATGCCTCGGTTTGCTACTGGTCGATGTTAGAAAACGCTGTGCCGAAGCAAAACCAATCACACCACTCTTTCCTCTGACGTATGTGACGTGAAGGGAATTGCTTGAACAAGACTGAGAGCCGTTGGAGCTGCTAAAAAGTTGATTCGTTCTCGACCAAGGGGGGGCAGTTCCCCAGTTTTGGGGAATTCAGAAGTCCTGCCCGATCAGCAGCTGGCCAGACCAGCAACAGCAACGCCGAAGGTGTTACGTCACTGGGAGGGCGTGCCAGGCTAGGCAGTATGTGTACATTCTCAGAAACCCTGTTCTTCAAGAACAGTTCTAACCACTGAGTTGGAAGCCTGGGGCTTTTCAACTCAGTGGTTAGAACGTTCGACTCCCATGCCGCGGGTTTGTTGTAGTTGACGAGGTGGCTACACACACAACATTCTATACGGCTCTGAGATTTACGGTTACATTGGCCGCAGTAGTCACCGGTAGTCCCATTAGAATGTTAGCAGCTAGCGTAATTTTAAATTAACGATTAGTTGGCTACTGTTCAAGTCAAGTTTGTATGAGTTTTCTTTTATCGTAATTGCTATGCAGCCTATGTAACCGAAAGTAAGTGAGCCGTTTATGTTTAAAATATTTAGTGCAAGGAATCAGTTCACGGGACACTGCACAGAGAGAAACAGAGAGCAGCTCCATCTCTGTTCACTGTGGACACTGCGGGGGCACTGGGCAGGGCAGCGGCTCCAAACCTCATTAACTGGACTGGACTGGGCAGACACCGGTACAGACAGAGGGCTGAGGAGCTAAAGGGCATAAGTTACATTTTGGTCTAAATTGGGTTATATATACAGTATCACCTGAAAGCTCTTAAAGTACAATAATAATACATTTGGAGTTATTTAACAAAAGCCAAAGGTCTTAACTGTGAGCATACAGCAGTAAGAGGCAAATGGCCTAAACGTCTTTTGACTAATAATATGATTCATTCATTATTGTGTCATTAATCTGTGTCAATCAATCTGTTTTAAATAGGTGAAATCATTACAGAAAGAGCAAACGGTTAAGTTTTTTTTTTTTTTTTTTGGCCCTTACTTGTGAACAGTGAAGAAATAAACAAATACTATAAGAAGTTGTTCTCATAGAGTGCAAAGGTATTCAGTATTCTGGTATTTAGGAATTTTAGCCCATTTTCTGGGGTGTCTAGGATTAAATAGAACAGTTATCAAAGACATTTTGACAATTGGTCCTTTCTCAGCTGTTTGGCACATTTAGAATTTCCCCTGCCTGCTTCAGAACAGCTTGCTATGTGCATTCACAATCCTGTCCGTAGAACTACAACAACAAACAGTTGTTTGTTTTAAAAGATGTGCAACCCATCGAGAATGGAGTTGATTGATGTTCAGAAACAAGTATCATAGAGAAAGAGATTTAAAATAATCCTCCTGTGAATTAAACAAAGCTGATAAAATGAACTGGAAGTACATTTTTTTTCCATAAAGAAATGCTATCCTACAGCGCAGTCATCATATCTCCTTAACGCATCAAAGAAATCGGTTAATTAAATGCAAATCAAGTGCCTGTGACTGAACTGAGTGATGTTACGCTCTAAAGCGTCCATTTTCGTTTGTCTCCACTCCCACCCCCCAAAAATTTTACTTTTTGTAATCATGTTCAATCTTAGTCACAGAAT
>JAODXP020000019.1:7865345-7870345 GCA_027497455.2 Sardinella longiceps | reverse complement strand
CAGGCGTTTGTGTCTTGTGAGGGGGATCATTTAAACCAAAAAAAGAAGAAGAAGAAAAAAAAAAAAGATCTCATCACTTGGTCGCCGCTGTACACTAACAGTAGCGGAGAGAACAAGTCCATTTCCCCACCCCTTTTTTCCCCCACAATCCTATTTCATGAGTCATTGTTAATTGTGTATCCACATATTTCAATTGTTAGCGGGCCGCAGAGGCTAAGGGAATCCATTTAGGCTTGTTTGCGTTGTGGCGGGAAATCGATAGCCATGACTGTTAGTCCCTTCCTGGGGCCGTTCGCCTGGCGGTGTCAATTCTGCTGGGAACATTCAGGCTCATTACTCAAAAACATCAGGCCTTTGCTGACGCTTTTACAGAGAATAGCATACATCAAACAGCACTGTTCCACGGAGGCCAAAAAAAAAAAAAAAGTAGCTGTGTTCAGAGAGGAGCGTTGTCTGTCTGTAGTGTCAAACATTCAGAACAACTGTCAAAGAGTGTTGATCTCCATAGCAGGTGTCAATGCTGGTTGCAGATCCTGCTTCTATTTTTGCAAGAGCGAGGTCGCGTAAAAATTCCCCTGTATGCAGCCACTTAAACGCAATGTTTATCGTTATTGTGACGTAATGATGTGTACAGAACTTAAACGAAGTGCCTTTCTTATTGTGGAAATGTGGATGCATTTATGCCCGACAGGTAAGTGATTTCAGTTTGCTCTCATTGAAATGTATTATGATGCCTTATCTGTGCTCAGTATTACCAGTGAGTGCTTCATGGAACAACTGTCAATAGAGTGTGGCATACTCCATAGCATTTGTACTTCTGAAGTGTACCCCTCAACGTCTTTAGAACGTTCCGGGTGAATAAGGCGAATTGGTATAGAAGCTATTGACTATCTCTTTAGATTCACTGGCAATACAGATCACCTACTTGTCCTTCCTCAATATGCTGTCCTCTATGAACACAATAGTCTTTCATAGAAAGATCTAGAAAGAATTAGCTGTCTTTTGCTACTCCCACAATAGATCGACACAAAGATTCCTATCCACAGCTTCCTATTTCCAGGCCTTGCTTCTTCTGTTCAGGAGGCCCAAAAAATGTCTCACAAAGTGTTTCCAGACATTTGAATACCTTTTGAGACAGGCATAGCTATATATTATGCATTCAATTCACGTATGATAATTTCCCTCCAAAAATGATAATCTTGAGCTCCAGATTATCTTGCATCTTGAGGCACTACTTTGACACATCCAATCTGGCAAGCACTGATGGTTTACTGTACCTTCAGGTCCAAATATAAGACCCTGTCTGTGCGGGGCAGTATGGGATGGATGAACAGCAGTGGTACTCATTAGTGTGGAGGCTACTGCTGCCAGTGACAGACCTGTAATGTGCTCTCTGTGGCTGCTGGCTTTGTGGCTTGCTTGGTTGCTTGCTTGGTGGAAGGGCCTGTTGCTCTGGCCAGTCCAAATATATATCCA
The DNA here is from genome assembly GCA_027497455.2 of Sardinella longiceps. Classification (NCBI taxonomy): domain Eukaryota; kingdom Metazoa; phylum Chordata; class Actinopteri; order Clupeiformes; family Clupeidae; genus Sardinella; species Sardinella longiceps. Next base: position 7,868,869 of record JAODXP020000019.1, on the reverse strand, counting down.
GAGCTCGGGAAGTGTTGTGTGTTTTGTTGTGTGTTTTTCTGTTTGTTTGGAATCCATAATGTGAGGCCGGATTTCAACCTTGCCATAGGCATCACAACACACTGGTCTGCTACTGCCTTATATGTTCATATATTATACATCAGAATATGTTCTACATGATGAGTTCAGATGTAAAACTCTCTAAATCAATTTTCAAATATATTCAAAAATTAAGTTGTTTTTATAATAGTTTCCAGGTGTCATATAGCTTCCATAGTTTATCTTATCAAAACGCAATTTGAATGTATTATCAGGCAAAAACAAATCAAGCTAAAACATTCTAACTGAAATTGGACTGATAGTAAAGTTCATTAAAACATTCTCTTCAAATTCATTGAAACTTTTTCATGTGAAAGCTTCATATATATTTATATAATTGACACATTTTTTAAGCAAAACCTATGTAGTCATACACACACTGTACATACCTGTGTCCTGTCTATTCTGAAACTGCTCCACATTATCTCTCTGCCTCTTCTACAGTAGCCTTCCTCCTTTGCCTTCTCCCTTCTCTCTCTCTCTCTCTCTCTCTCTCTCTCTCTCTCTCTCTCTCTCTCTCTCTCTCTCTTTCTCTCTCTCTCTCTCTCTCTTTCTCTCTGTCTCTCTCTCTTGGTTGTGCTTATCGAGTTGGGTATCTCTCATCCTCCCTTCTTCCCTCTCTCTCTCTCTCTCTCTCTCTCTCTCTCTCTCTCTCTCTCTCTCTCTCTCTCTCTCCCAAACCTTGGCCCTTCCTCATCAGTCTTTTCTCTCCTGTGCTGTTCTCTGCTCTCCACAGGCAGGTGGGTCCAGTCCACCTCCTCTGAGTCGGCCTCCTCCTCCTCTCCAGCTCTTCTCCTGTCAAACGGGACTTTTTCTCTCCCAGATACTGTCACATGCGGTGGCCTTTAGGGACTTCACTTCAGCCCACACTTCACTGTAGTGTCCTACAGTATAGGCTACAGTAACAGGGTTGGGCAAAAATATGGAACTGAATTCTTGATATGAAGATTTTTGCACAACCCTTGTACAGTACATAACATCTAGTAAGTAATGAAATTGTATGAATGAATTTTCAGATTTTATGAATTTAAATCGGTAGCTTATCACTCGGCAAAATTGTGACACAAAAGTCACAGTATGAAAAATCCTGATTGAAGAAGTTAACGGCCAGATTGTTTTTTCATTTTCTTTATTTCTTTATTTATTTATTTTTTGACTGCCTCCTCAGCCAATAGATGGCAATAGTGTGCGAGCGACTGACAGATTACCAAAATAAACAAATAAAGCTTCTATTTTTCCCCGGCTCCCAGTTATTATGCCTGACAGGCCCACGGCCCTCTGCAACAACCAAATCGGGTGGGGTGGCTAGGGTGGGGGGGGGGGGAAGCATTTAAGTACGAGGAACCAATTTCCCCGCACCACATAAAAACCACAAGTACGAGAAAGGAGCAATTACCAGGCGATATGACAGATTTAGTGTGACACCGGGGTCATAAATTTCCAGCACAGCTTGTCATTGGGGGATTTCTATAGACTTCAGCCATCAGGACGGGCTACCATAAATCCAAGGCACCCTTCAACCTCGGCCCGTCTATTAGAAGTCCCCCGGGGAGGGACCAGCATTGTACCCACCCCACCCCACCCCACCCCACAACCAATCCCCTCTACAGCCCTACTCCTCAGACCCAGAGCAGAGATCCAAGTCCCCAGAGACCGGAGCCCCTCACCAGCCTCAGGGGCGGAAGCACTCGGAGAGAGAGATGGGGTGGGGGTGGGGGTGGTGGTGGTGGTGGTGGGGGCACTGCCGAGGCGAAGCCAATTTGTGCAGAATGAGGCCAGTAGGAGCATATACACACTCTCACATCCACACACACATGCACACACACACACACACACACACACACACACACACACACACACACACACACACACACACACACATATACTCACACACACAAACATAGACACTTAGACAATTACACACACACAAACCCTTGTACTTCTTTTGTTTTTTGTGGTACTTGTAAAAGCATTATGGAAAGTATGCACTGTTAATAATTTAATACTTCAAGTATTACACCTGTTACCAATTACTGGCATCATTTTATCTAATAAGGCAAATACTTAAACACTTGCATGCCATGCACACAGACTGTAAACATACCGTAAACACATACTGTACGTTGCACAGCATGTAGATGGCCCTATCCAACCCGCGCGGTGTGGGGACATATCACTAAGACCCAGAGCTGTGTGACAAAAGGCCTCTGCTCCAGCCCCAGCTTTAAAGAGCATGCTGATCAAGCACATTGGCGACACGACACTGAACACAGTCAAGTCCAGCTCTGCATTCAGCAGATGCTTTTCGCTGAGAGCCACTTCCACCGACCCAGAAGGCAAACACCTCATTAGCACCTTCAAGCTCAGTGGGCACGCCGTGCCAACCGTCACCCGGGCACCGCAGGAACCACTCTGGGGCACAGGTGAAAAAGGGCACTTGCCCACCAAAATAAATAAATAAATAAATAAACTACATTTGCATTTGATAATTGCACTTAGCTGACACTTTAGCAACTTAAGAGTAATTTGTAGAGACCAGGCTTGCATTTCCAAAAGCCTTCTCAACACTATAGTAAAGTAGTTCTTAGACCAAAGATCTGCGACGCGATAGGCTGCGACGTTCTAAAAACTTGCAACGTTGTAAAACTCTGAAACTGCGATTTGACATGTTAAATCTTTTGCAACGGCTTGCAACTGCTTGCAGCACCCTGCAACGATTGATTCACATTGCTGCAACTACTCTCTAAAACTCTCCAAAACTCTCTAATACTCTCATCACGGGTCTTCAGTCTGAATTGGCCTTTAGTCTTTGGTGATACCTATACGTTAAGCACCACGGCCCTGATACAGATAGTTTACATCAGAGCAATTCAGATAGGCCGGACGGACAATTAACACAAAATTGATTTCAGGCCACAGCTACAGATTAGTTGGACAATATGCACACAGGTCTATTGCTTGCTTGTTGGCAAAGTTACTTTTAATGTAATTTTGAATATCGGTTTGTTTTTATATTTACATTACATTACATTACAATTTACATTAACACCAGCTGCTACAATGTCACATTCGTAATTATCAATGTAGCTTCAAATGCAGCCAATGTAATAAGAAAGCAAAGATAAGATAAAGACCCACGTTTGTTTGTTCTCTGATTGAGTGAAGTAGGCCTATTCTCCACTTTATACTAACTTATAGAGAGCCATAAACCTCTGATGTGCGCAAAGCCTATAGGCCACCCACTCACAAAACAAATCACATTTACATTTGATCATTGATGCACTTAGCTGATACTTTAAACAGAGCAACTTACACAGCCCAACTACAGAGACAATCCTTTGAAGCAACCCATGATAGCAGTAATAATGTCTCAAGGTGGAGACCAAGAATTGAACCCATGAAGCTCTCTTTCCACAACTCAAATTGTTTTTGTTTTTTATTGTGAC
>JAODXP020000019.1:7840345-7845345 GCA_027497455.2 Sardinella longiceps | reverse complement strand
ACAAAAACAGACACACACTCCGACTCCGACTCCGACTCCGGGCCGCTCTCGCTTCCCCTCCTTCTCCTCTTTAATGCACCTTCTTCTGCCTGCTTCCGTCTGTTTCCTCTCCTTCAATCATATTCTCTCTCTATCCCCCTCTTCCCTAATACTTCTGCATTCATTCACCAGGGACTGACTGTGCTGAATGTAAGGCTGAATACCTGCAGATGAAATGGACTTTTTGCTTCCCAAAGGCACAAAGAGCACAAAGAGCACAATGACACAAGACAACAACGAGCAGGATGATTAATCGAACTTGATAAGAATCACTTGTATAATGGCAAAGTTTTTTTTTTATTATTATTATTTTTTTTTACTCCCCTTTTCATTTCTCTAAGCATTAGGTTGTTTCATGAATAAAATTTTTAGACGAATGAGTATATTTTATTCCCAGGATTTTAGGGTTTATGAGAAAACATTAACTCGTCTGGGCGAGGCAGTTATGTTTTTGTGTGAGCTCATCAGTGTTCGACGCGCATCTCGACTAGATGCACAAGTATTTTATAGGCGCTCTTATTATTCTGCATGGTTTAGTCTGTCGTTAACAACACATTGGGGCGGCCAGGGACGTGACTGAGATCGCAGAGGAGCTGAGGGTGACTTAAGTAGGTCTGAAGTTGAAAAAAAAACTGTTTTAACTTCCTCACGTCTTCCTCATCTTCGTCCTCTTCTTCCTCCATGTTTGGGAGGCCCCCTGCCAGTCAGCGGACATTTTCTTTTCTGGCTCGCACGCCAGGGCAGGCACTCGCTCAGCTTGTCCTTTGACGGAATCGTGACAGCATCTGAGATTCCCCACTGCTGTTCGGTGGCCAACTGCCGCTGCCTCGGCCGCTTGCTCGTTGCTAATTCCTTTCGTGTAGCGCCAGCACAGGCAGTTTAGCGTCTTTCGTCTGGCACGCCGGCCCACTTCAGCACCCGCTCCGCCTCCTCCGTCAATCACTCAGCTGTCACGGCTGTCCGGCAACCAACTCCATACATACACACACACACACACACACACACACACACACACACACACACATACACACACACACACACACACACACACACACACACACACACACACACACACACACACACACACACACACACACACACACACACACATACACACACACACACACACACACACACACACACACACTCACACATACACACACACACACACACACACACACACACACACACACACACACACACACCAGCACCACCACCAGACACACCCCCACCTCGGCTGCCATCATGGCCTCTGCTTCACCGTCTGGCCCTGCCTTCAGACTTCAGACACACCTCTGTATACTCCCCCATCCCCTCCCCCACCCTCTGCACCCCATCCCACTCACCCCATCCCCAGCAGTGATGCCCAGTGATGCTCATTAAGCCTGATCTACATGCCCCCACTAAAGGCCATTGGGTGAACTCTGTGCAGGCCGCTAGGACAGCTACTGTACACTAGGATGAGTCAAGACGGAAGATAAGAACTCAAATTAATTAAATGAATTAGTCGAAGGAAACAGGGACCAGCAGGAAGCCTCATCCTTACAGTGTGAGGTACAGTACAGCCGTTAGAGTAGTGTTAATCAATTAACTTGTGTTTCTGAAAGGACTGTCAAAGTTAATGTTATTTTGTTGTTGTTGTTGTTATTGTTGTTGTTGTTGTTGTTGTCTCAAACAAATGCACACCCTTCTAGGCGCTGGCAAGGGCAAATAAATGTAAAAAAAAAACCCTGTTTACCACACTCTTTTACAGTAGGCCCGTATCTTTAACGACACTAATATTTCGGAACCTTGACAGCAACTAAGCCAAAACGTTGTTTCCAGTTAATTAGTTTTCATTAGTTGTTTCTGAATAGCATAAAAGTACTGCAGTCCTCTCAATATTCAGCACTTTGAGGATGAACTTGCACTTTCTTTCTATGAAATTCTCTATATTTACTTTTTGGCACACTGTTCACCAAGGACTTGTCAACTGCATGGCAAAAAGTCTAATCAGATTAGGTAAAGCCATGGTTTACCATCTAACCTCATGAGATTTAACCCTCATCTCTAAATTCGAGAGTTGAATCTAAGAAATGCCATGTATAATTTCAACTGTTTGTCTTGTGCAACATTAACTTGATTCTTTTAAGAGTGAGTCACGGATTGAGTAAATGATTTCAAAACATAACTGTAATTACTCTTGCCAACACAACTGTTGAGTATAAGAATATTCTTTTAAAGGAAAATTCCACCTCTTTATGAAAATTGGTTATTCACTCTCTTATGAGTTACATATGTGGGTGAAAGCATTTTGGTCTCAGTGCATGCATTTTCCCTGTCCAGCAGCCCACATTTTAGCTTTATTTTAGTTAGCATAGGCGCTGGAATATAAAGTTGCCAGATGGCAACTCTTTGGCTACTTTGCTTTCCAGTGTCTATGCTAAGCTAAAGGTAAAATGGGGTTGCCAGAATAGGAAAGCATGCACTGGACCAAATACTTTACCCACATATGTATCTCCAGGTAAGAGGGTGAATAACCCATTTTCATAAAGAGGTATTCTTTTAAAGTTCTGTCTTTATCACCTGATCAAACGTTCCTGCTTTAACCATGAAATCTCACCTTATCATACATACTGTTAATCACAATTGCGCCTACATACTGCACAGTGTGTCATCACCAAAAGCACAGCACACAGCTGATCAGATTGCATCCCACTAAAGATCCATATGATTCTCACATGACTTCCTGGTAAAGTGCAGCTAACTCTCTCTCTCTCTCTCTCTCTCTCTCTCTCTCTCTCTCTCTCTCTCTCTCTCTCACACACACACACACACACACACACACACACACACACACTCTCTCTCTCTCTCTCTCTCTCTCTCACACACACACACACACAGACACTCTCTCTCTCTCTCTCTCTCTCTCTCTCTCTCTCTCTCTCTCTCTTTCCCTCTCACTGCACCATGTGCTTATGCCCTCGAGCTATCGTGTAATGAGACAAACGCAAAGAGCCGACGGCCCAGAAGCCAATTTTCGCAGCACCGGGAAACGAGAGGGAAAAGGAGCAAGTATAATTTACATCCGGAGATGAGCGATCGGAAAGGATCCATTAACGCCGAACACAGCTGACTTTGGCCATGACAATTGGCTTTTAGTCACTCATTGTTGCTTGAAAATGGGGCCCTTCTTTCTGATACGTACGGACTGACTCTCTCTCTCTCGCTCTCTCAGACACACACACACACACACACACACACACACACACACACACACCTCTGATACGTACGGACTGACTCCTGTGTGACAGGATTTCACAGGAATACTAAATGGGTAATTGGTGCCTGCATGTCCTGTAATAGCAGCACAGAGAGTATGCTGGGGTACAAAAGTGCTCTTAACAATAGGTAAGATCAACACCCTTTTAGAGAAAACTTCACCAGGATTTCAGACCCTTGGACCAGGAAGCCATCATACATAGATCCTGCAGTGCCGCCTCCATCCATCCTTAATCAGTGGGGCTAGGAATGTTCTAGACAGACGTGGAAAAGGTTAATCTGCATTTAAACTTTACACAATAAATACCACCACTTACTCATCCAGTACAGGCATACAGTACACAAAACGCCCTCAGAAAACAAACCCCTAACTCTCAAGCTAACTCTCAATCACCATCAGTTACTATGAAGGTTGGACTCTGGCCTTCATAAATATTTTCTTATCTCGTTTATATAGGAACTTAGCCTAGAAATCTAGACGTGCCCTAACGGTAGCAAACTGTATTGAGCCATAGGGAACCATGATATTCAACCACTGGTGGTGGTTCACAACGCTCTATGTGGGCAATAGGGAGTAATTTGGTGGCCTTAAGGCGGTTGCACAACGGCTCCGACAGCATTGCGGAGCACATTCGAATTTGACTATTTTCATTCACCTCCATACATTGGCTAGGGTGGCATAGGTGTGCGGCGTTCTATTGAAAACAATGGAATGGAATAATGGAATCGGAATGTTCTGCACTTTGTTGGAGTCAGTGTGTGGATGCCATTAGCGCTGTTTGAATCGGCTTGTTCGTTGCTCTGATTGGTCGGAAGGGCTTTCTATGACTCTTATTGTAGGGCTACTCTATTGTGTACAGTGGCAGGCCCATGGGATCTATCCATTTATGGCCAGAGTATACATAGTCTGGTTTGTCAGGCTAATGGGAACTTCCTTTTCAGAACTTCCTTTTCAGAACAAATGTAAGATAATTCTTAAAAAAGATATTGCTGATAGAGGCCCAATGTGCTTAAAATACTTCCTAAACCCCCAAAAGCCAGGCAGACTCTTGTGTTTGTAGTCTTCCTGTGGAGCATGAGGAAATGGAGCAGGCAGATAGATAGATGGCTGAACTGGGGCGACTGGGGGAACTGGGGCAGGGTAAGGCAGGAGATGGAGATAGAGATGGAGATAGAGATGGAGAATGATGGAAAGCGATAGACATCTGGAGATGAAAATGGCTCGCTGGCATGATGGCATGGGCTATTGCATGGCATGCCCAGGCCCTGGGACTAGGTACAGTATGTGGCATGCATCATTAATGTCGGTGTGATTAAGGGGACCCACCCAGCTCATCTCGTCTCATCACATCTCTCTCTCTCTCTCTCTCTCTCTCTCTCTCTCTCTCTCTCTCTCTCTCTCTCTCTCTCTCTCTCTCTCATTCAGCGCTCTCAGCACTAATGATGCTGCACCCATACGCTCAGCTAATTACACAAATGACATATACTGGTGCTGCCTGAAAGCAGAAGGCTGAGTCTGTCAGTGTGTGTGTGTGTGTGTGTGTGTGTGTGTGTGTGTGTGTGTGTGTGTGCTGTGTGTGTGTGTGTGTGTGTGTCTATGTGTGTGAGAGAGAGAGATAGAGAGAGAGAGAGAGAGACAGAGAGAGAGAGAGAGAGAGAGAGAGAGAGAGAGAGAGTGAGAGAGGGAGAGAAATAGAGGG
>JAODXP020000019.1:7827845-7832845 GCA_027497455.2 Sardinella longiceps | reverse complement strand
GAGGGAGGAAGAGAGAGAGAGAGAGAGAGAGGGATGGAGGGAGAGAAAGAGAAAGAGTGAGAGAGGAATGTGGAAGGAAAGAGCCAGAGAGAGAGGGATATGGAGGGAAAGAAAAGGATAGAAAGATGAGTGAGTGAGAGAGAGAAGGATACAGAGGGAGAGGGAGAGAGAGGGACATGGAGGGAGAGAGAGATGTAGGGAGAGTAAGAGAGGGATATAAGGGAGAGAAAGAGAGAGAGAGAGAAGGATAGAGGGATATGGAGACAGTGAAAGAGATGAGGGAGAGAGAGAAATGAAGAAAGAGAAGGAGAGAGAGAATGACAGAGGGCAACAGGAGGGAAAGGCGGAGAGAGAGAGAGAGAGAGAGAGAGAGAGAGAGAGAGAGAGAGTGTGCTAGACTGCTGAGAAGACAAGAGTAAGCAAAAGGGTGTGAGTGAGAGAGAGAGAGAGAGAGAGAGAGAGAGAGAGAGAGAGAGAGAGAGAGAGAGAGAGAGAGAGAGAGAGAGAGAGAGAGAGAGAGAGAGAGAGAGAGAGAGAGAGAGAGAGAGAGAGGAAAGACAGGAAAGAGAGGAAGAGAGAAGCTGGGAGGCTAGAAGTCAAGTTGACACTAAACCTGCTCTTTTGGAGGCCCCGCTGACTCAATTATCCTGGCAGTACTAATAATGCTGAGGGTTGGCAGCGTCAGCACGCCGCTCAGCAGAGTTGGCACGGACAGCACACAGGGGCACCGCCACACAGCCACACAGGCCGGCACTGCCACACAGGCCGGAGACGCCTCGCCCACCACCTCGCCTCGCCGCCTCACCACCTCTCCGCCTCCGCCTCGCCTAGATTCGGCTCAGCCTCGCCTCCAGCTAGGAGTCTGGGCACTGGGCACTGGGTACTGGGCACTGAGTACTGGGCACAAAGCAAACCTGGCACTTTCACCTACTTGGACTCTTTGACCATCTTGGGTTGAGACTGCACCTGTTCGCATAGTGTCAAAAGGACACACACTGATAGGAGCAAAAGACACACACACACAGAGACAAACAAACATGAATAAACACATGCAGTTGGAAGACAAACACAAAACACACACGCACACACACACAAGTGCAAGTGCAAACACGCAGATATATTTCAAGTGCCCACACAGACACACACACACTCACACATTTGCTGACATATCACACATGCACCACCTGCAGAGACAAACACACAAACAAACAAACACACACACACACACACACACACACACACACACACACACACACACACACACACACATACACCCACACCCACACACACACAGAGTGAGAGAGAGAGTGAGATAATGTCAGAACCAAGCTGAGCGTGTTTGTGAAGCTGACCCTTTAAGAGGATTCCATCACTCTGGAACATTAAAGACACTCCCTCAGACCGACTCCATCCCTCAGACCGACTCAAGCAGCAGCAGCTCATGAACACATGACATGACATAAGGGATTACAGACGCCTTACAGAGCTACTTATCTACCCGCCGCTGCCGGCCCGGCTAATGTCAACACCTCTCCTCCAGACAGACCCCACTACCACTGACCTTTGGAGATCAAACTTTCTCCGGAAATTACCAAAAAAAAAGACGAAGCAAAAACATGGCCGTGTTTGCCAGGCGCACTGGAAGAGCCGAGTATAAATATCAATCAGACTCATGGCTAAAGAGGGCAAATACTGTATGAGCCGATTAGCATTTCAGGAGGCAACTCTGGTCTGCACTCTGTAAGTGACTCTGTTCTATACGTGTGTGTCTCAGAAACGCCTCTGTAAGTCTGGACAAATGACCTGCTGATAATCATCTACAAAACTCTTCAATTACAATTTTGATCATGATTGTTGATTATTGCTCCCAATAATTATTGTTCAATGATGAATGATGGTAAAAAAAATAATCTATGAAATAATACAAAACTAAAATAATCATGAACTAGCAGCCATACACTTGGCAAGGCTGAGAAAGAGACGTAATAAGGTGGGGTGCACAAGGGTGTAAGTAAGGGTTATTCTTCATTTACTGTCTGGGGGACACACACAAACAATACCACAGGTTGACAGACTGAAAGATGAGCAGCTGAAGGTGTGATGGTAAAAACGCTGGACGAGATGGACGAGAAGCAAAGTTACTGATATTACCCAAGACATAAGCGTAACTGCGCAGTTTAGGAACGCCTTATCCTGAAAAAGCGTTGGGGTCATCACTGGCGAGCAGCTGATGCGTTTGCTAAGACATCGAGGTCATACCTGCAACTGCAATAACCGTAATACATCAGTAAGTCAATGCGCCATGATAAGATCGTATAATACATAATATAGTATACTACTTATACTTCAGTATGCTTAACCTCAGTCCAAGCTATTCTCTTGCTATTGCAGAGATATATTTTAACTTGATGCAGATTTCCAGGAAGGAGCATCCGCATCATCCAGCGCACATCATTGCCCAAAGTGATTATTTTTTCAACCGTGCAATCGGTGTGTTTCATACAGCACAGGTAACTCTGCAAAATGATCTGCTATGATAAACATTGGTTACTGGGTTCCTCATTAATTAAGTCTTGTCTGAGCAGCAGCTTTCAAAGGAACTTTCTCTTTCTTCTCTTCTTTTGGCAGATCTCCTTCACTGTTTACCATCCAAACACAGACATTCCAGGAAAAATATCAATTCTAATACCAAGACCTACTGTGGTGTGCATTAAAATAGATAGTCTGGTAGCAATCTAATTGGATTTCTGCTATGCTTGGGACTCAGACGACCTACTTTAAGCTACCTGTCTGGTTGATATATTTTATTTTGCTATTATGGCTTTGTACTTGAACAGCAATACTTCAGACATGCTACTGAGGAACAACTAAATTGGGCTTCTAAATTAAGCCCTGAAGAAGCTTAACTCAGTTCCCCAGCTTCCTCTGATGATGGGGAACAAGATAGCGCATATAACCATAGGAAACTTGTACACGGTTGTGGTCTGTTTATCGCGTCTCCAATGATCTACACACATATGTAGTTACAGATAGTGGAATTGAAGATGTAACACAATTAATTAATTTAAACTAGGGTAGTTGCCTTACATTATATTGTGCAAGTGATGCTTAATGTCATTGGCAAGAAATGAAACAGACAGTATATCATGTCCACAAGGACAACCACAAAGCAGCTATGGCACAATGACTTACAAACTCTTAAAGCTTCAGTTTGGGAACACACTGTCATATTGTGTGGGTTGTTGATACAAACGAGGTCGAGAAGAATTTGCTTCAAACTCCTGACACACAGAGAAAGCAATCATTCACGCAGTCAGATGCGACCGAAAACAAGATGGAGACTGAGACCCGTGGCGTGAGGCGTGTGCAGTCTCCTTAAACGGAAAGGAAACAGCACTGTTGTCCTCATTAGCGCGCCGCGATGGCTTTGAGCACGTGCTCCATCCGTCTCTGGAGAGCGGCATTTATGACAACAAATGGCCAGAGCTTGTTGCGGGATAATTGACCATGAAAGAAGGCAATCAGTGTTATGTAAGCAACAGAGAGGACAGAAAAATCCCACAAGTACCCCAAACCACCCCTACTGTATGTAATGCTCGGTTATGGACAAATCATTATCACCATTATTTTGGAAAGTATTGAAATCAACGATTATTCAAACAATTATTTTTGAGTTTGAAATCATGACACCCCCATCCCCCACCCCTTGGATGATGCAACGCAACTTGTAGTGACACATACTGCAGTGACAAAAATTGGAACCTTTTCAGCCCATGCTGTCAAATATTTAGATTATTTGAGTTTGAATATCATTTGATTCAAAAATCGTAATCACGATTTAAATTCGATACATTGCACAGCCCTAGTATGTCCCTCACTCCTGGTCACTCTGCCGTGGTTGTCATACGTCGCCCATGGAAGAATGTTGAATTTGGGGATATTGGGAGATTCTTTGGTCAGAAATCTTTGCAAATTCATGCAATTGGGAACACTGTTTGCTGTAGTCAACTAGCTACATAAAGGATAGACAAAACCCTTCCAAAACATTTTGGCACTGCTAAAACATGCAAATGTTGTCTGATGGCAAAAAGTTAGCAATGCTGTGCTGTAACCGGGTGCCATGGCTCAGCTGGCTAGTGCGTCATACCATAAATCCGGGGACCCGGGTTTGAGTCCGACCCGAGGTCATTTCCCGATCCTTACCCTTCTCTCACTCCCATTCATTTCCTGTCACTCTCTCGACTGTCCTATCAAATTAAAGGCAAAAAGCCCTTAAAAATCTTTAAAAAATCATGCAATCAAATTGTGAGTAAAAGGGTGATAGGGGTTATCTGTTGGTGCCTTGTGCTAGATTCAGAGTGGTATGATTTATAATACTGCTTCACAGACTAGAGTGGTCAATCAGGGAAAAAAGAGAAAGACATGAGACACACACACACACACACACACACACACACACACACACACACACACACACACACACACACACACACACACACACACACAGAGGGGCAGGGAGGGTAGAAAGGTATTGCGATTCCACTTTCGCATGCAAATGTATTTTTTCCCTTTTGTAGTTGTTGTTGTTTGTGAATTGGCTTTTTAATGGCACAGCAGACATGGTATTTTGTGCTTTAACTATGCAAATGAGAGAGTATCTGGTGTGGAAAGAAAGCCTGTTGGTGATGACCACCATGACAGCCACATCAACACTCCGACACTTCTGCTAATGAGTGATCACAACCATTCTCTACCACTGCTCCAGCTCTCTCTCTCTCTCTCTCTCTCTCTCTCTCTCTCTCTCTCTCTCTCTCTGTCTCTCTCTCTCTCTCTCTCTCTCTCACACACACACACACACACACTCTCTCTCTCTCTCTCTCTCACACACACACACACACACTCTCTCTCTCTCTCTCTCTCCCTCTCTTTACCCTGCCTCTTTTCATTTCTCTTTCTCCATTTCCCGTCCTGTTGCTACACCATTTGACTCTCTCTCTCCA
>JAODXP020000019.1:7815345-7817845 GCA_027497455.2 Sardinella longiceps | reverse complement strand
GCGGTCTATACAGACACTGATGTCTTCTGTGGTGTGAAAGTTCCCATTAAATAACCAAGGTGATGAAGGACTTTAGAAGGTCTAGAACGCTTTTCACATTAACCTTGCATGGTTTCATGAAACAACGACATAAAAATGCAGTGATTTGTTTATAGGTAACAATTCTTCAACCAAGAAAAAAATATTTCTTGGTTGAAAAATTGATACCTATAAAAGTTACAGGGGCTGTGTTTGAACATGCTGAACATTTATCCACAGGAATGTTCTCTGGATAAATGGTTAGCAAAAGGAGATAAGATAGTACTTCATTCATCTGGAAGATAGTTCAAGATACACAGGAATCCTTGGATTTCGTACATGGGGAAGTACTTCACAATCACTTGTCCCACTCTTGTATGGCACAGCAACAAAGAAAGAAAAGTGCTCTGAGCCATTTTATATCAACAGCCATGAAGGAAACATGTTAATTTCAAACACTATTATCACAGTTATGACAGTTGTAGTCCAGCCAAAATATTTGCATTTGAAAAGCTAAGTTGAAGCCCAAAAGTACTGTTTGTGTTGTCGATCCATTCTAGAAATGTAATGTTTATCATCACTTCAGTGAGTGGTCTTTTGCTTGGCAACTAAATGGGAGCAGCAGAACACTGAATTTTCTCTTACCACATTAAAATCTGTTAAATGGGTTGTTTCTTTCCTCTCAGAACTTTCATAAAACAACAACAAAATGGACAGCTAGAGAGAAAACAGATAGAGTGCCAAATGTTCTCTCATCATGTTGCTCAGTGCTGCTTCACATCTTATCCAGTTAGAGCTGCAATGGCCAAACTTTTCTGCTTGTGAGAAACATACTGAAAATTCTAAGCTGCCAAGGCCAAGGGCTAAAACATGAATCAGGGGCACAAGTTTTTAACCAGTCTCAAGCAAAAGTGGGACTGCATTTTAGATCAGAAAACCCATGGGCCACCTCATAGTGATACTTACTGTACATTTACATTTCCATTTATGCATTTAGCAGACGCTTTTATCCAAAGCGATTTACACAAGAGGATTAACAATTAAGCTACATAGGAGTGCTAGAAAGAAATGATCACATGGGTCTTTAGAGTGAGGTACTGCTAGGACAAGAGGTGTTCTCTGAAGAGCTGGGACTTCAAGAACTTCTTGAATACAGAGAGGGAGCTCAATGGTGTTTTTTGCCCCCAACGGCACCTTCCAGGCAGCACAGCCTAAAAGGCACTACCCTTACCCTATTCCTAACCTAACCCCTCAACCCTCATCCTAACCCTAAACTGATGGGAGTAGTGCCTTGAAGGCAGCGCTGCCTGGAAGGCACCGTTGAGGGCAAAAAATACTAAAGACCAGAGAGGGATGCCCCTGCTCTGATTGTGCTCGGTAGGGTCATTCCACCAGCGTGGAACAACACAAGAAAGGAGTCTGGATTGTCTTGTACTGTTGATAAACATGTACCATCAGTACAGAATCTAGGATATATGAATAATATATTATATAAGATAAATGTAGCAATTATGAGCCAAATTACTTTTTTTCTACTTCATGCGCATGGAGGAGAGCAGTGGGTCCCAATAGCACAAAAGTGTAAGATAGGCTACCATAATATCCCAATGTAAGAAGCACAATAAAGAAATAAGGGGATATCATAAGTAATTTACCTGATGAATCATTATGGCTCCTTGCACACAGACCTACTGACAGTCATTTCATTCTCCTATAAGTTTTAAAGGGAGAACACAGAACCCTTCACTGGGTCAGAGTGCTCAGATTTCAGTGGTGCAGTGAGTGGTTTTGGCGGAGCACTGCCGTGCGGTGGAGACAGTTGTTTTGTGTGGTGTTGTCACACATCCGTATGTGTGTGTGAATACTCAAGGTGCTCAGAGGTCACTCTGAATAGCTCTCTGTAGTCAGACGCCATAGCTGTGGCTGATGGAATAATACACTCTGTTTTAGTTTTAGTACCGGCTGCCGCTGTCTGTCTGTCTGCTTGTCTGACTGAATGCCTGTCTGCCTGCCTGCCTGCCTGCCTGCCTGCCTGCCCACAGGCGAAAATTACAGCCACATCAACAGAGCTGGCGGCCATCATCAGTCCTTTCTGAGTGGCTCTGAGCGCTCAGGGGGAAGGCTTCCTCGCTCGCTACCATTCCTCACCATCACACACACACACACACACACACACACACACACACACACACACACACACACACACACACACACCCCACCCCACACACACAACACACACACACACACACACACACACACACACACACACACACACACACACACACACACACACACAGAGACACACACATACACAGCCCCACACCCCATCAAGCACACACACAGACACAGACACACACACACACACACACACACACACACAGCACACGCCCACCCACACACACACACACACACACACACACACACACACACACACACACACACACACACACACAGACACACATACACACACACACACACACAC
>JAODXP020000019.1:7797845-7802845 GCA_027497455.2 Sardinella longiceps | reverse complement strand
GGCACTTTGATGCTTTTGATCGACCAAAATCTTAAGCACATTGATCCGGAGCCCAATTTAACATTTAGGAATCGATTAAAATTTGCTGTGCAAACACACTTAAGGACATCCATCAAGGAGGGTGGCTGGCATCATTAGGGATTTGCGCCCACGACGGACGGCGAGGACTGCCAAGTCTGGAGTCCCTTTCTGCCTCCCTCGGCCCGCTGCTCCTCCGCTATTGTTGGAGGCTTTTAAAAGGAGAAGACTCAGCGGCATCAACAGCAACACGTGAATATAAAACATCCCCACATGAAGGAAGCCGCGCTCTGGCAAAAGAAAAAAACACTCTAAAGGCATCCAAAAAAAGCTGGTCTTATAAGCTATTGTTAAGCTGCATTGGAATAGAATGTATTTGAAAAAAGAAAGACCAAAGATCTGTATTTGGAATATCAAAAGTCAGATTTGGACGCTTTTGCCAGACTCATAGCTTTAATGGATATCATTGTAAAAAAAATAAAATAAAATAAAAAATGATTGTCTTCGACCAATCACTTTTGAAATCATAATGATAAAGGCTGCTTGTCTACAGTAAGAAGGATTTTTGTCTGACAGTCTCTGAATATCACCAACAATGACTATCAGTTACATTACTGCAAAAAAAAATCAGAGTCACACTTGGGTTGGGAAGACTGAGAGAACATGACTGTAGCCGTGAGCGTAGCATCTAAAGAGCATGAGCAAATATCAATGTGATTCATCAATACTTATGCTGGGGAGTAGCATAATGTCGATGCGCATTACTGTGAAAGCTGCATTACTGTGTTTGCTGTATTCTCCACGTCCTGACCCTGACTGGGAGGTGACAGTCTACATGTGAAAATGAATACACGTGTCAACAGGACTGCCAGGGTGGGAGTGCTAGGCAAAAAGTAGGGGGTGGGGTGTTGTGGGAGGAGGGTGCTCTTTTGGTATCCAGGGAACAACTCTTTGTCATATTAACACGCACACACACACACACACACACACACACACACACACACACACATGCAAATGTGCATCCACCCATACATGCAAACCTACACCGTATTCACAGACTTAAGTGCGCGCACACACACACACACACACACACACACACACACACACAAACAGGGCACAGCCTTCCAGTGGTCAGAGGGGTATGAAAAAGCAATTTAAGATGGACCATGTCCTGCTGCTACAGAAGGCTGCTTCCTACTGCACCAGGGTGCTTAGGCTATTCAGGACTCAGGAGCTACAGTAGCTACTAGGCACAGAGAGAGAGAGAGAGAAAAAAAAAGATGCAACATAATGTGAACCTTTCCACCAGAGAACCCTCAGACACCCACACCCACACCCTCCCATCGCCCTCCCCTCGCCCCCCCCCCTCCCCTCGCCCCCAAAAAACCCGAAAAAAAAGAGAGAATTTCAACTCCCAGGTTTTGCAGTATCTCTTGGAGCAAGTGTGTGAAGCATCAGCAACAGCAGTAGCACTCACTGTAGCGGTAGCGGTAGCAGCCACGTCAGCCGAGCCGGCAGAGAGGCAGAGAGGCTGAGAGAGGCAAAGACAAGAGAGCTGGCAAAAGCACGACGGGCAACTCCTCCAGCACTTGAAGGGGTCAAGTGAAAAATGACTCGCGACATCTCTCGGCAGGTCCCCACCATCCCCAACCTTCCCTCCAACTCCCCACACCCGCCAACACACACACACACACACACACACACCAACCCCATCCTTGTCCCCACCTCCCTGTTATGACTGTGTGTCTTTGTGCAAAGTCAGTGAGAAAAATACTAGCGCAGCCTGAGGGGGGTCTAGTCACTGATATCACAACTCATGCTGCCCTGTTCGGCTGACTGATGCTGGCACACACACAAGCACTGGCACACACACACACACACACACACACACACAGACCCTAGCAGCTCTGGACAGAGGCACACAACTGGCAGGAAAGAAGCAATAGCTTACAACCTCAGTCTGAGAAAAACTCGCTGATCCTCATTACCATACAAACCAGCCTGAGCATCTTGTGGCCAACTGCTTAGGTAGACTGTCTCTGTGGTGGGGAATTTGTCCTTATCTATTTTGCACTTAACATATCCCTAGTTTTGTGCAATTGCTGTTTTGGAAGATTTCTATTCAAAACTCCCTTTGAAGCAGAAGATAGCATTTATATATCTGGAAATTTGTTAGCACAGTCAGTACAGTGTCTAAGACAAAAACACACACATATTGTTTGAACAGAAAGTGCATATAAAAACAGGGGGGGAAAAAAAATCTCCTTGTCTATTTGCCGCTACTAGCATGTGTCTAGCGGCTAACAGGATGGGTCTCGTATTAGCAGCTGGGCTAGTCTGCTGGTGATAATAATGGCTCCCCATTAGGAGCTGTAGAGAAGGGCCCACTGAAGCAGCATATGCTGCTCTTTAGCAGAGCCGCTCAACGAGTCGGACACACTCCAGCCCCCCCTTTCTCCTCCTCCTCCTCCTCCTCCCTCCTTCACTCTCCCTCTCTCTCTCATTCACTCACTCTCTGTCTATCTCCCTCTCTCTCTTTCTTTTTTTCTCTCTCTATCTCTCTCTCTCTCTCTTGTTCGCTCGCTCGCTCTCCCTCAGGCGAGGCGAAGTGAGGCGGTCGGCGGTCTGCGGCGCGAGGCAGTCACACGCATCAGCCAGAATGCCTCGGGGAGCCGTTCCGCCTCAGACTCTTTTAAAGAGGCCTGGACAAGAGGAGTGAGATGGGTAGCACTTGTTGGAGACGAACAGTAATTCACCACCTATCAATCACAATAGGCAGCAGCGACTCTCCAGACAAAACGGGGCTTCAGCAGGGAGACAAGTTCAATTACCTTCTAAATGTTGATGAATCTCGTAGCAGACCCTCTGTAGCAGATAGAGGCCAGTCGCTATTCTACTCATTTTGAAAGTATTTTATTATTTATTTATTTTTTTTTCCTCTCCTTCTCTCAAATCTCTATATTGGAGAAGCATCAGGCGAACCTCGGTATTTTATCAGTAGCCTACTTCTTTTGTTGAAAAAATAAATTCAGTGGATCTTGCTCATGTCAGTGGACCATTTTTCCTATTACTCATCCGCCACTATGAAATTTGTTCAAAAGAGAGGCTTTTACCAGTCTATTAGAAATCAACAAAAGTATAAAAGAGCTGTAGGCCATGTATTCAACAAATTCCATGATGCCTCTCCAGGCTCTGCTATTTTAGCAGTAGTTACATTAGCGTCATACTACACCAGGATTCTTAGTAATCATACTTTTTACCAACTTTACCTCTATTATCTAGACTAGAGTGAATTCCCAAAATGTTTCTCAAAGTGTGTAGCACGTACTCCATCTCTATTGCTGAATCAACAACCTTGGCACTGTCGCAGACAGGTTCAGGTACTGCAGGTCTGGAGCTCACAGCGTAGACAGCACAATAAATAAATCCACTGCAATCTTTCTGAAATAGAATTACGGTCATACTCCCTTACATCATTTAGAAAAAAAGAAAGAAAGAAAAAAGAAAAAAGCTTCCCCAGAAATAGATTGTCTGGTCATACTGCAGCCAGCTGAGCTTGGGCGCAGACAGTGGGGAGGGGGGCAGAAAAGATGGATAGAAACATCCGCGCTTGCGTCGTTGATGAAGGAGAGGAGATGGGGCGGAGTGGAAGAGGGATGGTGTGGGGTGTGGGGCGGACAGTGAGCAAAGCCCAGCCCAGCTGTTGACGCAGCCAGATATCGCCGACGACTCCTGAGAGGACACTCTTCCCCGCGCCGCCTGACATCTTCCTGCCCGTGCCCCAAAGAGACCCCCAAGGCTCCTGTCGCAGTCGCTGTAGAGGTGCGGAGGACGATGTGCCACGACAGGGCATCACACAGACACACTAGCTGCTACCTCG
Organism: Sardinella longiceps; assembly: GCA_027497455.2. NCBI lineage: Eukaryota > Metazoa > Chordata > Actinopteri > Clupeiformes > Clupeidae > Sardinella > Sardinella longiceps. The sequence goes on along the minus strand of JAODXP020000019.1, from coordinate 7,798,947 downwards.
TCCTGCCCCGCAGTCATAACCCAACACCCTGACACACACACTGACACACAAACACATGCCAAAGCCAGAGCCACACACCACACACCACACTCTACTAATAACCCCCCTGCACATTAGCAGGTTGGAGGCTAACAGTGTTAAAAAAAAAAGTTAAAAAGTGTGATTTAAGTTCCCAGCTGGTACCAAACACATTTCGACAACAGTATAACACATGGGCTACTGATTGGAACACCTACAACTGAATTAGAGCCAAGTAGGCCAAGAGAGAAGTGATACACACTTGCATAAAAGTAGCACAGGCAGATAGTCAGATAGTCTAGTCAGTAGAAAAGGGACACAATCTCTGCACACTCCTGAAACTCCCAAAAATGTTAACTTTATTTAATCTCAAAGGAATACTCCACATATACAGTATATGAAATTGGGCCATTCACCCTCTTACCTACAGTACTGTCACATATGTGGGTAAAAGCATTTTGGTCTTCCTAGTCTGGCAAACTGAATTTGACCTTTTTAGCTTAGCATAGGCACTGGAATATAAAGGAGTCAGACAGCAACTCCATGGCAACATTAGATTCCAGCGCCTCTGCTAAAGCTAAAACAGGGGATGCCAGACTAGGAAAACGTTTGCAGTGAGACCAACATGCTTTTACCCACGTAACTCCAGATAAGACTGTGAATAACCCAATTTCACATAAAAGTTGAATTATCCTTTAAAAACAAGTCATCAGGTCAGACCATCATAAAAATGGTAGGCTACCTCCTACCTCTACCCTGGCACTCAGATATCTACTGTAGATGGACTAGGTAAAGTTAACACATGGGACTACCAGAGGACTAACCTCTCACTGTAGTCATACTGCCTTATGCGGCCATGTGGCCTCGGATTAGGAATTTGGAGATGAGCACCGCTCAGTGCTTCAAACATGGAGTGCTGTGCGCAGCTTCCTCCACAGCATGTGCTCAGTGCTGTGTACCGTTACTACCTTGAAAGTCATCCAAGACTGCAGATGCTATATGCTAACTGTCCTGTTTAACTCAGTTAAGGGAACTGACAGCTCCACTCAGCCATGCTAGAGCAAACACACAAACCGCTACATAG
>JAODXP020000019.1:7782845-7792845 GCA_027497455.2 Sardinella longiceps | reverse complement strand
AGAGAGAGGGATGAGATATAAAGAGGCCGACACGCAGACTAAACAGCTGGAGCTGAGCTGAGAGTCCAGCAGCAGATATGTGGAGCTCAATGTCACGGCATTGATTTAGCGTCCATCCAGCGGCCTGGCAGGTGACAGCGCTTGATTAATGCCCACCGGCGCGCACCGCTGTCACCCAAATATGAAAACTTATCACGCCTCCGGCCATTCAATACTGTCCCACAACGTCCACGCTCCACTGAGTCAGTCCCACACAGCACAGGCACAGCACAGGCCCCTCAACTTTCCTGACCTCTTTTCCTCTCTCTCTCTCTCTCTCTCTCTCTCTCTCTCTCTCTCTCTCTGTCTGTCTGTCTCTCTGTGTGTCTGTTTCTTTTATCCTCTTCTCCCTTTCTCTGTCTCACACACACATCCTCACACACATACATGTGCACATACACACACAAACATGCACAGTTGCACACACAATCATGATTTCTTCACATGTGAAAGTCAGCAAGTTAACTCTCATAAAAGTTGTCATTTTGGCCTTAGTAAACCATTTTAAGGCTATCCCGTGCAAAATGCAGGCAGAAGCATACATACACACACACACACACACACACACACACACACACACACACACACACACACACACACACACACACACACACACACACACACCGGATCACACCACATTTTCTCGTGGGCATCTTGTGTTCCTCCCCCTCGTTTGTCATGCTTAGATTCTGCAGAGGGCCTTTCCATGGCTGGCCGTTAAATGAGATTAACCTTTCCTTAATGGAAAGTATTTGTCAATAGACTGTTCCAGGCTGGGTGGCTGGCTGACTGGGTGGATGACTGACTGAGAGAGAGACTGTATGGATGGCACATCAGAGTGGGTGAAGCCTCCTACTGGGGAGTTATTGCACGTGATGGCTAAGGCCACATGCAGAGCGTGACTATCTGCTTCTGTGTGTGTGTGTGTGTGTGTGTGTGTGTGTGTGTGTGTGTGTGTGTGTGTGTGTGTGGCATAGATTGTGTGTGTGTATGTGTAATGTAGATGGTCTTTCTGTGTGAAAGTCAATGTGTCATTTACATTTGTACTGTATATATGAATGTATGCATGTGTGTGTGTGTGTGTGTGTGTGTGTGTGTGTGTGTGTGTGTGTGTGTGTGTGTGTGTGTGTGTGTAAGTTTGTGTCATTTACATTTCTACTGTGTATATGAATGTATGTATGTGTGTGTGTGTGTGTGTGTGTGTGTGTGTGTGTGTGTGTGTGTGTGTGTATGTGTGTGTGTGTCACCTGTGATTGTGTAGAAGATATGCCCATGCATGCATCTCAACTGAAGTCTTATTTTATCTGTACATCTGTGTGCATGTATGCCAAAGAGTGTGTGTGTGTGTGCATAATTGGCTTCTCAAGGTTGTACTGTATGCGGGGTACTATCCACAGACACACACACACACACACACACACACACACACACACACACACACATGCACTCTCTCGTTCTCTCTGTCTTGCTCTCTTTCTCTCTCTCTCTGTCTCTCTCTCTCTCTCTCTCTCTCTCTCTCTCTCTCTCTCTCTCTCTCTCTCTCTCTCTCTCTCTCTCTCTCTCTCTCTCTCTCTCTCTCTCTCTCCGCCTTTTGGTTTTCTTTGGCTTTCTCTGCCACTGCTGTGGCTGTACATGCAATCAATGGGCCATTTAATGGGCTTTCCCTTGCATGCTGCACATTCCGCCCGCATTCCAGAACCCTGTTAACATTCCCCCAGAGCGGAGCGAGGAAGCCAGCCGCTGACCCTCTTTAAATGGCTCATTGGACTCGCCGCCACCTCCAGACACGGCATGGCCACCGCCGCCACTGACGCTAATGGCTGATAAACACGCACACACACACACACACACACACAGAACTAGAAAGAGCACAGGCCGCACTGCTCCTTGGTTCCACTGTAATGGAGCGTGCTAATACTTGAACAAAGAGTGCCCGGTCCCCCACTGAAAATACACCCTGAGACCACTGACTAGCTTAGTTTGCCCAGCCTGTCGGGATGTGATGTGGCGGGAGGGAAAATGTGTTATTTTTTTTATTTATTTATTTATTGCATATTGAGTGCAGTGGATGTGTGGAGTGAATGAGAGAGAATCACATTTGGTGTAATCACTGCAGGGGATGCTGCACTGCACTGTACTACACTGCACTGACCCCATTCAACATTATGCTCACAGGCCAACAGCTGGAATGGAATGGAATGGAATGTCTGACTCCTACAGATTTTGATTTGCATCTTTTATACATTTATATTTTTTTCTCTATGGATACATTTTTTGGTTTAGTCTGGAATTATATTTTATGGAAAATATGTGGAATTATATTTTCACCATACAATTTTTATTTTGAAATAGCATAATATTCCATAACATTCTATTTCTGTCACAGAAAGCAGTGATACATGGAAGAGTAGTCTGTGGATTTACAAATGAGTAAGAGACCATTTTAGACTCATTTGTTACTATTGCTACAATTGCTAAATTAATGACTGGTTATGGATGTAAAGGTGCCTCCAGACCAAAGATCCGCGACGAGACGGGCTGCGACTTTCTATAAACCTGGACGTTCTAAAACTCTGAAACTGCGATTTGACATGTCAAATCTTTTGCGACGGCTTGCAACTGCCTGCAGCGACCTGCGGCGATTCATTCACACCGCCGTAACTCCGCTCCAAAACCGTTTCGTCGCGGATCTTCAGTTTGAATTGTCCTAAAGACAATAAAATAGACATATCCAACTAAGTAAGGGTCATAATCAGAACAAACTGACAGCTATCCCTGGAATGGAATGTCTGACTCGTACAGATTTTGATTTGTATCTTTTTATTTATATATTTTTTTTCTCTATGGATAATTTTTTTTGGTTTAGTCTGGAAATTTTATGGATTTTATGGAAAATATGTGTAACTATATTTTCACCATACAATTTTTTTTTACATTATCAGGTTTTATTACATGTTTTAGGGACTTATGAGGGAGTTTTTTTATTACATTATCGGGAGTTATTACATCATTGGGTAATTATTACATTATCAGGTTCTACAATCCCTGCCTGCACTGCCTCTGGCATAAGATGCTCTGTCTAGTACCATACAGTAGGGAAGGGTTTCCTCGCCGCCCGCCACCGCTGTCTCAGAATTCCAGTACAGTGGCTATCTCGGTCATCAGCGGTCACTCACTCGTTAGCCTAATGAACGCCACGGTGACAGTTTCCCGTTTCGGCCACCGCCTGTCCAAGGGCTTCTGTCCTCCCTGGTGGATTCCGTTTCCTTGAGCTGCCAGCCCACTGCCATCTCGGCCCAGATTAGACCAGACGAGATGAGACGACACGAGACGAGACAAGATGAGAAGAGATGAGAAGAGATGAGAAGGCCGAGGGGCCTCCCTAGGAGCCTTCAAAGCCAGAGAGGAGAGAAGGGCAGGCATGGCAGGCAGGGCAGGTCCCAGGTCAGTGAGCTGTGGATCTAGGATCTGATGGAGACACTGCTGAAATTGATGGCATCTCCTAAGGCAACCCATCGCCTCATCACCACCACCACCACCACCGCCACACCTCTTCCTACTTCCAACTCCACCCTCCACCTCCCCATGCCATGGTCTCCATTTCATCCCCATTAATTGATAGTGTAAATTAAAGTTGAGGGGTATTTAACAGATGCTTTTATCCAAAGTGGCCAAGATTCGTCACATGGATGGGGTTCAGGAATCAAACCAATTGTCTGTCGAGCAATCTAACCACTGCTCCACCACCAAACCAACCCCAATCACCCCACCACCACTACAACTCTTCTACCTCCTCTTCCTCTTCCCTCACACCACTCCCCCCCCCCCCCCTCATCCACACCATGTTCTCCACCCCATGACAAATGCTTTGCTGCAGGTGGATGCCATATTGGTCAGAGACAAGAGGGGAGGGGGAGGAGGAGGAGGAGGAGGAGGCAGTGGAGAGGGTATTAGGAAATGAGGGCCAGGTGTGTTGGGAGGAATAAATAACATGATGCCTTCCTCTGGTGGTTGAAGCAAACTGATAAGATTCTGGGGGTCGAGGTGGGGGTGGGGGAATGGGACTAGTTGCTGTGCCCATACCAGAAACAGGTCACTTGATTCCCATAAGGCCGAGGTATGAATCCGGCCTGTGGCTGTTTTCCGATCCTAAACCTCTGTCTTCCTCTAAATCCCTTCCTGATAATGAACACTATCCTTCCTTAGTGGCAAAAAGTCAGACAATATATTTCTAATATACTTATACTTGGAACATATGAGAAACATGAGTAATTAGGGCTCTTAAAGGCTGCTTGTGTCCATGCTGCTCAATGTAGCACCATACAGAGTCCTGCAGAAGCTCAATTGGCACTTGTCAGCTTACAACTTACAGCTTGTCATGACTGTAAGTGAGTGTCAGACTCATCCCATTGTGCATCACTGAGCACAGCTGAGCATGGTGTCCAGTTAACATATTCCAACTGAAGGTTAAGTAGTCAAACTGATTTCGTCGCAAATGCATCTTTTGCATATCGGACTGGGTGGCAAAGCGAAACACCTGCTTCAATCTGACATGCAGCTAGAAATCATTGCTTGATGCGGTCTTGATTTAACATGCATTTATTCAATCCATTCCTTTAACCACCAAGAAGAATAGAATGCTTAATTGTGCCCTTTTAAAACAACAACTGCTGAAGATACTCCAGGAAAATTGATATTTTTTTTATATATTTTTTTTTCCTTCTTTCTTTGACTTGCTTCCTCTCAGGGCACAAGTTCATTTCCCAGGGTGAGCTTTAGCACACGTAAATGCTTTCCCAGCGCTGAGAGCATCCATCTGCTCAATGGAAATGAGATGAGCACACTGATGGTAGGACCCCCCCCCCCCCCACACACACACACACACACTCCCCTCACCACACTCACTCACTCGCCCGTCACCCCCATTGACCCCCTCTCGCCGAGAGCACCCGCCGAGCCTTTTAAATCCATCACAAGTTAAAGGCCATTATTAATGACCTCTGTTTATGCCCGCCGTCCAGCCCGTGGTCAGCAAGCCAGAGAGAGAGAGAGAGAGAGAGAGTTATGCATGTGAAGGAGAAAGCAGCAGCTGCACCCCAAACCACAAAATTACACTCACACACACACACACACACACACACTCTCTCATATACAAACACAAACAAACACATACAAACACAAACACACCCAAACAAACATACACACCCAAACAAACACACACAAACAAACACACATATAAACAAACACACAGCACCCAAACATACTTGCACTCTGCTACACGTTGGCTCATGCAAACGAGAACAAACACACACATGCATGGATACATATACACACGCTGATCCAGTGCCTGGGTGGACATCTCCACACACACACACACACACACACACACACACACACACACACACACACACACAGAGCCCTTGGGAAGTGAAATGATTTTCCTCTATTCCCTTCATACAGTAGCTTCTTCAAACGCACACCACTTATGATCACACCCCTCTTCTCTGCCACAACTGTACGCTTCTACACCAGCCAGTGAAGTTGGATCCCACAGCACAGTAGCTAGTGCCATAACACATCTCTGACATGTATACACACACACACACACACACACACACACACACACACACACACACACACACACACACACACACACACACACACACACATACACACACACACATACTGTACACACACACACACACACACACACACACACACACACACACACACACACACACACACACACACACACACACACACACACACACACATACTGTACACACACAGACACGAAGCCTCGTGAGAAGAATGCCACACAGCCCTTCTCACGATGGCGATGGCGATGGCGTTGTCGTTGGATGTCGTGAGATGGGCATGTTGCCGGGCTAATTAAGAGCTCCGTTTACAGCGCACCAGTGCCAGGATGTCTTCAGAGTGTCTCACGCCACTTTAGGTGGGGAGTGGGAGAGGGGGAGTGTGTGTGTGTGTGTGTGTGTGTGTGTGTGTGTGTGTGTGTGTGTGTGTGTGTGTGTGTGTGTGTGTGTGTGTGTGAGGAGAAGCAATGTGGCTCTGGAGCATGGCCAGAGGAATGCCCATCACAATGACATCCCAGTGTGTGGGGCTTTCATTCTTCCTCTCTCTCTCTCTCTCTCTCTCTCTCTCTCTCTCTCTCTCTCTCTCTCTCTCTCTCTCTCTCTCTCCCGTAAATCTCAGCCTCATTAAAGACCTTTTTAAGGAGGACGGTGGAGGAAAAAAAAGAAAAAGGATAAATAAGAAGAAGAAGATGTAGAAGGAAAACACACAGAGAGGACTCCAGGAGTCTGGGGGCCAGAGGGGGTGAGAGTAGAGAGAGATCTTTAAGCTTAGGAGAGAGAGGGGGGTGGCTTTTTAAAGAGGATAGTGGAGAAAAAAAAGAAGAAGAAATAGATGAAGAAGACGTAGAAAAAGAAAAAAAAGAGAGGATAAGGGCTCCTCAAGCTCCAAGAGTCTGGGGGCCAAAGAGGGGGAAGAGTAGAGGGCTTTAGGCTTAGGGGACTGAGAGTGCTGGTGCTGGTGGTAGTGGTGGTAGTGGTGCTGGTGTTGGGTGGGTTTGGAGTCTGTCAGAGTGTCTGAATGGACCCCAGCACGACGCTGGCCTGACAGGACCCCTCTTTGTGTACACAATGCCCTGCATCCGGGTCCCCTCCCCTCCAACTCCCCTCCCTCTCCCACACCCTCCCTCCCTCGGACCACTGGGCTCCCCGAACACACAGAAGACTGATTGTAGCAGGGCAAGGAGAGGCCAGAGAAGTGGTGGTGAGACAAGACAGCGACTTGGGCCCCTGCCAGCTCTTCTCTCTTCTCCCCGCTCTCTCTCTCTCTCTCTTTCTCTGTCTCTCTCTGTCTTCTCCCCTCTCTCCCTCTCTCTCTCTCTCTTTCTCTGTCTCTCTCTGTCTTCTCCCCCTCTCTCTCTCTCTCTCTCTTTCTCTGTCTCTCTTGGTTTTTTCCCCCTCTCTCTATCTCTTTCTCTCTTCTCCCCCTCTCTATCTCTCTCTCTCTTTCTCCCCCCCTCTATCGCTCTCTGTTTCTCTCTCTCTTCACTCCCCCTCTATCTCTATCTCTTTCTCTTTCTTTTCTCCTCTTCTCCTCTCCTTTTTCCTTTTCCACTCTCTCTCTCTCCTTTTCTTCCTTTATCTCTTTCATTCATTTTTCTCTTCTTTTCTCCTCTTCTCTCTCTTTCTCTCTCTCTCTCTCTCTCTCTCTCTCTCTCTCTCTGGCTCTTCATTTCATCTTCCTTTCTCCACTCTTGTCCCCTGCTGCCTGAGCTGTGAAGGATGCTGGGATAGAGGAGGACCTCAGATGCTAGAAGAGGAGTGCTGATCGGGCTGGCGTCCAGGAGCTTTCAGAGAGAGAGAGAGAGAGCTGTGGTTTTGTATGCATGTGTGTGTGAGTGTGAGTGTGTGTGTGTGTGTATCAGTCTCCTGGCGTGTATGTGTGTGAATCCGTGTGTGTGTGTGTGTGTTTGTGTGAGTCTGCTGGCATGCATATGTGTGTGAATCTGTGTGTGTGTGTGTGTGTGTGTGTGTGTGTGTGTGTGTGTGTGTGTGTGTGTGTGTGTGTGTGTGTGTGTGCTGCAGTGTGTATGTGGACCTGTATGTATCCATGTGTGTATGGATGTGTATATGTGTGTGGGCACTAAGCATTCCCGCTGTGTGTGTGTTGAGGGCTCACAGAGCAGGGACTTCATCCAACAAGCCTTTCCTCTTCTTTGGCCAGCCAGGGTCAACCACATACAACTACACTGTCCAAATTACCCCCCGCCTGTCCCCCCAACCCACACCCCCCCCACACACACACACACACACACACACACACATATATATACATACACACACACACACACACACACACATATATACATACACACACACACACACACACACACACACACACACACACACACATACACACCCCCCCACACACACACACACACACACCTCCTCCCCTTGCTGTGTGTCCAGTGTACAGAAGATACGAGCCTCACTGTGACCAGTCACTACTGAGCATGCTCAGTGCAGCCTTCCATCTCCACTCTACACCATGTCACCACATCCACTTCCTGCCCCCGACAACCCTCTGCTCTTGTCCTCTCTGTTAGCGATAGCAGTGCATTGTGAGGGCCTCTGTCACACACACACACACACACACACACACACACACATACACACACACACACACACACACACACACACACACACACACACACACACACACACACACACACACACACACACACACACACACACACACACACACACACACACACACACACACACACACACACACACACACACACACACACACACACACACACACACAGAGAGAGAGAGAGAGAGAGAGATACTCCGACCCCCCACACCACAACCCCTGTTGTTTTCCTCTTGGCTGTCCTCTAGACTAATCCAAACAGCAGGGATCTGTCCAAACACAGCTTTGCTTCAGTCCACTCCAGCTCCCCTCTGCTCCGACCCCCCCCCCCCCCCCCCCCCCACACACTCCGACCCCCCCTCCATCGCTGCACCCCATCCTGCCTGACTGCCTGGTCCAGGCCTGTTTGTGGACTATGTTGCCCTCTCTGTACCACTGCCTTTCTTTCTGACAGCCAAGAAAAACACTGACAGGGATTGCATTGCTTTCTGTGTGTGTGTGTGTGTGTGTGTGTGTGTGTGTGTGTGTGTGTGTGTGTGTGTGTGTGTGTGTGTGTGTGTGTATGTGTGTGTGTGTGTGTGGGGGGTTAGAGGTCAGACTGCACATCAAAGTCACACACACACACATACACACACACACACACACACACACACACACACACACACACACACACACACACACATACACACAAACAAAAGACGCACAAACAGACATCAACCCGCCCGCACACACCGTCTCATCTCACCACAGAATAAACAAGGCCACACAGACACCACCTCAGCAACAGCCTGCCACTATTCTCCAGCTCCCAGCGGCCGTAAGGCCATTACATTACATTACATTACATTACATTGAATGCAGTTAGTGGGATGCTGGCTTGTGTTATCTCACAGATAAAGTAGACCCAGGGGATGCCATTTCTAGCCTGGCAATACCATCCTACGTACCTCCGCTAAACATTTATCTCCATACGTGGTCTGGTCTAAGCCCCCCTACTTCCGTTTCTCTCGGTTGCTCTACGGTTTAGGTGAAGAAACGGAAACATTTACATGCGGCAACGCCTGTCCTTCAACTCACCAGAGCATTGATCGGCCACTAATTGGATGGAAGGCAAGTGACGATTATGCTCTCGAAGCCGTGCATAATCACGCCACGGCACTTTTGTTCAAATCCATCAGGGCTAAATTGTCGGAAGGCATATTAGCAGAGCAGCGATTAGACCTGACGTGGAGTGGAGAGTGAGAGTGTGTGTGTGTGTGTGTCTGAGAGTGAGTGTGAGTGTGTGTGTGTGTGTGTGTGTGTGTGTGTTTGTCTGAGAGTGAGTGTATGTGTGACAGTGTGAGTGTGTGTGTGTGTGTCTGTGTGTGTGTGTTTGTGTGTGTGCGTGTGTGTGTGTGTGTGGGGGGGGGGGTTGCTGAGGTCTTAGGGTTGAGGATGAGAGCAGAGGGAGGGGGTAGTCTGGGTGGATGTTGAGGTGGGGCGAGGGTGTAAATGTAACTGAGATGGCTTTGGTGAGTCAGACACATGTTAAATGTTCTGGCAGGTGCCGGGGCTGAGTGCTGGGGAAACAGGCTTTCACAGTCTCACAGCGTGAGCTAGCAGCAGCAGCAGGTAACTTTGACTACAGCTGCAGAAATAACCACACAAAAATACTCCATTTCCAAAAAGACTCCATTTCAGTTCAATTCAATACAATTCAATTCAATTAATTTATTTTATACAGCACCATTTTTACAACATTTTACAACCCCTGTTGATCCAATATTGAGAG
>JAODXP020000019.1:7772845-7777845 GCA_027497455.2 Sardinella longiceps | reverse complement strand
GAACACCAATGCAGTAGTGACCAGGCAATGTACATTGAGTCAGATGGTCCCTGACTCTCTGAGACGCTTGTCTAGATTTTAGAATATATTGACTCACTGTCAGGTGTAGCCAGCTCCATCAATTATAGTGAAGGCTAATAGTGAATAGGCTTACATGCCATATGCAACTAGATTGCCGTTAGCAGCCTCTGTACATGTAACTGTAGAATAAAAGTGACTCCGATATTTATATTTTAATTATTCCAATACAACTTAAATTTTGCATATTCTGGTAAACATTTCTCTAAACCAGGGATATTCTATACCAGTGATTCTGTGCTGTCTATGTCAAGTCCCCTTAATAGTGCTGATTCCAGTCATCTGCCCAAATGATTGAAGCAAATGACTGTTTTTTTGTCTTGAGGTATTGCAAAGGTAGGTCATCAGAGAGCACTTTAAGGTGACCTACAAAGAGCTGACAGTGTATTTACAGAAGGTCAGTCCACGTCTTTTTCTCCACTCAAAGGTGACGTGATTGTAGTGACAACGTCCATCTAAAAGGCCACGTCCTATTAATAGTACCTCTTGCAGGTACATGAAACTCCCTAGGGGCCCTTGCTGTTATTCCCACAAGAATAAGGGCCCTATACTTTCATGAGAGGGCTGCTCCACCCAGGAGACGTGTTCAACAGATGGAGATGCGGGTTCAGCATCTGCTGTGCAGTCGGGAGTGGGTGGGGGGGTGGGGGCGGGGAGGGAGTTTTTTGATGGATTGTGACAGCAGACATACATGACAGACAGAGCGCATTCCCAGACTTTCTTCTGTCGATGTTCTTGATAAGACTCAGGGAAAAGACTAGCGATATTTGCCTCCCTCGCTTCTTGCTTGGGTTTTTATGACTGATCTGAAGACAGTTAATCTGGAATGATTCCTGAATGATGCCTTTTACCTCACCTCATCCTTTACAATTCTGCCATTACTGACACATGTCAGCAAGCCCCAACTCACACACGGACACACACACACACACACACATTCACACATATTCACACACAGACATCCACACACACACACATTCAGGCACATGCTTCATTTCCCCTTAAACACTGTCGTCCGTGACATCTGACTTCACTGAGGCCGCAGAAGGATACTGTTCTGAGCACTTTCAATGAGCAGCTGCATTGCCACCATCTCTCTAAGCGTGCCAGAGCCTCGTGTTCCCCTTCCACTGTTTCACTGTCAGTCACTCTGCCACGCAAAGATTTCCGATTTCGCTCCAGTGTGAATTCCACTTCTTGAGAAGTGCGGACAGAGACTTGTCACTCCCTCTGTCTCTCTCGCTCTCTCTCTCTCTCTCTCTCTCTCTCTCTCTCTCTCACTCTCTCTCTCTCTCTCTTTCTTTCTTTCTCTCTCACTCTCTCTGGATTTGCCTGCCCAAGCATTTCTGTCTGACCCAATCTCTCCAGAGGGATTGAAAAAGCACCACATCTCTTTTTTTCCCTCCTCCTCCTCCTCCTCCTCCTCTTATTTTACTGGGACCATCGCCATTCTCCGCTGTCATACGGTTTATTCTATCTGCCTTCAAACAGCAGAGCTGTCATATGACACCAGTTTTCCAAAGGCTTTTATTCTCTCTCTCTCTCTCTCTCTCTCTCTCTCTCTCTCTCTCTCTCTCTCTCTCTCTCTCTCTCTCTCTCTCTCTCTCTCTCTCTCTCTCTCTCTCTCTCTCTCCCACGTTATCAATCAAAGGCAATTACTGCGCTGCCTGGGTGCAGATCCAGAGACGGGCGCAGGGTGAAGCAAGCCTCCACTAATTTGGGAAACCAAGCACATCTCTTGAAGCGTATGAAGGAGAATAGATTGCAGTTTGAAATGTGGTTGAAAAGACGGCAGGCGCCGAGGTGGTGAAACTTGACTGATAGATTTTTAAGGCATGCCGATTGACTGTGGGGTAGTGATTGTCAGAGAGAGGAGTGATTTCATATGCATCGTGTCACACACACACACACACACACACACACACACACACACACACACACACACACACACACACACACAGTCACGTAAAGAAATACAAACCTGGTGAACGCAAAAATAAGATTGCTTCTCCATGCTCTTCCCGCCTACAAAACAGGAGCCTGAAAGCTAGAAAATGTTTCAAACATATCTGCCATCCGGTATTTTCACTCGCAAATGATGGATTCCAGACCCAGGCATGAATTGAAACATGGCTGCCATGGGCCGGACAAACACTGGCATTGGATACTGAGTGACTGTAACAGTCTGCCAATCATCCAAATCACACATGCAGAACATGGCCATCCGTCACTGGACAAACCACGGACAAGCTCACTTGCATGTATATGCAAGTCTCCATGCTCACCCTTGTGTCTCTGTCCAACTCTGCCCACAACAACACACTCCCCTACCCCCCACCCCCCTCTGGTCACTATGTGCCATCAAGACTGGAACTGCTGCTTCAGGAAGTGTTGTGCTATGGAGGGAAGGGGGTGGGAAGTAACTGTCATGTTCTTGTCAGGGCCATGCATTGCTTGCTTGTATGGGTGCGAATGCTGAGCATGAGTGAGTGAGAGGAATGTATGGGACAGAGGTGAGTGGGTGCAGAGATGTGTGAGTGAGTGAAATGTGAAATTTGTGTGGTAAATGGGGGAGGGGGGGGTGTAGACTGTATAATGTCTTATGTTTAGGTACTTATTAATATACTATATTTATTCTTTTTATGGAGGAACCGTTCGGGAGTAGCACCTTGAATTCCATTGTGTTCATACACTGTATCAATGCAATGACAATAAAAGCTTCTATATAACAGTGTACCTTGTGTGGCTGCCCTCTCCCTAGCCTGCTGATGTCCTGCTGGTTCTGGATCTTCCTATTGTTTTGGTTACATTGTTTGCGGTTACTGATTTGGCAAGGTTGAATCAAATGCTATGCAGTTGTATGCAGCTGAGAATCAGTAAATAAGAGAGTAGGTATGATCTTAAAAAATAAACTCTTTTCTTTCATCCTTTCAAAGTTGAAATCCCTCTGTCATTACAGTAGCAGCCAGACTTGGGAAACTCATGTCATTATTCATTACTGTCAAAAAGCACAAGACAGAGCTGCGTCTTGTTTTTAAGTCCTAGAGAGAGAGAGGTTTTTTTTTGGTGCTGTAGTCAAGGAATTATAAAAGTCAGACAGGGAAGACTTGTACTCAGAGAGAGAATTGCCACAATACGTTGGTTTTTCACACACTGAATTGGGGGGAAGCACAGTGTCCAAAAAGTGAAAGAAATGCACTCAAAAAATACTGTTTGAAAAAGAAATCTTTTATAAAATTCTTCATAAAGTGGTTATAAAAACAACCTTTTGTGATGATTGTTTGGTGATGAGTCCTACCTGTTTGACTATCTTGCATTAGCCTACAGTAAATCAGTCTATTTTTTTTTCATATCTTTTGCACTTTTGAGTGCAACACATAGGCTGCTGTATGGGAGTGAATTTCTCCAATATTAGTGTAAATAGTTGTGTGCGCACATCCAGATATCTCATTGCAGGTGCTAAATCAAAAGGATAAACTAATGAAAAAACAAAAGGATTTGCACACTGCCTTCAAGAGACTAAAAAGATCAAGAGATTGAAACGTTGCACATTTATTAAAAGTTGAGTCTCTTGAAGGCAGTGTGCAAATTCCTTTTGTTTTTTCGTTAATTTCTCCAATATTACCATGACAGCTAAATACGTGAGGGGGGGGGGGCTAGTGGTGATCCAGTGGACCTGTGTCACCTGTTCTGCCCCTATCTACAAGACACCTCTTCTCTTGTCTCTTGTCTGCTGAGCTGCAGCTAATCACACGACATGATGAATGGCATGAATGGCTCACAGCCGCCATTGAGTTGTGCAAAGAGGAGGGCAGGCATCCATCAAAGATGGGGCTAAATTAAAATGCCATGGCAAGCCATATAGGGTTACTCTCTCACACTCAATAGCCTCATCCCTCTGCACTTCTCTCTCTCTCTCTCTCTCTCTCTCTCTCTCTCTCTCTCTCTCTCTCTCCCTCTCTCTCTCCATTTGCTCACTCACTCACCCACTCAGCGGCTCTCTGAGCTCAAGGCCTTGGTCTTTAAAATGCTCTGACAAAACCTCACTAATTACGCGACCGCACCGTCATTTTTACTAATAGGACATAATGAGAATTCTCTCTCTCTCTCTCTCTCTCTCTCTCTCTCTCTCTCTCTCTCTCTCTCTCTCTCTCTCTCTCTCTCTCTCTCTCTCTCTCTCTCTCTCTCTCTCTCTCTCTCTCTCTCTCTCTCTCTCTCTTTTGTGATGTAAACAGACCTGTCAGTATAGGACACAAGACCAAAAGAATGACATGCACTTCACAAACACAAGTACACAAGTAAATGTAGGCTATAGTAGTATAATCTATTTATATTTTTTTAGATATTTTTCGCAAGCACCCAGGAAGGGCAGTGCCATATTCTAGTCAAGGTCATTTAGATTAGTCATGATGACTTTAGTCAAGTAGTCATCTTGACTACAGCACACTCTGCCTCATGACAGCTGACCTTATGAAACCCACCTCTACTGAACATCACACTAAACAACTAGAAAAGCGCTCAGAGAGCGCAGACCTCCGCCAAGACAATGTGGTCACAGATGGTATTCTGGGTCACAGAACGCCACCAAAATCAAATCAATTCTTCCTCGTCCCAGTACACACATTGTCCGAAAATTTCATCCAAATCCATGCAGTACTTTTTGAGTTATGCTGTACACAGACAGACACACAGACACACACACACACGCCGGCGAAAACATAACCTCCTTGGCGGAGGTAACTACGTTGTACCATTTCAAGCTTTATAGAATCAAATGGTATACAGCAAAAAAACTGCATCCTACCATGTACACAATGGTTGTTTTCCATATCTTGGAGTAAACAAATGCGAGCCAAGATGCTACGAGATGCATCTATTTTATACAGCACACCAAATCTGCCAAATTGCAGATGTATTGATTG
>JAODXP020000019.1:7755345-7757845 GCA_027497455.2 Sardinella longiceps | reverse complement strand
TACAGTACAACACAGTGAAAAGTACATACTATACATACCAGAAATTCAAACAGACAGTACTAAATACTAAAGTATACATACTGTACATATATGTATAAAAACATGTAATTCATTATGCATACTGTTGATATATACAAACATAAGTAAGTCCTACTGAAATACAAGAAAAAAGAGAAGAGAGAGAGACAGACAGAGAGAGAGAGAGACAGAGAGAGAGAGAGAGAGAGAGAGAGAGAGAGAGAGAGAGAGAGAGAGAGAGATGACAGCAGGTATCTGAGTTCTCATCAGTGAGTGAGTTGACATGGGGATTGTCGCATATCGACTCGCTCACTCACTCACACACTCTTATCAGGATCTCAGACAAACACAGACACGTATACATAGGCAAATCCATTCACTCACACACCACAGCATGGAATCACAATGTACACTTGTGCCTTTGTGTGTGCGTGTGTGTGTGTGTGTGTGTGTGTATACTTTATGTGTGTGTATACTTTGTGCGTGCGTCTACTTTGTGTGTGTGTGTGTGTGTGTGTGTGTGTGTGTGTGTGTGTGTGTGTGTGTGTGTGTGTGTGTGTGTGAAATACAATGGTACTCATATCGAGCAGTCTAACAAACCACATAGCAGACAGACAAACACACACACACACACACACACACACACACACACACACACACACACACACACACACACACACACACTTAGGTTGCTATGCTGTGTGGCAGTCTGTATCTAATCCTCTGTATCTAATCCTCTGTAGATATGCTCCTCCTTCAGGTCCCACTGTGCTCAGACACACACCGGTCACCTCCAAGCTCCATGGGGAATTCCCTCAACCACCATCACTCTACTCACACACACACACACACACACACACACACACACACACACACACGGTAGGTACCAGTATATCTTTCTTTACCCTTCTCTCTCTCTCTCTCTCTCTCTCTCTCTCTCTCCCTGACACACACACACACACACACCTCAATTTTTTCTCTCTGTTCTTTGCCCATCTCTACCCCGTCAGAATCTCTCTCTCTCTCTCTCTCTCTCTCTCTCTCTCTCTCTCTCTCTCTCTCTCTGCACAGGAGGCCTCCGCACACTGATCGTCCTGCGTTCAACCCAGCCCATCACCCCCCCCCCCCCATTCCCCCATCACCACCACCCACCTGAGGGATGCACGTAGGACACCACCTGTCTCGCTCTCCTCCATGCACTTCCACTCTCCCTCTCTCCCTCTCTCTCTCTCTCTCTCTCTCTCTCTCTCTCTCTCTCTCTCTCTCTCTCTCTCACTTTCACTGACTTTCCAAGAGTTGCTCAAAGTACCCCATGAGGGAGCATGAGAGGAGTATCCCTTCCCATTCCTTTTTCACTGGGACTCATCAGGGGGGTGCAAAAATGGGGTTTGGAGGGGGTGTTGGATGCATCACATTTATGCCACACATTTATGTTTTATTTATAACGATTGATTTAAGATTTCTTTATCTATTTCACTGAACAGCGAGGATCAGGAAGTGACTGCCAGTATACCAGAAGCATCTAGTCCCCTCAGCATCCCATAATGACAGCTATTTTACAAGGGTTGCCAAGAAACCACATGCCCTTATCAAATTCCTTCAGCTACTGGAGACGCAAATGAGAAGTAAACCCCAAAGTTCAATGAGACATGAAGAGTTATACTAGAGGGAAAACAAAAGAAAACTTTTGGGAAAATATTAATAGAATTTCCGCTGCACAATTTATCCCTTGTTTGCAATGCTATGCTAAGTCTCTGTGAGTTGGTGACATTTCCACTCTTATTCTGCGGTAGCTAAGGTAAAAGCCACTTTTAGCCACCAAAAAAAAAATAATATAAAAAAAAAACTGCTGTCATAACAGCAAGAGAGATAAAAACTCAATGCAAATGTGCAACTTAAACTGTGCTGGGGCTTTTTCCCCCTTCCCCTGAAAAGCCCCTACAGAGAAAAGGTGATGCCAGAATCCTCCTGTCAAAAGCCTCTTCTTCACAGAATCCCGGCAAACTTTTGTGGACAAGCAATAAGGGGGTCTGAGAAAAACAGCACACAGTTTCCTTCTGCTTGCTTCATTCATTGCTGCCATTGGGCCTCTTTCCTTTTGAGCTGAAGCTACTGTAGCTCTGTGCTGTGCCAGCTATAGGAATGTGATTAGTAGCCTCTCATTCACAGTGACAAATATCAACCCAACCAACCCACAGCTGGGAGAGAAAGAGGAACAGGAAGAGCCTCTGCTGGAGTGCAGTGCAGCGCAGCGCATGTCTTATCCACCCCGGATAAAAATACCCCCAGCCTTAAGACTGAGCCAGCCAGCCAAGCAGCCCAGAGAGAATGAGCAGAGGGTGGTAGTGTGTGTGTGTGTGTGTGTGTGTGTGTGTGTGTGTGTGTGTGTGTGTGTGTGTGTGTGTGTGTGTGTGTGTGAGAGAGAGAGAGAGAGAGAGAGAGAGAGAGAGAGAGAGAGAGAGAGAGAGTGAGAGAGAGAGAG
>JAODXP020000019.1:7700345-7747845 GCA_027497455.2 Sardinella longiceps | reverse complement strand
TCTGGGAGAGGGGTAATAAAATCATCACTCCCCTCTCTGTGCTAGAGCCTTAATTACCTCTCTGAGGAAAATCAAATGGGTAAACAGCACTTAAACAGCCTGCCGGGAGAGAGAGAGCCAGAGAGAGAGAGAGAGAGAGAGAGAGAGAGAGAGAGAGAGAGAGAGAGAAAGAGGGTGAGAAAGAGAGAGACAGAAGGAAGAAGGGAAGTGAGAGGACTAGACAGAGGAAGAGGAACAAGAGGAAAAACATTTAGGGTACTCAGATCCTCCTTGCCACTTGGTGTGTGTGTGTGTGTGTGTGTGTGTGTGTGTGTGTGTGTGTGTGTGTGTGTGTGTGTGTGTGTGTGTGTGTGTGTCTGTGTGTGGTGTGTGTGTGTCTCGTGCATCGTGATGGCAGACAAGCACACAGTGTAAAGTGCCACTATGGAGAGGGAGCTGAAAGCAACCAGAGAAAACACACTCTCACACACACTTAAAGACAGACATCCACACTCACACACACACATTCACCTATACAAACAACAAAAACAACTAATTAGGCTCTTGATCTCAATCTCTTGCTGTTAAATGGGCAATTCTATCTGTTGAGCCTACCAGCTAAGCTAACATACAGTATAACTAACTAACCTTATAGCCAGGGGTTAAAGTGGGGGGGAACGCGGGGGTACGCAGTACTGGCACCTCAGATAAATGAACAATATCATCCAATTCTTCTTCTATACATTTGTCTTTGTTTGTACCGACACAAAATATGAGAGTTCCCCCTCCTGCCAAATCCCACTTTAACCACTGCTTATAGCTAAGCTAACTATACAGTACAACTAACTAGCCATATACAGTAGCTAAGCTAACCATATAACCAACTAACCATATAGCTACTGTATACTGAATAGCTAATCTCTAGGATCAGTCAAGTCAAATTTAAAGTGAAAGTTACTTCAGGCCTTTTTTAATCCACACCAGAGAAAAGTAAACTGAGTTTAATCAAAGAATGCAAACAAACACATACCCAGAATTTAACGCTCTCCTCTCCTACATACACTCAAACAGGCACAAGAATGACAAGGGCTCAACATTTAAACCTCATAAAAAAGAAAAAAAGTGAAAAGGATAAAAAAAGTCATTTATTAAAAAGTATTTGACAGAGATTGTCAGCGGCTTCTTAAAGGTTGCCAAGGAGATTATATTATATTATATGCTCATTCTTTTTCGGCACCTGAACAACAGCACTCTTTCTATCTATCTTTCTCTCTCTCTCTTTCTCTCTCTCTTTATTCTCTCTCTCTCTGAGGTGAGGTGGGACTGAGTCGAGGGTTGTGGGGAAGGTGGCGCTTGGGGTTGGGGTTGGGGTTGGTTGGAGGGGGGTAGAAAAGGTGAAAAAAAGAGAAAGAAGAGGTAGCACGTTGAAAGAGAGGGGGGCTTATCTGGAAGAAGCAGACTTGTGCTATCTCTTCACCCTCCAGGCAGGAGGAAGAGTGGAGAGTGGCGGTGGCGTCCCTATCCTATCCGGATTGGAGGAGACAGGGAGACAGGGAGACGGATGAGCGACAGCCGGAGCGGAGCGCACACACTCGCTCCGAGGAAGAGGAGGAGGAGGAGGAGGGGGAGGGCAAGGTGGGCTAGACAGCGCAAGAATGGCCGAGCACTCGCCATGCGCGCCGGCACACACACAGACGCGCACACACACACACACACACACACAGACACGCATCATGTGTCTGAAAACACTCACTTCTGGACTGACATACAAACACACACACACATGCGCGCGCTCACACACACTGACAGACGTCATGAGTCTGAAAACTCACTTCTAGACAGACATGTACACACACACAGCTTACAAAGACAGGAGCCACATGTGTGTTTAAAAGTGTGTATAGGCACATTCACATGCACATCTGCACACACACACACACACACACACACACACACACACACACACACACACACACACACACACAACAACAACAACAACAACATACAAAGACAAGACCCACGTGTGTTATAGGCAGATTCACATACAGTACTGTCTCTGCACAAGCCACCTTCAAACACACACACACACACACACACACACACACACACACACACAGAGCTGGCCGAGAGATGGCCCCTCCACCCATCGGAATAACATTACTGCTCAGTGAAATGTCAGGGGCCGAGACTCCTCGTCCTCCTGCATGACGAACTGAGGCGGCAAATGTCAGCTGTGCGTCAACATGGCAGTATGAGGGGGAGAGGAGACAGACGTGTGTGTGTGTGTGTGTGTGTGTGTGTGTGTGTGTGTGTCTGTATGTGTGTGTTAGAAGTGTATTTGTGTGTGTGTGTGTATGCGCACATGTGTGTGTGTGAGAGAGAGGGAGTGAGAGTGTGTGTGTGTGTGTCAGTGCGCACGCACGCACGCATGTGTGTGTGTGTGTGTGTGTGTGTGTTGGGAGGGTTGGTTATGGGTGAAATCCCATTAGGTTGGTGTTGAGTGTACTGTCCCACGGGGGAGTGAGTGGCGTAGTGATATGTGTCACACTGGGTGATGATGGCCACCCATACTGTAGGTTCACCCAGAGTTAACACATCAGACCTGATATAAAGCCCACGTCTGTATACTTTAGCACGGGTGTCAGCTAAAGTTCACCTCGAGAAATGACCCCAAAAATCTACAATGACCCCTACCACACACACACACACACACACACACACACACACACACACACACACAGCCTGGCTGGTGAGGAAAAATGAGACGGCTGCGTTTGGCTGGCGTAGCCAGAGGCAAAAGTTGGCTATAGGAGGTGTGTGCTGCTGTATTCCAGTTGTACGCCGGCGTGCAGCGTGGCACCATTAAAAGCTGTCAGATAGCGAGCCAAGGGCCAGCTGAGTGAGTGATCTGAAGCCAAATATCTCTCTTCTCCTCTTCCTCCTCTTCCTCCTCCTTGCCCTCCTGTATCCCCCCGTCGTGCCCCCATCAACTGCAACCGCCCCAGCCGCTGGAGGTGCTCAGACTCAAGGTCACCGAGAGATAGAGAGATAGAGAGAGAGAGAGAGAGAGAGAGAGAGAGAGAGAGAGAGGGAAGGAAGGAAGGAAGGAAAGGTGTGATGATAGGGAGAGGTGAAGGAGGAGGTGGAGGCACGGGGCGGAGGGTCTGTAGTCTGCAGGCTGCAGATGTCTGAAGGTGCCAAGGCTTGGCAGGACGGGCGAAACGTCGAGTAACTAATCACCCCCCGAGCTCAGCCAGTAACGAGCACCACCCCACCTCCTCTCCACCCAACACCCATCGCCGCCACCCCCACCCACCCCTCGCCCCCATCCAGCTCCATCCATCACCCAACACCCCCCCCCCCACACACACACACACACACACACACCACCTCCACCTCCACCTCCTCCCCTCCATCCCTCCCTTGGCTGGTGTAGAGGTCATCAGATCAGCCCCTGGGAGTGCAGCCAGAGAGCCTCCATGGAGAAACCCACTGGGCTGGGCTCCACTCTGCTCCTCACGGCAGGCCCCCGGCACAGCATGGCAACCTCACACACACAGCCACACAGCCCCACAGCCCTGCCTCACACACACACACACATACACACACACACACACACACACACACACACACACACACACACACACACACACACACACACACACACACACACACACACACACACACATACATACAGTACACACACACACACACATATACACACACACACACACACACACACACACATACAGTACACACACACAAAAAAAATATACACACACATAAATACACATACACACACACACACACACACACACACACACACACACGAAATACACACAAACCTGTGCTTCTCTCTATCTCTTACTCAACCTCTCCATCATCCCTCGCTCCCTCCCTCCCTCTCACCTCAGAGGTCAAAGAAAGATAGTGTCTGATATTCTCACAGAAACACACATTTATCCACAATCAAACATATCCACACCACACAGTCTAAGAGATTATTCAACTTACTGACACCTTTTACTGACATTCTCTCTCTCTTTCTCACTTTTCCTCAAGTGTTTTCAGAATACAAAGCCACTATCTCACTCAAGGTTAGCTTAACAAAAGCTGTTCTGCCTGTACCATACCAAACCATACCATACTATAAAGCCTGGAAATTAACCTTGCTGTCTATACAGTTAATGTTTTATATTAACGTGATGTGTAAAAAAACCTTTTTGAAATACTACTGTCAACATTACCATTTCCTTTACCAATTCATACTGCTCTGAGAAGAGGACTGCATAACGTTTAGAGATGTATATAAGATGTATATAGACGTATATAAGAATGTGCTCCTTTCGGAGAAATACAGACTGAATCAATCCATAGGCCTGCTGTCCAAGGTCAAGGTGCTGACTGTATAGGAAAAAGAACAAGAAAATTTGACACAACACAGACTGAATAGTGAACTGACAGCTAATGTTACTGTGACTGAAAGGAGCAGAAACTCAATCTGAGTTTCATTTTCATATGCTCTATTCACCTGTCTGATTGCTATCCACTCTGTGTTACAGCAAATTGTTTTGTTGTTCATTTCCCAACAGATAGCCCACGGCAAACTCAAACAAGAGAAGCAACCTCTGATTCCCAACAGATTTCTCCTCAGATTTCTATCAGAGGGAAAGTTCCAGAAGGAATAAAATCGAGGCTGCACAGCTCAAAACACTTCTAATCTGATTAGAAAGATTCCATGTGCATTCTATAGAACAGTATCCAAGGAGATGCATTCATAAATGCAATCTAAAATGGAATATTGGGTTAAATAATCAGATTAGAAGTGTCCATGTAAACGGGGCTATTGTGCTGTAAGATGACATGGTGGTGACATTAGCAGACCTGTCCTCATCACATCACTTTTTTCCACAGTCACCTTGACTAAGTCACATTGACCTTTCTAAGGCCTACGGCCTCAACCCTCCTAGACTTGAGTGACATGACCTGGTGGATGACCAAGAGCGAGAGACTGTTCACCCCCTGGCCTTTGCAACGTCTCCTTCCCTATCAGCCTTCTCTCTGCTTCTCTCAGTCTCTAAAGTTACCTCAGCCTCAGCTCTCTCTTTCTCTCCTTCACTCCATCTCATACTCTCTTATTCCCTCCATCCCTAAAGCTACCTCAGCCCTCTCTTTCATTCTCTCCATTTCTAAAACTACCTGTCTCCTCTCTCTAATTCTCTCCCCCGTTAACGTTTCTCCCTTCTCCCTTCCAGTCCTCTCTCCTCCTCTCCTCTCCTCTTTCTCTCCCCCCATAGCCCATAGCCCATAGCCTAGCATTTGTTTCCAGCCTCGCAGGGAAGTAATCAACACGAGCAAGTTCAGGTAAAGATATGCAGAATTACACTTTTCCTCTCATTTGCATAACGAGGCCGATTCACCTCTAATTATTGTTCCTCTGAGTGGCACCCCCAGAGCAACTCTTAACCCTCGTTATGGGCACTAATTGCCTCCAGTGCACAAACAGGAGTCACTTACAAAGTAGAGGAAGTAACGATTTTCTTTTTAACGAGCAACTGGCCTTCAAATCAGTTCAGTTCAAATTGAGTATAATTGTGGCAAAACGGCAAATGTTCGACATTTCGGAGAACTAACAAAAATTCCTAAGAAACCTACCAGATGCTCCAGCCGTTGCCAAGCGAGGGGATGCTAATTTGCAGGACTACACAGATCTAGTCCCTTTGTATTTATCAGACAAAGTGTATGTGTGTGTGTGTTTGTGTGTGTGTGTGTGTGTGTGTGTGTGTGTGTGTGTGTGTGTGTGTGTGTGTGTGTGTGTGTGTGTGTGTGTGTGTGTGTGTGTGTAGGGGGACAAAAGTTGTAAACAGAAATTGACTTTTTGAACGGCACAAACCAGATCAATAATAGGCACCTCACGGAAAGCACAGGCCTTCACTGATCCGCTCATGTGAGACTGAAATATGCCCTTGTGAATCTGCATACACCTGCGCAGCTTCAAGTATGGCAACAGCAATCAGATTACGCTCTGTGCACCTGTGGGGGGACCAACATATCCAAATAAATGAGCAGCAAAGGCCAACATGGTGCATCTATCCAGTCAAATGAATGTAAATGACGAGAGAACCAAAAGACATCTGTTCCATTCCTCCCGTCTAAAGAGACTAGAAACTAGGTTCAAAACAAGCATAATTTCCACTAGTCCAAAATCAGAGGACACCTCCTGATCAGATAGACAGAAACACAGCCAAACATCACCATTTTGAAGATGAATGCACCAACTGCATATGTGTGTGTGTGTGTGTGTGTGTGTGTGTGTGTGTGTGTGTGTGTACTGTTCTGTAGGTATGCGGTTAAACGCTGTGCGTGAGATGTTTGAGAATGTATGAGAGAAACACGACAATGAGAGCCCACAGTCTCCGGAGAAAACACAGGCCTACAGTAGACTTCTAAAAAACAGGAAGCATTTCTTCTCACGCTTTTTCTTCTCTCTCTCTCTCTCTCTCTCTCTCTCTCTCTCTCTCTCTCTCTCTCTCTTTCTTTCTCACCACTGTCTCCCTCATCCTTTCTTCTCTCCATCTCTCACATCCCTTCACACACACACTCTCACACACACACACACACACACACACACACACACACACACACACACACTTCTCTTCTCTCGGGGGCCTGCAGTAGGTTTGGCGTCTTCCACACATGATGCTCCGCTAAGCTAAGCTGCACCACCATGTGTTAGCACAGACTTTTAACCAATGCCATTAAGTGCAGAGGCAGAGCCTCTCAAGCATGTAAAGCTCACTTTGTAATTGTTCAAGCACAAAAGACTGTGTGCGTGACTCACTTTTGCCATTGTTTTGCTTTCTGTATCCCCCCCCCCCCCCTCTTCTCCCAGACGGCGTCGCCGAATACTTTTTCATTAAGCCCGATAGGGAGCCAGCTTCACATAATTAGTTTGTACTTGACTTGATTGTATTTCCTGATTATGTCATCAGAAGCAAATACACCAATGAAAACTGATGACAATAAAACTCTATCAGTGTTCTGGAATGCTGCATGTAGTCATTTCCAAGTATCCTTAATTAAATGTCCTGTGATTGCAAATAAACAAAAAGAATGCCTTGAAGAAATCAAGCCTTGAAATGCATGGAATAATTTTAAACATGATAACATGTAACAGTCTAACGTCAAAGTCAAGTAAACTGTGCTGATCAGCAGTTAGTAACGCCAGCGTTTGAAAGTTGGCACTTCCTTCTCCTCAGGAGCTCTTCAAGACTCACATAGGCCTAACCATTCCATCAAGGTCATGTTTTGTTTTTTGTTTTTATCTTATTCTCTTTTTTTTTCGTTTTCGTTTTATTACTTTTATGCATATCTCATCACAAGAATGCAGTAAACAACTTGTAATTTCAGCAAACACAATTTCAGACGAAGTCATTCTAACTCAAATCTTGAATCCCACACAGAAAGACAGGCATCACGCATTGCTGCATCACACATAAATACACTGAACAATAAACAATTTCCTGAGATTTTTAAGATGACAATTTTTACTCTGTCATGATAATCCAAAAAAACTCATAGGCCTGGGAAAATAGTCATGCTGTGAGATGATTAGATTTTGTAGTTCTCTCTCTTCAAATTTCTTCCATTTTCTTTCCACTTAAAGCATAATACCAAAACAGAAGCAGTTGAGGGCCTTTTCCAGCTATGCCCGAGTCAAGTTTTCATGTACTGTAAAAACAAAACCAAGTTGGTGGCTGGGTTTTTATGTTTGACCACCAAGCCTACATGACAATGACCATGGCCAGACGCATAACAATCACTATCCAAACCATTTGGCCAAACCATTCCAAAAAAACGATTTTCAATATACAAAAATTGCTCCACATATCATGACACTTCCGTTGTAGCATAATCCCTACTTATTACACAGCTCTTTATAATGCAGTAGAATGCTCCATTCACACCAATGGGAGTTCCCATCATTCTACGGTCTGATATTACTTGATGACGGACCTTTCCTAAGTACTGTATAAAAGACCGCTGTCAAGCAAAGTGAAACAGAACGTTACCCCAATCAGCTGATCTGTAAGTTAACTGAATACATGAACTTGAGCATTGAGAACATTTGCTTGTGTGTACACTGAGTGTAGTTAAAGGAATGTTTGTAAATACTAGTCCTAACCAAGTTTTTGATAAGTTCTGTGTACACCACTCTACTCCAGTATTCTCAATGCTTGAGGTACATATGTCATATACTTCACCTAATATCATATTCTATTACTTCAATCAGACCCCAGAAGGTATTATAAACAAAATTTCTCGGTAGATAAAGATTATTTTCAAATGTCCAGTATGTAAAGGGTGTTCTGGTTAAAAATTTAACAAGAAATTGCTATTAGTACTAGTGTGGCTTGATCTATTGATGTCTGTCTTTTCAATAGGTTCTTCCTCATTCCCTTTCAACATAAAAGTCCCTCTCTTCATGACAGGTGTGAATCTGATATATTCATATTTCAGGTATGCATGGATGCACACTCGGTACTGATCATTCACATAGGCTTTATGTTCACTCCAAAACTGTCAATTGCTCACCAAACCAAGGAAGAGAAAGTGCTGTTTTTTTTAAAAAAAACATATGCCTTTGGTACCCAGAGTTACCAAAGGAAAATGCCCTAGCTTGATATTGAAATTGAAACACCCACACATCAAGTCGAGTTTGCATACACATGCTGCTCACGCATCACAGACACAAATGGAAAATTCTTATCTGTATCGTTAGAGTGTATTAACAAAAATTGCTGTCTAGTATAATGGCGAAATCCGTAAAATTCATCAACATCATAATAAGAGAATAATGGCATTTTAAGTCATCAGCGCCGTTTAAGTCGTCATTACGGTCTGTGATCTGTTTATGATGATCATGTGCATGCACAACACAAACAGGATAAGCAACAAGAAAGAGACTCCCTGTCAGGGCCCTGCTCAGTCCGTGAGCTCTGCAGCACATCGCACAAATACACTAAAAAAATCCCTGTTTCTTAAAGAGATTCAGAGAGATTGATTTTCCTACAGATTCTCCATGTTAGTCGATGCCAAGGGGGATACAAAAAAAAAGAGAGAGAGTGGGAGGAGAGGAAAAGGGGGAAAATAGCAACATGGGGTTTTTATCTCAATTAAAACACAGGCGATAATAATCTTTTCATTTCCCTCTCCATTTCTATGGGCTCTAATCTGATGGGAAATAAACTCTTGATTACTACCGACTTCAATGTAACATTGCTAAACACGGCACAACACCCGCACCACCACCACCACCACCCGATCTCTCTCTCTCTCTCTCTCTCTCTCTCTCTCTCTCTCTCTCTCTCTTTCTCTCTCGCTCTCTCTGTCACACCCAAATACACACCCAAGCGCAATACAAAAGCCACTTGTGCATAGTTGATCAGAGACAAGCAGTCAGGATGAACATTATAATATTATATTGTAATTTTCTCATTTATTGTTCATTGATTTTTTTTCTTCATCATTTTGGAGTCATTAGCAAATGTTTTAAGAGCGTATTTAAGAGATTACAGCCATTTAATAACACACTCTGTAAGGTGAGGGAGAATAAAAGGCATTTAGGAAGTTATGACATGTAGGCTAGTAAAACCTATACTGTATTTCTAAGTGATCCTGACATCAGACACAATGTAGTGTATTGTGGTTCATCTGTTGACACGCACCCAGTGGCACAAAGGGCAATGGAAGTCTGTACCCTCCTGAGAGCTAAATATGTCCACTGTGTCTGCAAGCACTCAGACATATGGGTCCCTCTCCAAGTCTCGGATGCGGCCTAAATCAATTGTGTGAGTTTGTGTGTGTGTGTGTGTGTGTGTGTGTGTGTGTGTGTGTGTGTGTGAGAGAGAGAGAGAGAGAGAGAGAGAGAGAGAGAGAGAGAGAGTGCAATAGCGAGTGAGAGAGAAAGAAATTGAGAGAGAGTGTGTGTGTGTTAGGCTGACAGTCTGACGGTCAGTCTGACAGTCTTAATCACACCTCCACTTATAGCTTCAGGCCTTCGTACAGCAGGATTCTCTTACACTCTGCACATTTCTGCGGCAACCACACACACACACACACACACACACACACACACACACACACACACACACTGAATCAAGCACCACACAAGTCTTAACATGCAAAAGGTCCAACGCAACATCCCCAGCAGTCTATACCAATAAAACTGGTATACAACCAGTGTTCAACAATGACAGTTATGTCCAAGTCATTGTTGATGTAGAGTATTGAACAGAAACAATGCATTCACATATCATGTGATTTGTTTTGCTTTTCTGATGACAGTGACCACTTAACATAAGACTACAACATATAACTTTTTATCATGTCCCAAAAACCTGATTTCTGCATAAGTAACCTGAATAAGTAATCACATTCTGTATATTCTGTTAGGTCAGGGGTCAGGAACCTTTTTGGCTGAGAGAGCCATTAATGGGACATATTTTGAAATTTATTTCCATGAGAGCCATACAATATACAGGCATGTCTTTTATTCATTAATTTATCTTATCTTTATTCGAAAAGTAATCAAAAAGTATAGAAAAAGAGTGTTTTGGCATACTCCTCATCTGTGAATGGCTTTCCATTTCTCACAATTGCTATTCATGTCACATTGGACTGAAATAGATAGATGAATGGATTGAAATAGGCCTACATGAGAATGTTTTACATTTTTAACGTTATCATTCTTTTATAAAAGATTTGTATGTGAGCCAGATGCAACCATCAAAAGAGCCACATCTGGCTCCCGAGCCATAGGTTCCCTACCCCTGTGTTAGGTGCTATGAGTTTCTTCCAGTGCTGTTAAAGAAATACATTAGTAGGCCTACATCTGTGGGGGTATAATGGCCACTGTCTGTGTGCAAGGCAGCCAAACTCTGAGCGACTGAAAAGGACTAATGGTCATTGGGGAGCTTCTGCTCTGACTGAGAAAATGATTTTGCACCTCGAGTCGGCACAAAAACACTTCACATGACAGTCAAGTCATGAATAACTGCACTTCGGCGCCCAAGTCCTTGCTCTCTCCTTAGCGTGCCATGGCTCTCTGACACGGCACTTGTCAGCAGCAGCAGTGTGCCCGCTATCCCGTAACAACACACCCATAGTCACGGTCTGCCGTCTTACAGAGCAAAAGCGAAACTGTTTGTCACAGCACACGCATTATATTCACTTTCCCTGCCGATCAGGAAACGTTATCATGCAAAGGTTAAGAAGCTAACATCTTTAGAGTAGGCAAGGCTATACTACTGTGTACTTGTTTTACTGAAAAGAAAGACATTAACGTTGAAATTGCGTGATGACACCAATATCACCTAATAATTAACTGAAGCACCTGAAAGAGAGTTCGCTTAAATCTGTGAATAGAACGGGATTAGTTGTTTCCAAACAGGTTGCGCTGTCCTTCACCCTTTCAGGAAGATGCAATGGGGGTTTGTATGTAATAAGAGCTCACGTTAGCACGACTAAAAGCGAGTTAAATGTCACGTTTCATGCAATAGTCTTCATAGAGAAACGATTTCTCGATGTTTCGTGGGGGGTCTGATTTTACTCTAACAATGTAATTTGCTAAGACGGGTGAATTTCTGAACAATATGAAACTCTACAGTTACTCTGCTCCCAGAGATTCCGTAATTAGAAGGGTTCACATATCAGAATGTTGAAATCGACTTCATGCATCTTGAATTTATAATGGCTGCCACAAAGGCTTTAAATAGCGTTACGTGATTACACATGAATACGGGAGTTAACATGCTCCTATCAGATTTAATTCCAATCAGCTTCCAACAAAATGCCAGCGCGCGTCTCGCTTTTCACTGTGGGACGAGTTCCACACGCAGAGTCACCGCCGTATAATAAGCTACCCTCCATTTTAATTCCTTACATCATGCTGTCTCACGAGAATTTGGGCTTTAAAGCCCTTTCTATGTACAGTATTTCCTGCGAGGTCTGGACAATGGACCAAAAGGCTTCAGAGAAATTCTCTCGTTAGGGAGTTCACAGGACGAGGGGACGGGCATCACTTCCATGTGTCTGAGAGTCGCGTAGTTAACATGCGAATGACAATTAGATATTTTAAACTAGGCTAACGCAAGATGTTTATGGATGTTAGTTGTGCCTGGGAAGTAGGCAATTTTGCAAACGTGTTGAACATCGTTTATTCACTTATTAACATCAGCAAGTGGCACCTCGGCGAGAAGAAATAGTTGAACTGACTTGAGATGCTTTGCGTAGTTTAGACAGGTTGGTATCAAAGGCAATTAAAGTTATTGTTAAATCATCATAAGCAACCCTATGAATATGACAATATTCTGAATACAATACGCCTTTGCACAAATAGACAAGAGGGCAGTGCTTATTATTACCAAGGAGCGCCCAGGAACTCGCTATTACGGTTCCCATCTGTCCTAAATTATTCTAACCACCCATTCCAGGTAGATTTTGGCTGACCGTGGATTTCGATGAATACAACATTTAGAGGCGCGCGTGTGTGTGGTCACTACAGGCTGGAATTAAAATACTGATATGCAGAAATATCAAGAGATGGTGGTAGAGCGACGCGCATTTCGACAATTTCACCTCAACAATCAATATCACCCAAGCTCCTTGCCTGGTAGACTTAAAGGCGTGTATTAAATAAACCTAAATAGTTATGCTGTTGTTCATTTAGGCTAAATGAAAATATAATGAAAGCCTAAAATAAGTGTTTTGCAAAGAGGAGTTTTCCTAGGCATAAATGCTTTACTTAGAAAAAAAACCTTAGAAAGTCACTACCGATGCTGTGCGCCTCTCAATTTAATGCTCCGTGGAAGAGCCTTCATTTTTGTCCTATAGGACAGGACTGCGGAAAGTGTTTATCCGGTCCCTCTGTTTTGGTGGTCTATGTCTGCCTTACAAAGAATTAGGCTACATCAGTATAAATACCGACAGATCAGTTCAGTCTTTTCCTTCATGTGCATATTGACTTAAGTTTCCACGTTCAACATTTTGGCGTCCGTCTGAGCAGCTCAGTTGTACTTGGCAACAAGTTTTATATTTTCTCTTACCTCTGTAAAGAGACATCAGGAGAGCCCATTTTAAAATCTGACAAAGTCGTCCATCCCCTTTGGCATTACGCTCTCTGCTCATCTTTGGCATTTTCAGGAAACTGTCCAACGGGTGCGCCTTAGCGTAATAATTCTTAATCAGAATGAGAAGTATTGTCGAGCCAGTCCTCCAAGCAGCGAAATGTCACGTTGAAAACGCCAATCCTCTAAACTCCTTTACTGTAGCAAATTAAATGGCCAACTGTTAACTTGTTCCAAACAATCATTATCCACAAAAAAAATATGACGAACTCCGTATTGACTTCCCTACATTCCAACTCCTATGGAAAAATTTGCAGCTTGAAAGCGACAGCCCGATTAGGCTACTCGTCGGTGATCTCCATCCCAGAAAATTTCCAGCGATGTTTCCTTTTTGGCTAAAGTTCTAGAAAACATCGGAGGTGATCCGCTCTTGCCTATTCAATTGCCGGCTTTTAAATACACACGTTTTCTCAATCCATCCCTCTCAGCTGACTGCAAACCATTGGAGAGTGAAGCGTAGTCACAAACCCCGGGTGGAATTCTGCCATCACTTCTCCCATGCTCTGCTCCGTTCAGATGCCTGATTTCATGTTGGGGATGTGTACGACAGAACTTAGCACTTGCTTGGAGCCGAAGGGGCCAAGCTTTCGGGCTTGTGGTCCTACAAGGAATTGTAGGCGGAGCGGCCAAGAGATGTGACAGACGTGTTTGAAAACCAATGGTTTTGTTGCAATTGAACAGGTGAACAAAGAAAGAAAGTAGCATTCCAACCAATCACACTGGGGTTAAATATTCTCAAACAAACATAAAGTGGATAACGGTAAAGAACAAGAAAAAATACCTGTACAGCTTGTTTGATACTCATTTGTATTGTTTGTTTTCACAGCCTACCACATAATGTTCAATACTAAAGTGATACTTTGAAGCGAGGCTATTTTGTCAGTTATGACACGTAGCCTACATTACATTTGACAGTATATTTGTTAATGTCCTCCACGTTACACTATCAAATACGTACAAGGTGTTTAAAACAAAAGAGCGTAAATGTTGAGACGGTTGGTGCATACGATCATGAGGAGAAGGTAGGAACTAATGTTTTTGTTTGTGTGTTTGTTTATTTGTCTTCTTAAGCTTTTTTTTCCTTTCTTTTTTTTTTTTTACAAAAGACACCTCAACCAAAGAGTGTCCTATAAAAAGCATACAATTGCAATTTCATTATAGTTAAACATCCTACAGTCCACATTATTATGGTGACAAAACATCAAACTCTTACACAAAGGACACAGCGCTCCCTAGTGTTTACTACATGTATCGCCTGAGCCTGACGCTTGCATTTTATGAAACGTACATGTATCTATTCTGACATGAGTAAAACAGAGAGCGTTAAGGGCTCAACAACCATCTCTGAGTTAAATATTTATCTCAAAGTTCATGTTAGTCTTTCCTTAGGCTACTTGTCTCAGCCAGAAATTACAACAACAAAACGTCACAAATCTAACTAGGCCCACACCATGTGTGAATCTGTTGTGTCCACTAAATGTGTCTTCTGATCTTAATTATCTGATAAATAATTCACCATGTTTTGTTTTTCCATCAGTGGTCACATACCCAGAAATGACAGACTAATGTGCCTTCTGACTAGAGAGGAGATGAATATAGCTTGCAGCAACCTGAGCTACAGACGACAGTTGGACACAATTCCAGCAGTTGCTTCTGATTGCACCAGAGTCTGGCTTTCCTCCAGTGCCAATATACCCATAAGGTTTTATCCCCTTATGTGAAGCCCACGCTGGTTTGATATTTATTTTCACACCAGTCTGCCATATAGGACATCGTCCATCTTATATGAATTAGCACTCAGTTGCTATTATGGTAAGACTAGTTGGGCCTGAAGACTTCCCCTTGGAAGTCAGCCTTGGCAGGCTCAGGAAACTTACTTATCCACATGTTTTGCAGACCTCCTCTGTCAAGATCACATGCTTCCTGTCTCTATTTCTCCCAACATTATCTGCCTGTAAGAAGAGACATCAATTGAAAGGGTTTTCTGTATTCACTCTATTTTTTTAGCATGGACTATAACCACCCAGTGAAAATATGGAGAATATCATTGACATTCATTTGCCATATACAGTATATATGGGCAGTATTGTGAGTAGTAGCAGTATGGACAGAAATGTAAAAGATAAGTCACAAAGCATTTAACTTCGTTCTGATTACGGCATGGTCAGATCATCAATTGATTAACTGATCTTAGCTTTCCAGTTCTATAAATGTTTCCCCAATAATGGTGCATGTGAGAAACCAAGGTTTGGTAAACAACTCTCTCTCTCTCTCTCTCTCTCTCTCTCTCTCTCTCTCTCTCTCTCTCTCTCTCTCTCTCTCTCTCTCTCTGTTTCCCTGTCTCTTCCTCTACCTCCTCCTCCTCCTCTTCCATCCTTCTCATCCTCTCATCCTGGATCCCCTGACAAACACAAGCCAAAACAAGGAACAACCCAGTGTTGAAAGCTGGCCCGTGAGCGGTGGACCACACCGAATACATTAGAATCCAATTAACTAGAGACTAGTGAAGCAGTCAGGCTTGGGATATGTGTGTGTGTGCGGGCAACAGCACATGTGCAGCGCCAGTCAGCGGATGACTCTTACCACTTGACTGTTACAGTGACACACTGCCAGAGAGCAATTCATTAACTGGCTATTATGTGTCATATATGCAGAGCTGCATCACTGCCTGCACTGTAAATGGCCACTGATCCACAAATCAGTCACATTCTATATGCTAATTATTTGGTCATTTTTTAGCTAATAGAATTTATACTGAACATTTTTTGTTGTTGTTGTTGTCATAAATTTTTTTTATTGTGTCATTTTTTTTTCCAATTTGCTAATTGATATGATTAAAACAGCGGTTCCCTGGATGGTATTTGTTCACATTCAAATGAGTGACCGGTGTGTGATATCATTTGACACACAAGCCCCTCCATGCTAAATTAAAAATGCCCTTTCACAGAGAGAGCAAGTCATTGTCTCAACCTATCTTGTCCATCTCCCCCATGCATCCCACCCCACCCTCCCTTCAGGGGTCTCTCTGATCTAAAACAGCAGGGAATCTTTATTGGGAAGATGTAGGCTACTGTAACAATGTCTCCAGAGCATAGATCAATTAGGCTCTTTTATTTAAAAAAAAAAATGCTCTTTGAAAGGGCTCTCCTTGGGAGATGCAATTTGCCACCGTCGCATAAATCAGCGTGTTTGAGTGGGGCTAATTCAAACCGTTTGATGTCAATTTGGCCTTGACCCTAGCTCTTCCTAATGACTAAATCTGTTAGGAGTATATTACGTGGAACGGAATCACGGGGGCGGCAGCCACTCATAACTCCTCACCCTCTCGATGGAGGGAACGAGATTAGCATATTGTGGCTGTCCAAGACGTTTTGTTTACTGTGCTCTTCAAATGAAATAATGGTCTCCTGTCCCATCAATTTTCCCAAACAGGGACATAAACACACTCTCCATTAGGTCCTCACAGGAGCCAGCAGGGGCATCTGCTGAGAACTGAGACCCACTACATGTAGGGATTTTCTAATAGGTCCTGTCCTCGTGTGGCTCGGAATTTAGGCTGCTTGCATTTAAAGGACAACGCCAGAGTGAAGCCTGAGTAAGGACCGTAAGTATTGCAACATCATAAAAAGTTTGAATGTTTGCTGGGGAACAGAATTGTGATAAGTTTGTGCGGGCCAGAGAAGAACGCGTGCTAGTTGAAGCTATCAGGGGGCACTATTGAGGTGGAGAGTTGCTGGAAACTATTTCAGCACCATGGACAGTGTCTGTGCCAAGACTTGCACATTGCTTCAACAAGCATTCAAAACTGCGCAGGATCTACTTACAGGGGTTCAGTTTATGGGATTGTATGATCCACATGAGGCCAAACACACAAAAGAAACAAACTGTCTGCTCTGAACATAACAGTCACAGAAACATACAGCATATACTAATGTGACACTCCAAGTTTAGTACAGATTATTACACTGTCATTTCTGTACGGGTCACAGGTTATGGTTTGGGGTTGCAAGATTTCATTAAAAAGGGGCGCCAAGCATCCCTAATTGGATAATTATGTATCATATGATGTAGCTATTAATTAAATGTGCCAAAACATAGTCAGCTATTAAACGACCAAGACAGGAAACAGGAAGCTTCTTGGAAGCTATTGAACGACCAAGACAGGATATGCCAATCAAACTAAAACTCCCATTGGGCCCTCCCTCTTCCCCCACTTTACACCATAGATGCTGGTCTTGTACTCTGGAGGGGGGGCTTGGTGGGTAATTAGAATATTTGTGTTTGTTTGTTTGTTTGTTTGTTTGTTTGTTTGTTTGTTTGTTTTCAAGTTTAGCTTGTGCAAACATTCTAGTACTCTATACTCTACCTTGGAACAAGGTGTTCTCAGGACACCAAAATGTAAGCAGTCGTTCAGGGCTATTCAATTCTAAATTTGTTTTGGTCCAGTTTTCATAACCAAGGACTTTATCTATTTTTTTTCTGTGTGGAAATAGCCTGGGAGTTCCCATGGTCCTTTACACGCTTATTTCATTTCACTCTGCAAAGCAGCATGGTGACCATGGCCGTGGCATGGCATGCTTCCGCTACGAGAGATGCAATAGGTAGGTCTCCAGACTAAATATCACTCGTGATTTTTAGTTTGGCATTCGCCAGGCTAGTGTGGAAATGCAAAGGAAGGGCATTATCCCACCAGTGGCCGTGAGTGGTAGTCCAAAAGCTGGTGAACTACCAGTGAAACCCCAAACCAGACAAATCCTAACTCCTCATCAGTATGTTCAATCTTTGCCCTCAGCCTACACAAATCTCACATTCTTAGCAAAACCCCAAAGCAGAGTCACACAAACATCTTGTCAAGGGAAAAGTGTTCCAGGACTTTACTTGAATCACACAAACAAAATACAGTTTTCACACAGTAACACAGTCTCGCCAAGGATCTCAGTAACACATTCAAGATTCAGCAAGAGGCAAAACTAACACAGACCTTAAAAACCCCAACCAATGGGGGCGCCGTGGCTCAGTGGCTAGAGCGTGCATTTCTCCGGGGACCCGGGTTCGGTTCAGACCCAAAGTCATTTCCCGATCCCACCCCATCTCTCTCTCCCACTTATTTCCTTTCATCTCTACTGTCACTATCCTATCTGATTAAAGGCAAAAAGCCCAAAATAATATCTTAAAAAAAAACAATAAGAGTCAATGAGGGTTGCAGCATATAACACAGGACAATAAGCAAATCAAGTAATGTCTCTCAGTTGAGCCCTACCAGAAAGTCCATATATGGGCATATGTTAGTCTCCCTTTGCCTCTTTGGAGGAACTATACATCTCACCCTCCACTGGCACAAGCATTGTTCTATGTAGAGCTCTCATCTTGTAATTACTATAAGAGTTAGCAAGGAAAGATGTTTTTCTGCCCGGAGATTCGGCTGGGTCACAAGGAGGTGGATTCTGAGCCACATGTGGGTCGATAATTGAGTTAGCCTGCAGTACATTAGTTCATATAACCCACTTTTCTGATACCATTTTGAGTTTTAGCACCAACATGTTTCCGTGTATACACCACTGCTTTCAGAGATGCTCAACAGCTGATGACTCAAAGTTCAACAAGCGTTCAAAGCATTGGAAAGACAATGAGCGTTTTTGAGCTCCAGTGAAAATGGCATTCATTTTACGACAGGGTCAAGAGGATGGACGTTGGATAGCCCCATTTGAAAATAGTCGCTCCATTTGTCCTCTATTTGTCCTTGCACTGGCTCACATCAAGATTTTGGGTCTAGGGAAACGTCATTGGTGGCGGGAGGGGGTCTTTCAAATCCCTCTGCATGCAATTAGAGGCAGGGAGCCTTTCCACCATTGTGTTTGTTGCTTTGCTGGTGTTATTTTGTTTGTCTGTCTTATTCGCGTACAAAATAACTCAAAGCGTTCTCTATGGATTTTAAAGATATTTTCAGACAATGTGGCTATTTGGTTTCCTGGTGAACCGTAGCCTGTAAGTAACAGGCTACTGGCACACTGCCCTTTCACGCCTCTCCGCAGGCGTGGTTTAGTCAAAAGATGCTTGCACGTGGTTGGAGCAACCTCATATGAATGACATGACACTTCGACCACTCACGTTGAAGCTTTGTGACGTAGGACGTGTCGTCACGTAAGCGCCGCCAGGTCGGGAACCAAAACAGAAACGTCATACCCACTGAAATCCCTCCCTACGATCCTGATTCGTCGAAAACGGAGGAGGAGAGCGAATCACTGGTGTACCAGAAGCCTGTTACTTACAGGCTACGGTTCACCAGGAAAGCTATTTGGACAAGGACCATTACATTTTGGTGCTGATCCTGAACATCCTCCTGAATCTGGAATTCGTATTGTGTCAGTAACCCTAATGCCTTGGCGAAGGTCTCTGCTCTCCAAGTTTTTTTTATTATTATTATTTGGGTAATGTGCATC
The DNA here is from genome assembly GCA_027497455.2 of Sardinella longiceps. Classification (NCBI taxonomy): domain Eukaryota; kingdom Metazoa; phylum Chordata; class Actinopteri; order Clupeiformes; family Clupeidae; genus Sardinella; species Sardinella longiceps. The sequence goes on along the minus strand of JAODXP020000019.1, from coordinate 7,728,239 downwards.
TTTCATGTAGTCTTTGTTGTCTACATTAGTTTAGCTGTGTTCAGCGTTCCCAAGGCATTGTGCATCTTTCAATGACAGTAAAGAAAAATGAGAATGACTGCACAAGAGAACAGTTGTCTGAACAATGAATACATACATTATTGTCAGTCAATAAGACTATTGTTCAGTTCTAATGACTAATTTTTCATTGAGGAAAGTGGTCGCTGAAATCAAGCTTTCTGCAATCGGTCCTGGAATGAATGATGACTTTTTATTTGGCCTGTTCCCTGTACTGAAAAATATATTTCTTACTCCTGACATCTTCATAAACAATGCAGTGCCAGAGCAAACAACATTTTCCAGGAAACTGGTAGCTGAGTCACATGTGTGCAGGTTCTTAGAGGTAGGTTAAAGGAAAGTACCGGAGTGAATTCAAGCATAGCCCTGTTGAAAGAGCTTGCTAAATGCGCTAGTTAGTGAGTGGAACAAAATAATTTGGTACAGCACAGACCGAACGCGAACGCAGAAGCGAACAAGCACTTTACACTGAATCAATGGGACCTGACAGTTAGAAACCGAAAGTAAGATCTGAGGTTACATTGACTCAATGTAAAGTGTTTCATGTTCGCGTTAGGTCTGTGCTGTTCTATAATCTTTCATTTTGTGCGAAACATATTGCAGCAGGACTATGCTTAAACTTAGTCCGGTATATTCCTTTAAGATGGTCAAAAGGAGACAGAGTTGAAATACCATGTTTGGGTCACAGCACTGCATGACTGTGTTTCCTTGTTGTTGTGAAATGCCAATTGCTTAGACTACAGAGGTCATGTGTGTGTGATAAAGCTCAGAAGTATTTTTTTAGGCTGGTGTTATTTATGTACAGAAACTTTATGTGTATTTTAAATAACAATTCTAACAGACTGTGCCTGTGTGGGTTTGCATGTGTCATGTTGCCAGATCTGCATATTTTAAACGTGTTTATCATTTGACTGTAAGAGGTGTCTTTGACAACAAAACTGTTTTCTCTGTGCAGGTTCAGGAATGATGGTAGTTCGTAGTTCAGCTCTGCAGTGGCAGTAATTATATTGTTGCAAATGTAAGAAATTTGGCAAGAGCAAAGTCTGCGAGATATTTGAAATCTTTGAAACATAGAAGTGATCATGGGACATTTTCAGAAGAAACCAAACTGTGCATTGTGATAGGCAACAATTGTGAACCTAATACAATAATGCAAAGTTACAAACAAATCATGTGACACATATTTTAATCAACTAACACATACCAGAAATCATTACATGCTGCTACATATTTCATTACATGCTACATATTTCTTGGTTCCTGTCCATGGTGCTGAATTTGTGCACTTTGGGCTTTTTCCTGTTAACTAAAGCTATAACGTGAGGCTGTTCTTGGACATATTACTTAACTTTTTCAAACAGCTACTGCTTTGAACCTTTGGTCAGTCTATTGCAAACCAGTGACAGGGAACCTAAACTCCATCCTAGCAAATCTTGCATTCATGATCCCTCTCTTGAAGTTTAATATAAGCTGTATAATTGAGATACCAATTCAAGGGTTCAGTTGTTATGCTAAGTTTTCCATTGAGTTCCACTGAGGGCCATTGTGAAGCCTCAAATGATAATGTAAGTAGGTGTAACTCTGCTCTGCTCTAACTGATTCTATCAAATGGCTCTAGATTAACAATAAAGTGTAATCCTAATTCCTCATCATCAGTATGTTCAATCTTTGCCCCCAGCCTACACAAACATCATATCCTGAAGAACTCTAAACCCATAAAAAACTTCATTTTGCCTGTATCCCCAAACTATAGTAAGCCTCAGCTATTTCTCCCCCAACAAAAATTGGTCCCAGAACATCATGACTCAGTTAACGGCACAAGAGTGTTAATAAGAGCAAGAGTAAGCAGGAATATTATTAATAATTACAATCCTACTATTCTGTATGATTCCCCTGCCGTTGCTCTTGCAGTGGAGCATGATTCAAGCAAACATCCAATTTGCTGGCAGATTCCCCCAGGGCCCCCTGATGGCGTTCCCACCTGCAGGTTAGGAGAGGGGATTTATTAGGAAGAGTGTAAATATTCATTTTGATCTTGTCCCGCCGCGTGAGAGGACTTAATTACTGTCATTTGCATATAATTGTCTCCCATGGGACCAGCCCCACAACATGTTCCACCACAGTGCGAGACACAAGACTGGTGTTGCCGTGGTGATGGGGGGGTATTCCAGCGTTGTTGTTGTTGATGATGTTTGTTGTTTTTTTTTTGTTTTGTTTTTTTTAATGTTTTTTTTTGTTGTTGTTGTTGTTGTTGTTGTTACCCAAATGAGGTTGTCGTTCCAGATGTGTGTCTTCCATATGTTCTCTTGTTGTTCTTTTTAAGTAGTAGTCTGATGGACACAGAGGAGCTTGTTCTGAATCGTCTGGTTGGTTAGATGCTTAGATGACAAACATTAGCCCCGTTTACATGGACACTTCTAATCTGATTATTTAACCCTGTATTCCATTTTAGATTGCATTTATGAATGCATCTCCTTGGATACTGTTCTATAGAATGCACATGGAATCTTTCTAATCAGATTAGAAGTGCCCATGTAAACTCGTCTATTGTCCTTCTTCCTAATTTCTCATCTGCTGCTGCTGCTGCTACTGCTGAGGATGGCAAAATTCCAAGGAAAAGTCCCAGTTTAAACAGAGACATTCTCTTTCCCACCCACAGTGCCTACTAACACAGGAGGAACAGTGCTTCTCCTGACATTAGAGATATACCTTATCATACAGTACCTTTGCCATGCCATTGGTCTAAGTAGTTACACTATGTCAACTATTCTTATGTGCTACACACAATGTCCCACTAGACCATCCTAAGAATACAGAAAGTTGCCATGTTCAGGATTACGACACAATATTCCATTATTCATCAAGAGCTCTTCTCCTGTTGAAACAATGTAAGAAACCCCTAGTGAAAACTCTCAGTCCCAACGCTCCTCCCATCCTCCTTGTTCTATCAGCATGTGTTGTATTCAAACTCAATAATGAATAAGAGCTCAACTTAAGTACTGTCATTGAAATGACATTCTACAGCGCAATCATGATATACTGTACAGTGCAATCAAAATACTGCCATGTTTTGAGTCTGCCATCATTACCACCATCTCTATTCAACTTTCAAACCCTGGGTCTCATCTAAATCATGTTAACAGTGAATTATAAATGTGTATTATTATAATGTGTATTGTAAATGTGCACTTTAAGCATCCATAAAGTAGGGCTAAGATAGTGTCTTGATGCATGCATTAAAAATATTCACCCACTTTTCAAAATTATTCACTTTGAAAGATTACTTTTTGGATACACATGAACAGACACATAAACACACACCCAATTCCTGTTTGTTTTTGTTTGTTTTTTCCCCTTACCCATTTTAAACATGCACTTTTACAAAAGTGTATCCTTGTGTCATACAGATCTGTGATAGTGATTTCATGCATAGACAGGGCCCCTGGAACTGTGCAGATATGTCACACTTGTTCCTCATCTGGTATTTATGAGGCAGCTCATGCATACATGTATTTAACACTACATGCTATGCCCTAATGATTCCTACCCACCACTTTTCACAAACAAACAAACAGGGGAAAGAGAAATGTCATTTCGACTGCATGTCAACCAATGCTGATGTCTGTCTCTGGATGTGTCACTCTGACATAAGTCATTCTCAAGGGCACTTCACACACAGAGTGTCGCTACGCATCTTAGAGGTTAATTCTGAATTATTGGGCTGGACCGACCCGGGAGACGGCTTAAACTATACCCTAAGGATATTTTGTCGAGGGTAGTAGAATATCAGTTGGGAGTGTCACTCTGCCGAGGCAAAGTCAACATATCTTGCTATGTTGTGTTCGACTAGCTCAAAGAATGCAGTTTTCTGCTTATTTCTTAAATTATTCCAGCGATACGAACCTGTGTAGACTTTATGTCACCCATATTTATGTGCCTCGTGTGTTTCATGTAGCAATGCTTCCGTGAACTAAACAACATCCGCTAAAATTTGCTGACATAAGGGGGAAAAAGTCTGTGACAGGTGTTGTCACGGCGATCCACACTCGATATTCCACACTTTCAAAACACAGGAGAATTTCTACAGAGGAAACAAACAGAGAGAAGCTCCCTCTAGCTGCCCTCAAGTCTGTGACAAGCTGGGGCAAAGCAGAGGCTCCCCCACTCTTTTTGGGCAATGCTGAAGGCGCAATTTACATCTTGTCGGACCCGAGCAAGGCACCTACCAAGCATTAATTAATTGTAACGAGTGTCGCTTGGCGAGGCAGTGTCACCAGTTCCGTTTAAGCACGTTCCGGTGAGCTGGAGAGGGAAGCTAACGAGATGCCACCCTCCAGATGTTCAGTTCATGGAGCACCTCGTTAGACAGTGAGGGGAGAGACAGAAAGAGCGAATGAGAGAGAGAGAGAGAGAGAGAGAGAGAGAGAGAGAGAGAGAAAGGGAGTGGGAGGTTGTAGCCATGTTTATTAACACCATAGAGCATCAGCTGCCATCTGGTGTCGTGCCCTGGATGCTCTGGGCTCACAAACAGATGGATCCTGCTTTAACCGTCATTAAACTCCGGGGCCCAGGCAGGGGGCGAGCCAAGGCACTCAAACCACTCGCTCACACTGCTACCTCCAGGAGAAGACCCAGGGAGGTGAGCTGAGGTGTGTGTGTGTGTGTGTGTGTGTGTGTGTGTGTGTGTGTGTGTGTGTGTAGAGTGAGAGAGAGAGAGAGAGAGAGAGAGAGAGAGAGGTGAGGTGTGTGTGTGTGTGTGTGTGTGTGTGGAGAGAGAGAGAGAGAGAGAGAGAGAGAGAGAGAGAGAGAGAGAGAGAGAGAGAGAGAGAGAGAGAGAGAGAATTAGAGGTGGGGGTGGGCTGTCTAACCCTGACAACCTGCAGAATGCGGTCCTCAGTCTGAGTCTTTGTGTGACTCAGACATTATATGTCAGGAATGAATAGGTCTCATTGATGACCTGCTCTCAGGTCATCTACTTCAAAAAATATGAGTCTAGACTAGACAGATTTTAAATTTTAAAAGAGATAGATACAGTATATTAAATTATTAAAAATAAAATAAATATTTCCACTATTTATTACATTGAAAACAAAATAAAGTGGACAACAAAACAGGCTGCCATTATAAATCACATTCACATCTTGATATTTTTTTAATATTACAGCTGATCTTGTTTTCTTTTGATGAAAGCATTGACTCGCCTCTGGTAACAGACACTGTTGGATTCCAACTAGTCCAACTTCAGTCTGAGATTTTGATGATCATCCAAGCTGTATCCCGTAAGCCCCTCAAGTCTGGGCAATATAAGCTACCACATGGTGCTAGCGCCAGTTGTAGTTTAGCAAGCCCTTTAGCATTCCAAATAGGAAACACCCGGCACTCTGGGAAACAGATCCCCTGTGACACCCTTCACCAATCTCAAGAACACCTTTCTGCCGGGAGAAGCTGCTGTGTTTTTTTTTCTCTCTTTTTTTTTATTCATAGCTGTTAAATACTGGGCCTTCACCAGGGATCATCGGGGAGGAAGCAGCTTTTCATGCATATTCAACACAGAGTGTCAGCTTTGTTTGCAGATACAGACACCTAATTGCATAATCTGCGTCTGCAGCTAGCAAGCAAGCGGCAGAGGGGAGAGGCATTTTGGACCGCTCCTCTTGAAAGGATGAGAGAAAGAGAGAGAGAGAGAGAGAGAGAGAGAGAGAGAGAGAGAGAGAGTCTCTCACAAAACTCAAGTGTCAACAGGCACAACGGTCCTACAGTACGTGATCTCTTAGATGACAAGACCAAAGCATTATGCCCCGTCACCTGATGAGAAAACGAACATGATGAAATCCTGTTTATTGTGAACAGCAGCTGCAGTCTGTGGGCAAAGGGCATTTAGGGACTCCATGGTTTAAGAGGCATGCCACTCAGCAGAAATCCTTCAGTTGTAAATAATGTAATAACATGCAAATGGAGAGATACAAATCCCTCTTTTAAAAAAAATATACAGCACCCTTTTTTGTGATTAACAATTTTTATTGAGGAAAAAAAATGAGAAGGATCAGAAGAAAACTATATAAAAGAGAAAATGAGCTTTTTATGGCAGCTGACAATCCAGCACACAGGGTTCGACGCTGAGAAATACTACTGGAAAGAGGAGACATCATTGAGTAACCATCAACAAGGTATTTTGGGGCACTCTGTGTGGATATAATTTAGTCTGATATAGAGTGTTTCTCAAAGACGAGCATGCTTCCTAGGTAGCACACTAGCCTTGGAAGCCGTACACTCCAAAAACGAGGATCCATCAGTGCATCCTTGAAAAATCTATGAACAAAGGCCTCTGTCCTCGCTAGAATTTAGAAGGATGCTTGACTTTGGAACAGTACTTGGCGACTGATAATGACGTGGAATGCTCGAAAAAGCAGCCTTCCAAGCATGCTTCCTCGACTTTGAGAAACGCTCATAGTCTGTGATACAAAGTCCCAGAACCTTGATATTGGAGGACACTCTCAGAGCATGTGAAAGTATTAGGCTAATTGATCAGAAGTACAGTGTGTGCATAAGGAGCTTGAGATTCTTACCTTTTTGTGCAGTAGGTATGAGTAAACGGCACCAATGGCATCTTACCACCATGCTATGACCTCAAATTCACCCCATATACATTTCTCACCTTTGTTTGTGGAACTAATAAAGGATTCATGTTGATTTAAAAAATAAAAATGCTTGACAGAAACAGGAAACCTTGAGTCTGCATAAGATGTAACCGATGCGAAAAGCATTTCATAAACAAAAGTAGCTGCAAAGTAATGGAGGTTTTTTTTCTAACAGAATTTGGAAAGAAATATATAATATAAAAATGGGGTAAAGACAATGCTAAGTTGTAAGAAAAAGGCCCATTTTCTCTCTACCAGTCCAGGCCCCTTTCATTACTCAAACAGCCCCGTTATGAATTAACTTTGTTTGATTTATGGTTCTGTTAAGCAGACCAGATAGGAAAACATAACAATGGTTACAAAAGTATTGGTCTGCTCATAATGCTTTGGGACAATAAAAGAAATGAATAAAAGAAACTTAAAACTCTGAACTGCAATATTTGTGCCTTTCTCTTTTAAAACATTAATGATAACTTTTCAGATAAGAAAATTAAAGTTTGTTTCAGAATCAAACAGAGGGATAGTTTTGCCTTCGAAACTTGTTTCAAAGTAAATCCAAGTAAATTGAAATGGGTACTATCTATAGTAAAACTCTTTGGTAATTTAAAAAAAAACATAAAACAAACACAGTCTATTATATGTTCTGCAGTTATGTGAAACTCCAAAAAAAATTTTTTTTTAAATCCATTAATAAGAGCAGCAATGGTCGCTAATGTCTTTAGGAAAGAGAACACTATATAAGGCTGACTGTTTTTTGTTTGTTTGTTTGTTTGTTTTCATCGCCAGGCAGTGGGAGGCAAGGTCACATCCGTCACCCAAATCTGTCCATGGAGAGAAAGTAGTGAAAGTGAGACTAAACTAAACAAATTCCTATGCTATGTGCTGAAGCAACAGTAACAATCCACTGTCCACCTGCCCACTTTAATAGCCTGACATAGCCCGACCATAATACTGCTGTTCATCCGTATTCATGGTCTGGAGGTTCTTTAACCTTACGCGATTATACTGCGGGGGGAGGGTATTCACTTTTGGTTTGAAACAATTGGACAGCTCGTCTAATCAGCGTCGCTTATTGGCCGGTAGACTCTCTACCGATATAAACACGCCCAAGAGGACCGTTCCCAGACCATGAATACGGATGAACAGCAGTATTATGGTCGGGCTATGTCAGGCTACCACTTTAATGCCAAGTTGCAATTTGTTAAAACAATCATACTGTTAAGTTGCCATGTTTATTATTATTTACTAAATCTAGAAGCTTCTCCTGTTGAAACTATGTAATTTTCTGAGTAAAAACTTCCAGTCCCCATGCTTCTCCAACTACACCTTATTCTATTAGCATGCCTTGTTCCATTCAAACTTAATAAAGAATGTGTCCATTTGTGAAAACAAAACATCAGAACATAGTACAGAATGGAAGGATACGACTGTATTTGAGTTTGCAAGCTAACCAAGCAGCAACAGGCTAACTGTCAGGGTAGCGTTTAAACACAACACACTATGTCGTTTGAAATTGATTTGATGAGCAAATCTTATTTGTTCATCTTGTACATGTGTAACGGAGGCCAGCTAGTCGGCTAGCTCGGCGGTAGTACGTGTAAATCCTCATCACCCAATTCCATGGGCGCTTCTAACACGCTGAGTTAGAAGCTTGGGCTTTTAGCTCAGTTGGTTAGAGCGTTCCACTCCCACGCAGGGAGTTTGTAGCTTGCGGGGTGGCGGGTTCGAGACCCGTGTGCGGTGCAGACCGCCACCGGCTACAGTAGCGTTTAAACACAACACACTATGTCGTTTGAAATTGATTTGATGAACAAATCTTATTATACTATAATTATATTATAATCTTATATATGCAGAGCCTAAGAAAATGAAACCCACATTGATTATGCTGTCTCCCAAACGTGTATGCATGCATGATGAGTGATAATGAGCTGTTAATAAAATGTGACAAAGCCACAGAAGGGTGAACATATGTGTTATTATAAAACATGGCAGTGGCTTATTGCTTCATGATTTAGGAGAGATATTCTTCGGTTGTTTGTTGTTCAAGACAAAAGAAGAATAACCCACAGTTTTGTACCTCTCCCTTACCTGAGAACACACATATGCACACACACACGCACACACACACACACACACACACACACACACACACACACACACACACACATACAAACAAATATTCATGCACACACACACAAACACATGCACATAGACACACACACACACACACACACACACACACACACACACACACACACACACACAAGCCAGCATGTCTTTGAACATGTCAATCAAAGCCCAATCAAAGAGCACAGCCAAAGAATGCTGTCCTTTTGTCTCCTTTTGTTCCTTGTTTCCTCCACACACACACACACACACACACACACACACACACACACACACACACACACACACACCCTAGACTTCATCTTCCTCTCGTTGGGATGCACTGGATGCATGAGCAGTGTCAGCTTCTTCCCATCTGCATGCCTTCATGCACCAACCACATCAATTCCACGGAATTTCCCAGCACCTTACAATAGACGTTACTATTTTAAGACCAATTAAAAGAGAAGCTGCCTTTCTCTCTTATGGGTTTCCATTAGCGTAGCCTTCGCAGTAATCTCAGTGAAGGACGGGTGATATACTGTATGCCTGAAAGATTATTAGAGAAGCAATACACATTGATACCAGTCTTTTTTTTTTACTTTTCTTTTCTTTTCTTTTTTTTCCTCCAAAAATATCAAAACCTTCCCCTGGGGTGGGTCTTATTATATTGCAAATGATCCGGGAGTAAAATCCCTCCTCTGCGTTCATTAGTGCTTTTTTGCATCGATTTTTCCCTCTGACTGAAAGGTGAAACATTCAAGTCCTTCAAACAGACTTTGTTTACCAAGGAGTCAGCCTCAGCCCTCACTAATATGACACCTTTGGGTGTTTCTCCCGTTGCAGCCCGTTGAGTCTTTACACACTGCATGTTTACAGTGTATGTGCACGTTTTGCAGGACTCAGGTCTCGGTGGACACTGTTCACTGTTTGTCCTCACACTCTCGTAATCATGCCATCATGTGCATATGCACACACACCTTAATCCTTTTGATGCAGCGCATGTAAATAGCACACACACACACACACACATACACATACACACACACAGACACACACACACACACACACACACACACACACACACACACACACACACAGGCAACACATACACACACACAACACACACACACACACATACAGGCAACACACACAAACATACACACACACATAGACACATACAGGTACACTCACAAACATACATAGACACATGCATATACACAAGTACAGTACACACACACAGACAGGTACACACACAAACATACAGTACATAGACACATACACAAGTACAGCACACAAACACACACACACAGGCAACACACAAAAGGTACGTGGAATTACTGAGCAGAATACAGTATGCATACCACGGTATTAGCATGAACTTTTAGCATTTTTTAAAATGCATTTTCTAGATGAACAGGCTCATGCGGCCGGACAATGTATTCATAAGGTTTTATGACGGCGTTATCGTCCTAATCCAGAAAGGATTTGGTGAATGCGCTGACTTCCCAGTCTCTCCTCTCAGCCCATCTCTGCTCGTCCAAATGACAAAGGAGATCCCCCAAAAGCTGGAGCATATGCACATGTAAATACACGCATGGAGTTGGTGCGCAGCGCGGGCCCCCCCCCCCCCTTTCCCTTCGCATTCACTGGGCTCTGTCATCCTCCAGGCTGGCATCCGCTCAGAGAGACATAATGCCTATCTGCTTTGTCCTGCTTCATCAAGACGGGCACAATGGCGCACGGCTTCGCCAGGGCCCGCCGAATGTAGATGATGAAGAAACAAATGGTAAACACAGCTCTCAGAGCAAAGCACAAAGCCTTCCGTTCAGTATGCTAGCGGTAGCAGTTCAAAATGCTAATTGTTTGTCATCAAAGCCAAGCCATCCATGGCAATTACAGTAGAGTATACGTTGATGCAGAGACAATAAATGCTCTTAGGCCTACTGCTCTGTACAAAGAATGAGTGAAATCTAAACTGTTAAGTAAACGTATAAGATAAGCTATGTACAGACGCTATGATAGACATTCGTAGCGCCCAATAAACGGCTCAGGACAATGGTTAACGATGCTTCCGCTACGAGAGATGCAATAGGCAGGTCTCCAGACTAAAATCACTCGTGATTTTTACTTTGGCATTCGCCAGGCTACATTTATCTTGTGGTGGGAATCAAATACATCTTGATTATAACTCTGGACTGGACACCACCGCTGAAATCAGAACAGACTGCTGAAAGGAGGGTGGGGTTGTGTCCATGGATTTTACTTTCCAGTGACTGAATGTTAAACAATATCTCACACTTTCACCATTTCTGTTATTTTAAGCTCCTCCTTCCTGTTTGTGTGTGTGTGTGTGTGTGTGTGTGTGTGTGTGTGTGTGTGTGTGTGTGTGTGTCTGTGTGTTGTGTGTGTGTGTGTGTGTTGTGTGTGTGTGTGTGTGTGTGTGTGTGTGCGTGTGTGTGTGTATGTGTCTCTGTGTGTGTGTGTGTGTGTGTGTGTGTGTGTGTGTGTGTGTGTTTTCCTCCCCTTCCTCTCCACTTCTGGCTCCTATTTATTTTCCATTTACTCAGGGAAAAACTTGTGACCTTGGCAGGGCCATCTTTTCCAAACCAGTGGGTGCTCCAATCTCAGCGGCTGGCTGGAACACCTAGGCTATGTGTTTATCTGGGCAGGATTAAAACCAGCCGTCTCCAGGAGCCGTATAAAAAATGCAAAGAGGATTTGTGAATCATTCCCTAATTCTAAAGTACCGGGTCTGTTAATTTTTTTCCCCTACTTCAAATAAATATGAAAAAAGTCAAGCTTTGTTGAAAATATTGAGAGTGTTTTTTTTTTTTTTTTTTTTTTTTTCTTTTTGAAGGACAGTTATCATTACATGACTTTTTCTATTTGATGAGCACAGCTGATGTGAAGAATCTTATAAAGACATCAGAGTTAGACTCTTGCACTGCATAAAGATAGATTTTGTTTTCCCTTCTCTGAATTGAAAATGAAATTAAACATTTTTTATCAAGAGCTAACACCAGTGAAAAATAAAAAATAAAACAAATATCATGAATGGATGCATGTGAACAATTCAGTAGTGGCAATAAAAGAAGAAGAAATAATAATACTAAGATGCAAAGAACTGAATAGAAGTAGCAAGGTGGTAATGAATGATGCAAATCTCTAGATAACCCATCCGGATATGGATTGATAGACAGTTACAGGGTCTTTTTAAATGGGGAAGCTGATCACTAAAGCTCCTACAGGTCTCAATGAGTTGTCAATGAGAATGCATGTACATTCTCTCTCTCTCTCTCTCTCTCTCTCACACACACACACACACACACACACACACACACACACACACACACACACACACACACACACACACACACACACACACACACACACACACACACACACACACACACACACATACACACACAATACAACATAGCACCTGCAACAGCATTAGCACTTAATACTCATGGCATTTAATACTGACTGAGAGCTGAAAAGTAAGATATTTGCTTCCTTATACAGTACATAGGCAGGTACCAACAATTACAATCACAAGTTGAGTCTGCTTGTCAGGTGCTGTCCATGGTGCTGGAATAGATGTGTTCAGTGCATTACCATGCTCTGAGCTGTTACTGTCATTCAATGTCACAGTTCTATTTACACAATGCCATTTTACAATGCAACTGAGCTTTACAGGCATCATCAAGAAGCACTCAAGCGCAACAATGTTAATTTTTTGGGTTTTCAAATGTTTCTGAACATCCCCAGATTTCATGAATTCCACACTAAAATCATTACGTAAGACATACAGTATGACCAAAGAATACCAGCATATGCTTCACAGTTTGCCTAGCCTGTGGACTGCATACTTACCCAAGCAAGATCTGAGACACAGAGAGAGAACAACACAAAGGCCAGATATGTTATTGAACTCATTTGTTTTATTAGGTTTATTCCCACTAATCCTATGGGGGCGAGAGAGAACACAGAGGAAAAGAAAAGCAATCACACCCCCAGTCAACCCTGAACTCAAAAATAATAAACACAAAGGAGACGCTAAGCACAGGTTTATGAATTCATGGTGGGGTTTTTTTTCTTTTCTTTTTTTTTGTTATTTTTCTTTTTTTATTTGCTTTTTGGTCTGGCAGTCTATGCTGTTCTCTCTCTATAGGCTATTCCTCCTTTTCAGAAGAATGTGCCTCTTTGTGTGACCTCTAGGAATTCACATCATAACAAACAATGTGGAGAAAGTCTGTCTGTCTGTCTGTCTGTCTCTATCTCTCACTCTCTCTTAGAAAAATGTACCTGTATACAGACAAACAGTAGCCCTTGGTAGAAATGTCTAACAATAAGCCCTGTTATAAACAGAGTCCTTCCAGAACCAGAAGCAATCCACTTTAGGATAGGGAAGGATATTGTTTGCATCCATTATAAACAACAGATTCTAGAGTGCAGAATTCTGTAGCTCCAAGGCAGGCTGTAATCCGACTGTTTTTGACTACTGGGTTTACAGTGTGCAAAGGTCCTTTGGCCGCACATTGACTTACACTAAGGCCAACACTTCCTCAGTTAAACAATCATCCAGATATTTCTTTTTCCCTCAAGGCTATAATAAAAAGGCTAAGTTACAAAATCGCTCCCTTGACAGGTCCTACTACAGCCACTATCTTGTTTGGAGTTTGCAGGTGTGTGTGTGTGTGTGTGTGTGTGTGTGTGGTGTGTGTGTGTGTGTGTGTGTGTGTGTGTGTGTGTGTGTGTGTGTGTGTGTGTATTTGGCTGGAGTCTTCAAAGCCAGATGTGAAAGGGACTAGTTTACCTTAAGGAAAAGTAATGGTCCTACAAGCGGTACCCTGTCTTCACACATAAACAGTATTAAGCAGGGGACTGGGGTGGCCATGATGAGATCTAATGTGCTGAAACATTGTGTCATTTGTTTGTAAACACCTTTTCCTTTGCTCCAAGCATACAGTACAAACGGTATAGTACAGAGCCTGCATTATATCCACAAAAGAGATATCATATCTTCTCTATAAAGCACAAATATGAATACACCAAACAAATCAATAGGATAATAGTTGAAACTACTAACACTCATGGCATGTGGTGCACCAAAGACTGTGAGGACCATACAGTATCCTCCATAGTGGCAGTTTATTGCTGTTTCAAAGCAGAGCAAGGAAAAGTAATAAGAATGTTAACACCATGGAAACGGCCCTGTTTGGAGTCATGCTACATTACATTTAATCAGTGAATGATTTAAGATAATCACCTGTTAATCGATTTTCATTGAGATGTGCTCTATTACCATGCTCTATTCTCAATGATCATCAGACTGCATAATGCATCCAAACAGGCTTTTAAAAGGCGGCCCTTTAACAAGTGAGTGATGAATGCGTGCCTCGCCCTAAATCGAATTTGCTGATAAGTGGCCGTGTGCATGGTGCATCCTCTATCACTGGTTTATTCTGTCTTTTTCTTCTTTTCTTTTTTTTTTTTTGCCCGCGCCTGGCCTTGCCCTGCCAGCGAGCGCTGCATTCATTTCCACAAATAATGCTCCTTCCACTTCCATGTAAAATGAACATGGCGATGGCACGCTGAAAAGAGATTACAAGTTGAGTGAGAGCAATTCGCAAAGAAGCACGCCCGGGCGTTTCAATCAAGTTCAGCCGCTCCATGCCGATAACACTTCACAGTCTGACCCAGAGTGTTGTACGCATCACCACCCCCCCCCCCCCTTCCTCCTCCAACCACCCCTAGACACTTTGTCACATTGTGATATGGCTGTAAAATGGGAGTTCTTTGTTATATTTCCTGGGTCAATCATCAATGCAATGGGGCCATCTGTATTGAAATGGTGTTTTCTTGAACTTTAAAGCGGAGAGGCATCCATGATTGTCCCGTTGTCTTGCCAAATGAGCTTGTTTTTGATCATGAATGATGAAGAGACAGCCTGCTAGGAAGTGTGTGTGTGAGAGAGAGAGAGAGAGAGAGAGAGAGAGAGAGAGAGAGAGAGAGAGAGAGAGAGAAGAGAGAGAGAGAGAGAGATGAAGTTTATCAGGAGGTGATTCACACTCTTAATCTTGTCATCGCCCCTTGCCTATCTACATCCACTCTTATCTGATTTGCCAAAATCGTTCAGCGACAACATCCATCCACTACTGGCCATTTATTCCAATCAGAGATCAAGAGAGCTGTGCACCCTCTTGGTAACTTCCTGCAAAGCACACTTCCTCTTCATTATAGCTCCTTCTCAAATAGCCAAATGACTCTTTAAGATTTAGAACCATGGGTGTGCTGGTTGTCATGACACTTTTCGCTCCTCCACAGCTCACCAGTAATCTCACAAGTAAAGTAGAATGAGGAGAGAAGAGATCATTCACCACCAAACAATTCTCTGCAACGCAAAACAATTCTCTGCAATACAGTTGCAGTCATCACACAACATGTAAATGTATGTATGTGCCAATACCAGCTGAAATCATCCAAGAAGGCAGAGTTCGTATACCATTTATGTGCATTAGCACCCATGCCAGGATTGGTTTAAAATGACTTGGTTGGGGGTTGTGGAGTTCAGACCCTAAGCACACATAGGCCTACTCCTCCTCTTTCCTTTGCCCAGAGTCAGTGCATATTTTCTGGTAAGGAGCCCTTGGCTTGCCCCCTTCCCTCCTCCCTCCCCATCCCCTTATGAGCTGGAGTGGGATGATGGCAAAGGTGCAAGCCTCCTCCTAACAGACATTAATTGATTGATATCGTGCAACCCAGAGCCACCCACACATGCCAAGGTAAGCCATCTGCGATGCAATTAGACAGCCATCTGAAGCACACCTATGCGCACCTGTCGGGATCCTGGACCTCAGCCAGAACGTGGGAACCCAAAACAGAACTTACCTCTCTCTCACCCACGAGAGGAGATGAAAATGCCTACCGGAGGCAACCTAGACGGAGGGATCACCTAGACAGGTTATCCAGATATACCAAGTTATTAATAACGCAATAATAACACACATAAGTTATGTTGCATAATATGTTGTGTTACTATGATAATAATAACACACATAATAAGTTATATTGCATAATAATATGTTACCAATGTTTTTATGTTGTGCGGTTTTAATCTCATGTGTCATTTAGTGCTGTCAAACGATTAAAAAAATTTATCTGATTAATCACAAAATTTTGCAATGATTAATCATGATTAATCACTTTTAATCGCAACTCATTTCCTCCAGTAAGAATTGGGATGCTACGGTAAGTTGGATCCTTGTTTTGCAATTCTCACCTGTCCTCTACCCCCAAGGATTGCCCAAACATGTTGTTGGACGATCAGGAGCTAGGCCAGGGGTGGGCAATTATTTTGGCCGGGTTAACAGTTAATCAGTTGATGCCGGTAAATTGGCGAGTCTCAAACCAGTAGACCCATTTACTTGTGGACATGTTAACATGCAGGTTTAAAAGGGTGGGATTTGAATTTCATGAATACAACAAATTTAATAAATCAGGCCTATAATCTAAGTCACCATGACTAAATGAGAAATTATTTTATTTTGGGAAGTCTCCATGGGCTGCATGTGGCCCCCGGGCCTTAGTTTGCCCAGGTATGAGCTAGGCCATAATCTTTGTATTGTTTGACTTGATAGCCAAGCCATTTTCTATATGAAATTGAACATAATACATGCCATGAAAGTGAAACCATATCCATCAGGATGATTAATCTGAGTTAATTGTTTTAATCCAAGTTAATCTTTTTGGAATAATCACGTGATTAATCAATTAATTTTGCCAGCACTTTTATTGTGTTTTTCTGTTATTGTTTAGCTAAGTGCTGCCTTTCTTGACCAGGGCTCACTTGCAAAATGAGACTACTCAATGTGACTACCCTGGTACAACAAAGTATAAACAAATAAAAAATAAAATAAAATAAAACATGTAATAACACGTTGGCAAAAGGATTTCTTTCTTATTACAGTCCTTTTATTTAGTTGGTTTAATACAATATTTATCTTCAGGTCCATATAATTTAGGTAGGCCTATGAAAGACACTATACTGTATATTTATCTATATAAATATGTTGCCTACAGGTATGATCCATGTTCTTCACAGTAAAATCAAAAATATTGTCAAAAACAAAATATAAGCCATCAAGTAGAGCAATTGCTCATTTTCTTTTTAATAACTAATTTTGAAACATTTACATCATAAGATACAAGGTAAGTTTGACATTCACATGAATGAACATGAATTATTTCATGTCCAATGACCAGTGTTACAGATCTTCAACTTATGTAAGAAAAGAGAAAAAGAAATGAAATTAAAATGACGACAAAAAATGGAATAGACGACATTACTGGAATGTCATAACGGAGATTTATGTGGCAGCTCTTTTTCTTACTTGCACACATTTAGACTCGTACAAAAATTAGCCACTCACACAACTGAACAAAATAAAAGTCATAAAACACAAGTCCTTTACTCCAAAGACTCATTTCTCTGAGTAAACCCCAGACATTACTGTCAGTAACTTCTAACGCTAACCGTCAAATAAACCAAAAACAAAGAGATTCAAGAGTAGAAGGCCGTTAAATTCGATCCATTTACCAGACAACACGGAGGTAACTTCATGGCCAGTCTTCCAATCAGCAGCAACAGGGTAGGACAATAGCCTAATCATTTATGCTGGCTACATATAAATATATAGAAGCACTACTGTTACAGGGATAGGCCACCCTTTAATGAAATTGTGTTATTTACTGTCCCATCTTACCTAGAGTTACACATGAGAATAAAAGCATTTTAGTCCATGCGTTTTTCTAGTCTGGCAACGCTAATTTCGCTTTAGCATAGCATAGGTGCTGGAATGATAGTAGCCAGATGGCAAGTCTTTGGCAGCTTTACATTTCAGCACCTATGCTAAGCTAAAGCTAAAATTGGGATTGCCAGATTAGCAAAATGCCAGCACTGACACCAAAATGCTTTTACCCACATATGTAACACCAGGTAAAATGATAAATATCCCAATTTCATTAAAAGGTGGCATACAGTATCTCTTTAAAATACAAAGTTACCAAACAGAGGCTTTGCATGCTTTTTGTAGTGCAATGGTCACAAAGGCTATAGACCGGTCAGCAGAGCAGAGAGGAGCTTAGATGAGACCTACAGTACAGACCTATACAAATCCCAATGAATAAAACAGAATACATAGCCATTCCCATTCACCCCATTCATCCCGCTGCCTCCTCAAGTAGTGGATCAATGGGAAGCCTTTGTTAAAGCATGAAGGCATGTTAGACTGACAGACATACATTACACTGACAGTTAATGGTTGTAAGAAAGATTCATGATCATTGAAATAAAAAAAAAGAAAGATAAACGTGACGTAAAGATGGCAGAACTGCCACTTCAGAGGAAAAGGAGCACCAGAGAAAGTTGGACCGACTAAGGAGGAGTAGAAATGCTTGCTTACTTGGCAGGTTGGGTTGGGGGGTTGGGGAGACTTAAACAACAACGGGGACTTCAAACACGACTCTGATAGGTTTAGCTGCTTGAGGCGACTTAACATACATTGTATACAAATCTAATCCCTTTTTAACGTCCACTTCAAGCATGTAAACAAAGTACCTCTCCCCCGACAAAACCCCACAGGGAGCTGATATTTTTTTTTTTTTTCCTGCAGTGAGCCTAGCTTTGGGCCTGGTCCACAACTTATGAGAGAGACAAAAAAAACTCCTGGGAACTCATTAACGTCCTGCCTAGTGTGTTTATATCATAAAAGAAAAAAGAAAAAAAGAAAACAAAATCAAATAGCGTTTCAATGTTGATTTGGCAGAATCTGTTCCTGCGATACCAAACTGTGTAGCTGGTCTGAAGGACTTCCGAGGACTTCCTCAGACAACGCTACCCCACACAGCACCAGCAGTGCACCTCCAGTCCCTCACATACAGTTAGTTAGTGAGCTTTCTCAACTAATCTGTTTAATTGATCTAGAAACAGACAGTTACTGCTCCAGGAACACCGAACATGACTTGATTGAACCGAGAGGGGCATGATCAATATATATATAGACTCCCAATGGGAACCTTCACAACTTGATTTAAAATGGGGAAGCAAATTGAGGGATGCTTCTCCTTACACACAACCAGGATGAAACCTGATCATTCAACACACCGTATAGGCCTATAATATGTATACCTGATGCAAGAAAAACCAAGGCCCTGCACAAACCCAGATAGGGTAAAGCTATACAGAATAGATAGCCACCGAAGGCCAAGTATAGGGTCCCTGACTAAGCTGTTATGGGCCAGATTACCCAGCAGCCCATGGGATGGATTGCAGATCTATAGAGACATCATACAGGTATGAAACTGAATGCTTACACCCAACTCACTATGAGGGTTGAACACTAAGAGAGGATGATGGGTAAAAATAGACTTCAAAAAAAAAAAGGAGAGATCTGGGAAAAGAGCAAGAGCTGGTGGGAGTTGGAGTGGGCACTAAAATGATGTAGGGATGTTTTTGTTGTTGTTGTTGTTGGTTTGTTTGTTTGTTTGTTTGTTGGCTGGATTGACAGAGTCATGAGATGATGCCAGAATGTTCCAGGGGGGAGGAGCTTATAGGTGGCCGGGCTTCTAGAACTAAGCAGCCTCTGGAGATTTCAGGGAACATTCAGGGACTTTCCAGAAAAATCCACATATTTCCAGTGGCCCCTAAAGGTGGACAGGTTTTTGCAGCAAATTTTTGTTTTGTTTGTTGTTGTAAAAATCATAAAAATAATAACAATAATAATAAAAAAAAACAAACTTCACTAGTCTTTTAGAGAGGTGTTTCTTTCTCTCTCTCTCTCTTTCTCTCTTTTTCCCTCTCTCCCTCTTTATTTGTCCATTGGTTCCCATGTGAAGGCATGCATGGCCTTAGAAGTTCTGCAGCTCCGGCAGGTTCTTGTAGAGGTCCAGTGAGTCTGGGTTGGAGAAGGCACCTCGCTGGCTCACCTCTTTGCCTGCGATCACCTGCTTCACCGCCACCTCCACCTTCTTCCCACTGATGGTGTACTACACACAAGGACACATGGCACAGGCAGTTAGGAAGGACTCTATATACGGTGTGTGTGTGTGTGTGTGTGTGTGTGTGTGTGTGTGTGTGTGTGTGTGTGTGTGAGTGGTGTACTACACACAAGGAGACATGGGACAGGCAGTTAGGAAAGACTCTATGGAAATACCTATATACTGTGTGTGTGTGTGTGTGTGTGTGAGAGTGTGTGTGTGTGTGTGTGTGTGTGTGTGTGTATATATATGTTGCATTTCTGTGTTTGTATAAAGGTGCAAAACTACACAACAAAGTGAAAGGGTGATGCAGAGAATAATAAAAACACTGCTTGAACCTTCTACATGTTCTACTGTTCTGCATGCACAGCCATAGCTCCGATACACATCCAGAACGCCACCCCCCCCCCTCCCATATCTCCATTCATCCATCCATATCCACCCCTATAGACGAATCCGTCGAGCGTTTTGTGCAGGCTGCCATCTTGTGGCGACGCCATTGTTGGACTGTAAACAAACCTGTTTGACAATGCACAGTCAATGACAGCTAGCAGCAAAGACCATGGAATACTCTGACATTATACAAGTAGTAGTAAATCTCGTAAATCACAACATTTTATAGTGTGCTATCACGTTATCCCAATGGAAAGATTGGCGATCTTACAGCTCAAAAAATGGCACCTGCTTACTGCCGGTAGTTTTGTTGGATTCGTGTTTATCTCCACCCTTCCATCTCCAGTCCTATAACTCCATCCATCCCTCCATCCCTCCATCCCTTCCTCCATCATCCCCCGCTCCATCCATCCATATCTCCAGCCCATAATCTCCATTCACCCATCCATATCTCCAGTGCCTACATTCCCACCCTTGTACTCTATTTCCACCCCTTCATCTCCAGCCCTATATCTTTATCCATCCACTCATCCATCCATCCATCCATCCATCCATCCATCCATCCATCCCACCACCTTAAAGGAGACATAGAATGGAAAACCACTTTTACATTGGTTTTGATGAATTAAGAGAGGTTGTGGATGGTCAAAGAGCTATCATGAACATGAGGCATGGTTCTGCCCTCTTTCATATGGAAATCCTACATTTAGGATTTTGTTTAGGCAAAAAACCCATTTCAATACACATCTTAAATATGAGGTGTTAACTAGGCCTGTAAAATATCACTTGATCTTCTTTTTGACAAAATACAATTGAATGTGTTGTATTTTAACATCAGAGAACAAGGTACAATACTCAATTAATCCATTCTATGTCATCTTTAATTCATCCATCTATTCATCCCTCCCTCCCTCCCTTTCTCCATCACCCCCTCCTCCATCTCACCGGAATGTCCATGGTCTCCAGGAGCAGGGCAGGGACGTGTCGGGCAGAGAGGGCCACCCTAATGGCCCCGCGGATCCTCTGCACCAGCTCAGGACTGAAGGGCTTGTTGGGCGCCATCTTTAGGAACAGAATAACCCTCTCCTCTCCGTCCTTGTTGTACTGGGGGACGCACAAGCTGTCGGACACCTCTTCAAAAGCTTCCACTGCAGGAGACAGAAGACAGCCAGTCCTTGAGCTATTGCGAGACGTTAGTTCAAAAAGCGCATACCCAAGTCTCCTTCGTATTGTTCACCAAGGTTTCAACCTTGAGAAAGGCAACAGTGTTGAAAGATTTCACCTTAAGATTCAAGGATTCAAGAACAGCCACAATACTGGAATGCCGGTGAAATAAACAAGACAAGGGAGACTTAGGTGTGTGCTATACTGTTCTTACTCAGTTTATCCCGTCTTGGCACCCAACACCTTGTCCTATTTGCAAGCAACTGTCGGGTTGCCGTGTAGCATTGACTGTTCACCGTCTACATAGGGTCCATTAAATATGCCGTTCTATTCGATTACATTCTTCATTCAATTTAGCAACACTACTACAAACAAGCGACTAAAATCTTTCACGTTGTGTCACGCTGCATCGCGTAGCATTCAGTTAGGATATTCCAACAGAAAACAAAGTGATCTAGATCATTTTGTCGCACACCTGCGGTTGTGTCGCTTGCAGTTAGGACACAGTGTAAAAGGTGTTAGTTCGTTGCAAACAGCACTCAAGCTAAATGTATTCATAGTTTGGGGTTGAACTACACTAGACGGCACGCAGAATGAAACTTACCGATGTTGTAGATCTCTGAGCTGCCAAATCGAACTCCATTGGGGTTCAGGGTTCCATCGCTAAAAAACAAGCAGAGGAGAATCAGAGAGGGTAAAAGCGGAGCGAGACATTCAAATGTTTGTTAAGTTCCGTGTTCTATTTTAGCAAGGGCGAGGGGGGAGAGTTGAGCTCCCATACGCTGATATGAAAATCGTTGAAAAGTTCATATTGTGACGCAATGCACTTATGCAGACCGGAATTATTTGTGTTTGCTCCCATTGAAACGCATTACGTTGCTCTAGCTGGGGCAGTATTCCATAATATAACCTTTGGCAGAATGTTCATATGGGAGCTATCACTTTCATAGAACATCTTTTCGTAAAACAATTAATGGTGGATGGATAATGGATTATTTGATTTGTAATCAACAGTTTTTCTCTCTTTCAGGCCAAATGTAGCGTCTTTCTTGACAATTAGCGAAGATGAATGTATTGATTTTGCTAAATATCTTCAGCTATGAGCTAAGTGCAGGGGGAGGACTATATATGGGAGTACAGTTCTTTTCCTTAATCTATCACTTTCTTCCAAAATGTATTATATTGTTTTTGAAAGAGGCAAAATACTGTATCAGTATCATGGCAGCAGTATTGGCATAAAAGGTGCGACAGATAGATGTCTAGACAGAGATAAACAGACAGGAAAGGAGAGTGAGACAGAGAGAGAGAGGGAAAGAGTGTGTGAGTGAGAGAGAGAGAGAGAGAGAGAGAGAGATAGAGCGCGCAAGAAAGAGAGTAAGTGTGTGAGTGTCACCTTCTCCCCAGCATGACTATGCCTCCCGTCTTTGGATTGATCTTGCAGTAGTCTCCATGAGCCCAAACACCTGAATGTGCGCACACACACACACACACACACACACACACACACACACACACACACACACACACACAACCAAACACACAGACAAACACACACACACACACACACACACACACACACACACACACACACACACACACACACGCACACACACACACACACACGCAAACACACACGCAAACACACACACACACACACGCACTATGAGAAAATGTCTCCAGCTGGAGAGATGAGCAGATATTGGGTTCTTAAGTACAGCCTCAATGCACATGGTATAGACAGCTTGTGCGTGCACAACACACACACACACACACACACACACACATCCCTGGAGTGTCTCCACAAACAAAAATAAAGAAAAGAGAGCTAATAGATTCCCTCATCGCCTCAACCAATCCCGCATCTAAAAATAATGTCTGCAAAACAAACCATCCAAAGCCCAGGCATATATAGCGGCTATTCACCTTATTCAGCCCCACCCCTTTTTGTCTTTTTTTCTTCCGCGTTTGCCCTCCGATTGCCTTGAAACTTCCGTTAGACGCTAGGGTTGTGCGATATATTATCGTCTGCGGTATATCGGGAAAAACATTTCCCACGATAGGAATTTTGTCATATCGGCAAAAACGATAGACTAAGTCAGAAAATGTTTTGTTAGCGTCTAATGAAGCTTAGGAGAAACGGCCTATGCATATGCAACGCGCTCACTCGCAGCCTCACCAAGCTCCGCCCATGCCTTCAGCTCAAGCTGTTTGAGTGCAGCTATGGAAGTAGCTGGCGTAGCCTAACCCAAAGCCTATTCAAATTCAGACCGAAGATTTAAGACAACATGAGACAACCGCAGCGGTGTGAATCAAAGTTTTCATGTAGTTGCAAGAAGTTTCAAGTCGCTAAACATTTAACATGTCAAATCACAGTTTTAAAGTTTCTTGCCGCGATGTCAGGGCAGCATCAACATGGGCATGTAAACTTTGGTCAGTGGAGAGATGGAGGCATGGAGCGAACTGAAGTAGAGTCGTTGCATAGACTGGTGTATGCGCACATATATTGAACATGTTTTTTTTTCTCTTCACAAATACGTTACTGTTTGAGTGCAGCTATGGAAGTAGCTGGGGTAGCTTAACCTAAAGCCTATTCAAATTCAGACCGAAGATTTAAGACAACATGAGACAACTGCAGCGGTGTGAATCAAAGTTTTCATGTAGTTGCAAGTAGTTTAAAGCCGCTAAACATTCAACATGTCCAATCACAGTTTCAAGGTTTCTTGCCGCGATGTCAGGGCAGCATCAACAAGGGCAGGCAAACTTTGATCAGTGGAGAGGTGGAGCGAACTGAAGTTGCATAGACTGGTGTATGCGCACTGTCGCGCATATAGCCTATTGAACACGTTTTTTTTTCTCTTCACAAATACGTTACTCACAGAAGGCCTATAGCCTATGATACGCGGGAAGGATTGCTTATTCGTTCTCCATTGCGGTTACGGACATGTTGATTATCTGAGCGCAAATGGAAGCAATAAGCTAGACGCAATCTGTCTCATGCTGACCTAGCGATCTAAAAGGGGTGGTTAGTTCTGGCACTTTGGAAATGATTTTCTATGTCAACTGTAGGCTCTCGTCTGTGACAACATTGCTGCTAATATTCTATTATGTTGAAAACCGCCCTGTACAAAAAATCACATCGGTCTATCTGCTGCTTGTGTTGTAAACGCGTCTGACATGCATTGTCATGGACAATTTATGAAGTGAGTTTGGGAGAGGCGTGGTCACTCACTCACACAGTGGCACAATTGTCAGGTACACTAGTTTTCGTTTAGGATCATAATTTTGTATTTCCTACACAAACAACTCTGTCAGGTGAATATTTATAGGCAGCAATTAATTTACAATTGATTACCTGTACAACAATTTCAAGAAGTGTCTTTCTAAACCTTGAAAATGCAACATTTAAAACCCAAGCATTTTCAAGGGTTTCAGGCACCTGTATGAACCCTGTGTTAAACTGTAGGCCTAATATACTTTTTATCGTCAGTTATCGATATCGTGATAAAAAACAGAAAATATCGTGATATACTTTTAAGTCCATATCGCCCAACCCTATTAGACGCTGCCTCTCATTCAAATCAACGCAATTTTCATGAAATACCACGATCACAAAACTCCTTATTGTAGCTGTAGAAACACTGTTTTTACTGCTGAAAACATCATTTTTTATCTGGCGACGAACTGTTCTAACTTTATTGATGGATGTAGTGAGCACAACTTCATAATAAGACCACTTATATTAGACCGTTAAAACACCAAATATCACAACGCTAAGTCAATGCGTTGCTAGAGCGGATGTTGAATGACAATCGTCATGGCAGCACCCATGTTTACCCGCGGAATAAGGTGAATACTACGCCACCACTGGGCCTAATGGCAGCCCTGTTCTCTATCGGTGAGAGCCAGCATGGAGCTGAGCTGCTGGCATGGGGAGGAGAGTGGGTGGGTGGGGGGTTACCGGGATAAGTGGAGAAGTAGGCTTTGCGGTATTTGATGCCGTCGTCGTCGTTCCAGAAGTGGGTTGGCTGGCAGGGAATGGGCTTCAGGCAGACCAGCTCACCACTCTCTCCCCACACTGCCGTCCCTGTTTGGAGGACAGGACAGGACACACACACACACACACACACACACACACACACACACACACACACACACACACACACACACACACAAACACACAAATAGACATGCAAACAAAGATACACAGAAACAGAAACATACACACACGCAAACAGAGAGAGAGGGAGAAAGAGTTTGAGTTTGGCATCAAAAAACAATTTGAAATGATTTTAAAAGCATTTAGGAGAAATTGGGGAAAAAAAAAAAAAATGACTGATGGCGGTCCAAATCATTTTACTGGTTTGAAACCTCTAAAACAATTTATTCATTTTATACTTATACTTACATTTATATTTATTTAAATTTTATAGACCTCTAGATCAAAAATAATCTTAATCTTAATTCAACATAAATGCCAAAACATAAATAATATTTATAACACAAACAAAAAGAAAAACCCTCGAATGCAGTCAGTGGTTACTGTGGTTACTGTGGTCTGTCTCTCTGTTCCTGAATCACCAGTCAGGGGATCAGCAATGCCACCCTGCACCAGCCAGCTACGCCAATTACACACACATGCTCAAACCACTGATTGCTGAGGACAGTCTGTCATTGGCATGGCCTGGCATGGGCATGGGCATGGGCATAGTGTATGCATGGCACAAGCATAGGGTACGGGTGGGCAAACTGTAGGGGCACGGGCACCCTGACAAGCCCCCTCCTCTTTCTCTCTCTGTAGCATCGACGACCACCACCCCCACCCCCACCCCCACCCGTCCTCTCCCGCTGGTTCTCACCTTCCAGGCTCCAGGCTTCTACTGCCATGCCCAGGTTCCTGGCCTGGATCTCGCCACGGTGGACGGGCAGCGCCACATTCTGGCCCATGAAGCAGGAGATGATGTCTGTGCCACCTGTGGATCACAAGCACCAGCAATGCCACAATTATTATCATCATCATTATTATCATCATGATCACCATCACCATCTTCTTCTTCTTCTTCTTCTTCTTCTTCTCAACACCACCCTAACATTACATTGCCCCAACATTAATGTTTATATTATCAATTAGATTTATTATTATTTACAAGATTTATATTCTAAATTATATTCATATTCATAAGATTTATATTTTCATCAATCCTGACCCGACACATGCCTGAATTCCAGTGCTGACATTTCTTAGGCCTTGCGTCAGAAATAAAGATGAGTAAGATAGCTTATTTATTTATTTATATTAGAGTCTGTGTCTGTGTTTTTGTGTGTCTTTGTGCTATTAATGTGTACCTGTGCCTGACAGCAAGACAAATTACCTTCACTTAAAACTCCTAAAGCAATTTACGGTGTAGATAAAATGACTCAGATGAATGGATAGGCTACTGTATGTGTCATTAGAATATATTTATATATTATTTATTTATATTATATTATAAATTAAATTTATATTTATGAGATTTATGTATATTTTTATCAAGCCTGACCTGTTGCCTGAATTGCATCCGGCTTTTAACAATAACTTAAAACTCCCAGGGAAATTTATGGTGTAGATAAAATGTATACTCTCTGTTTCACTAAAATCTGATCTGCCCAGAAGGAATTCACCTCAAGTGCGGGGTGCTATTAGTGCCTTATGCTACACCGCTAATTTAGCCACTGGAGCTCCTCTGTCACCATCCTCCTCTTCCTCCTCCTCTTCCTCCCCCTCCTCCTCTTCCTCCTCCTCTTCCTCATCCTCTTTTGAATCAGTCTCATGATTACCAAAATGATCACCCCCCACTGCCATCCCACGCCAGGACTGAGACTGTCACACACACTGCACCTCAAACCCCCACAGCTCTGTCTCTTGCACCCCCCCCCCCCCAACCCCTCCCAACCCCTCACTCCCTGCCAGAGCAGAGCTCCGATGCAGAGCCAGTAAAGACAAACTCACACACCACCACCCCCACACACACACACACACGCACACACACACACACACACACCTCCTGGCTGCACACACACACACACACCTCCTGGCTGCAAGCCCAAAGCCCCAAAGCCCAAAAAGCAATTTATAATATAAAGTGATACAAAAGGATATCAGGCTTATCAAGTCTGTTTGTTCAAGGGAGGAAAAAAACTGAATAGAGAGATGAGGTGTGTGTGTGTGTGTGTGTGTGTGTGTGTGTGTGTGTGTGTGTGTGTGTGTGTGTGGGGGGAGGGTTGCCTTGTTGCCTCTTGAGCTGAAGGCTGTGCCCGTCTCGATTTCAAATGATCGGAGTCTCCCTGTGCCGGATTAGATTTAGTGTCTGACAGTGGGTGTTGGTTTTTCTCAGCGTAATTGCCTGCATCTGATGCAATACACTCCACTCACACTCACACAAACACAAACACACACACACACACCTATTTATATTAGATATAGATATATATAATATGGGTTTTTCTTCCTTGT
>JAODXP020000019.1:7680345-7692845 GCA_027497455.2 Sardinella longiceps | reverse complement strand
GTAACTGACAATGGTTTGAAATATGCTGGCAATGATGAGAGACTGAAAGCAGATAAAGGTATACGATTCCAGTGAATTAAATTTTACTCAAATGTCGGGTTCTTGATGATTCCTAGCCCTAGTTAGGAGGGGGTAGTATTTACAGAGGTAGAGGGCTTGTCAGGACAGGAGGAGGAAATAGGGTTGGGGACTCACCTGGCTTCAAGTTGCGTTCCTCCAAAACTGCCAGCCACTTTGCACCCGTCCCAAATATCGTGATCCTGGGGTTGTAGAAGGAGAAGGAGAGAGTAGAGAGTATGTGTCAACAGAGGCAGGTTTAAGGCTAAACAAACTTTTGCTAACAGCATGCACATCTAATAAAGCATAACCATTCAGTCATTTCAAGACACCTTCAAAAGTCTGAATTACCATCTTACTGCTGGAAGTGCTGCTTTGAAACGATACCGACAAAGCTTATAAAGCTCTGTAATATGAATGAGTTTTTGTGTTATTTCAGTGAAGATCATAAGGGACTGCCTGGCTTCAACGGGTTTGATGGCCATCACGGGTATTCTTAACCACATATTGATTGT
The DNA here is from genome assembly GCA_027497455.2 of Sardinella longiceps. Taxonomy (NCBI): domain Eukaryota; kingdom Metazoa; phylum Chordata; class Actinopteri; order Clupeiformes; family Clupeidae; genus Sardinella; species Sardinella longiceps. Next base: position 7,692,273 of record JAODXP020000019.1, on the reverse strand, counting down.
GCATCACATTTCAGCCCATGAGCGATCCAAACAAGGCAGTTCATGACTTATTGACCTGAGCATCATTAACTGTTCATGTAAACGATTAAAAACGATTTTTGCTTCAGGTCATCCAACACTGTACTCTACGCCTCATTCAAAAATATGTAATTATGTAAATGGCTTAATCTAATTACCATGAAAGGTTTTAATGGCCATTGCTGTGGTAATAGATCATAGATCAATTCACTTTTACCACCAACAATGGCTGCTTTACTGGTAATGACATTCTTTTTTTTTTTTTTTAAAGATATTTTTTGGGCTTTTCGCCTTTTAATCGGATAGGACAGTATAGAGGTGGACAGAAAACAAGTGGGAGAGAGAGATGGGGTGGGATCGGGAAATGACCTCGGGTCGGACTCAAACCCAGGTCCCCAGAGTCATGGTATGACGCTCTAGCCCACTGAGCCACGGCGCCCCCATGACAGTCTTCTTCATGTGGGAACTGGCATCTATATACACTTGGTATTTTTGCTGACCTGGTCACAAGGACTCCTCTTTATGTAAATGTAGTGTGGAAACTGATGATAGATAATGGACTAACCTAACTGTTATGTAAAATGTACCCCGTGGCCGGAATGAGCTGGGATCGACCAGGATCAATGGCCCGACGCTCCAGCCACCGAGCCACGGCGCCCCCTACACCGCTCATGTACATCTGACATGAATACAATCACACATTACCTCCTCTGTGGTGGCCCACCATAGACTCATTAGTCCCCTTCTTGCTAATTAGTTTAATTATGGAGCAAAAACATTTCAACATGCCATATGTAATTAATGCTTGACAGATATTTCAGTCTGTATTTCTTCTGCATTGTTTTCAATTCTTGTACCAGAGCTGAAACAATCAAGAAGAAGTTGTAGTGAAATCAGACCGGTGGGAGTACTATCAGTAGTAGGACTTCTGTTGGCTCACCACCAGTGTGGGTAACACTGAAGGGAAACACTGTTTATGGAACAGTTTTCTGCTCGTAAATATGTGTACTCTAGGGATGAAAATAAATACCATCTAAAGCTTTCGCATTGAGGTTGATAAGACTCACAGTGAGATGTGAGCACATGGTGTCCTTGTTATATAAAGTGTCTTAAATATCTCTTTTCACTTTTGGAGATGAGAACTTTGATGGAAGTTAGCTCACAGCCTCCAATGACTGTTCATTTCTTAACAACAGCATTTATTTAGCGATCAGAGACATTACAGCAAATGTGCATCCATGTTTTCAGTCAACACACCACAGCAACCTTTCAGACTCTGGTCATCTGCCCAAGGGGCAAAATATAGCATCCCATGGCAATTACACCTGCCCAACGAACCTCCCTCTTAATCTCACACACACACACACACACACACACACACACACACACACACAGAGCAGACGCACGCACGCACGAGAGAGAGAGAGAGAGAGAGAGAGAGAGAGAGATAGAGAGAAAGAGAGTGTAAGACCGAGCAAGACAAAAAAATCTCTCTGGTGCAAAAGCTATATTTGCAGAGAATATGGATCATAGTCTAGCCTCCCTAGAACTTCTACTCCATCTAAAGCCTCATATTGCCTGCCAGGGCTACCTAATCTCAAGTAGTACAAATACAAACCAGGAGCACTTGTGTCGCAGGCTTTAAGAATAATAACATATACCGGTAGATACACACATAGAGCAAAACAAAATAAAATATATGCAGCATCGTGTCCATTCAAGTTATGAAAGCCATCTCAGAACCTGAGGATATAAAGTGGGGACATCATAAAAACACATCTGGGAAGATCCACTTTCTCTGGACACAACTTAGAATATCAAATCTCCAAGCTATATTTCATAGATGTCTAACAGTAAAACAGGCCTATAGTAGTAGTGAAGTAAACAGGGCAACAACCCCACACACGCTTGAGCACAATCAGAGGTAGAGACGAGTGAGATGACTGTGACGGAGTACCGTCACTACTGTTGAGTATGCGCTCTGACTGCCATACCAACGAGCCTGACTCTTTGGCGTTGCGGTCAAGTTGCACTTTAGGGGGGTCACTGTTCTCTCCTTCGCTACAATGACGCTGTGGTTACCCTGCCCCAAAGCCCCATGGGATATGAGCTGGGGTTCAATTCCAGGGCAACCTGCATTTGTCAGTAGGGCTGCAATCTTATAAGAGAATAGGACATGATTTACCCAATGTACCACAGGCAAACACCAAGGACGATAGTTTGGTGGGTGGGGGGGATGGACCAATAAAAATTCTGTGGGTGGAAGCTTTTGCCCAAGGGAAGACACAAAAAAATTTATCTAGAGAGATGAATGTTCCCCTTATGTTGTCTCTTTTTAAGAAAACATCTCTCTCTTTTTTTTCCTGACTGAGTTCTCCAAAAGTAAGGATCCATAGGCGCTGCTGAAACACTTGTCATTCATTCAGCACCCCACAAACACAAGGATAGGATCCCTGTGTCCTTGTTTACCTGGCTTAGAGGCAGCTTTGAGGATACCTGTAGACATGATCTTACAAATCAACCTCACCTTTCCTATTTCAGACTCCTATTTCAGACTCAGACCCACATTGAAAGAGAGAGAGAGAGAGAGAGAGAGAGAGAGAGAGAGAGAGAGAGAGAGGTGAGTGTGTGTGTGTGTGAGAGAGAGAGAGAGAGAGAGAGAGAGAGAGAGAGAGAGAGAAGTGTGTGTGTGAGAGAGAGAGAGAGAGAGAGAGAGAGAGAGAGAGAGAGAGAGAGAGGTGAGAGAGAGAGAGAGAGAGAGAGAGAGAGAGAGAGAGAGAGAGAGAGAGAGAATAATACCAGTCACAAGGAGGAGGCAGGTGTTGTGTGTGACAACTAGGTCACCTAATGAGTTTAGGAAAGCACAGTAATATACAACAGAGACACCCCCCCCCCCACACACACACACACACGCACACACACCCCAAACACCCTTTCTACAGAAAAATAAACATTGTGATTCCAGCCCCTCAGCCATAGCCTGCGAGAGCTCCATGCTGTTCATTAAAACTTAAGTCGGAGCGGCAACAGCGTGCGACAGGAACAAACTTCCCCCCGTCTAAAAAATCCTCTTGCCTTCGATAATCCATCCCCCTCTCTCTCCCTCTCTCTCTCTCAGCGGCACATTTCCCGGGATCATTTCTCCACTAATAAATTCATACAATTCAATAAAGCTTCTAGCCAAGCAAAGCGGCGACGGCTGCTTGTATAAAGTCATTTGTTTGTCGTTTCTGAAGGTAAGTCATGAAGGCAGCCGACTGGGAATGTGTACTACTTGTCACTGCGGTTGGTGTTGTGGAGGAATTCAAAACGCCTTCGCTTCCATCAAATCAGGCAAGCACTCGGTCAAATTTACTGGACCAAATCCATTTGCTTTCGAGCTACAGTAAACCTCCCGTCCAAACAATGATTAATGCTTATTCTCATGTGTTATTTTTCTAGTCTTTACATTACTGCGTACATTGAAAGTTATCTGTTAATTAAGTATAACTGATCAGAGTATCTTTATGTGTGTGTGTGTGTGTGTGTGTGTGTGTGTGTGTGTGTGTGTGTGTGAGTGAGTGTGAGTGTGTGTGTGAGAGAGAGAGAGAGAGAGAGAGAGAGAGAGAGAGAGAGAGAGAATGTGTGTGTGTGTGTGTGCATGTGAGTGTGTGAGAGTGTGCATGTGTGTGAGTGTGTGTGTGTGTGTGTGTGTGTGCATGTGCCTGTGTGTGAGTGCGAGTGTGAGTGTGTGTGTGCACGCGCGTGCCTGATTTTGTTCCTGTCTTGAACACAAATGCATCTTATAAAGTTCCCACAAGCCTCTATGACTCAGGCCATCAGTGAACACTGATGTGAAGGTAATACTCTGTCTATCACACACACTACCTGTTGCGTCTCACAATAATTCAAACATCCCATCAGTAGTCTGGTCACGCATCGTTTGAAATATTCCTTCTTTCTGAAAATCGTCCATTTTGTGTCTGTGCTCCTTATCTATGCTACATCTCCCTTATCGGGTCTTTTCTGCTCTGCACACTTGTCCATCAAGACAAGCAGGTGAATCTACGCTATGTCAAAATAAAAGCCTGACCTTTTAGCAAGGATATACTAAGCATCCCAGGTAGAAAATATAATTTCCTTACAATTATGATACTTTGCATGTGTGTCAAACATATTAAAAAGTGGACCTCTTTTCCACCAGGGACGGCTTTGATCCCTGATCTTTTCCACTCCAGAAGGCTTTGATCATCTGTGTGAATACATCCTCTTAAAGAATATACTATAGCTTTGCTTTTGAAAGACTTTACAGTTATACATTTAGATTTATGCATTTAGAACATGCTTCAATCCAAAGTGACATTTTGTCAACTGTCAATCATGTCAGGGCCAGTCTCCCCCTAGAGGGACTTAAATGCCTTGCTCAAGGGCACAACAGTGACAGCCGGGATTTGAACCCACAACTTCCAGGTTACTAGCTCGATAGCCAGGTTCCTTGGCCTCTACGCCACCGGCCCCCTATCTACTGTGTACATCTAAAGCAGACCAGACCTATCAGTATTCACCTTATTCATCTTATTATCAATTTTTCTTCCACGATTGTCCTCCGATTGTCTTGGAACTTCCGTTAGCTGCTGTCTCTTATTCAAATCAACGTAATTTTCATGAAATACCACGATCACAAAACTTGTAGCCGTAGAAACACCGTTTTTACTGCTGAAAACATCATTTTTTATCAGGCGACAAACTGTTTTAACTTTATTGATGGATATTGTGAGCACAACTTCATAGTAAGACCACTTACAGTATATCAGACCGTTAAAACACCAAATATCACAACGCTAAGTCAATGCGTTGCCAGACCGGATGTTGAATAACAATCGTCATGGCAGCCCCCGTGTTTACCCGCGGAATAAGGTGTATACAACTAGCAGCAACGTGAGCCACATGTAGACCGGAGTTCAGCCCAGTTTGGCTCAGATGTTGCTTCATCCAAAGCTGCCGCTCGAAAGCCTTCAAGACGTATCCGACTAGTAAAGAAAGCCAAGTACAGATAGATTGTGACTGTGAGCCCTTTCCGAGGCTAGCCACTTAAACCTTCCTCTACTTCCATTGGATTTTTATGCATCCTCAGTCTATTGGCAAGTCACTTGAGCAACACACAGTCAGTACTACCCAGCAGTGCAAGCACTACTTGTTTGGTCACTATACACAAATTTGTGTTGGTTTGAAATGTGTCTGTACTCTCTCCTTACTGGACGGTGATGCTGCTGCTGTTCTTGGGTTTCAAATCTGCCCCCCCTGAATGCCATTTCTAATTCAGCAGCCCATGCAGGGGACTTTAAAGCTAGACTGTGATAAAGATCCCAGTTCTGATATGCTGCTGCTGCTGCTGCTGAAGCCTTTGACAGGACGGAGTTCTCTGAAGCTGCCAAGTTCTCTGTACTCACGGTGCATAAAACTAGGAGAAGTTCACGAGAGGCCAACGCCATCATTAGCTGCTGAAGTTTCTCTACCTCTTAGAATAACAGCGGAGGATGGCGACAGAGTGAGAAAGTATAAGACACACACACACACACACACACACACACACACACACAGTCAACACACACACACACAAACACTGCAGCAAAAGTACTAGCAGGTGGCGAGTTGGCACTCTGCTCACACCTTGACAGAGAAAGTGTGTGTGTGTGTGTGTGTGTGTGTGTGTGTGTGTGTCTGTGTGTGTGTGTGTGTGTGTGTCTATGTGTGTGTGTGTGTGTGTGTGTGTTGTGTGTGTGTGTGTGTGTGTGTGTGTGTGTGTGTGTGTGTGTGTGTGCGTATGTGTGAGTCTGTGTGTGTGTGTGTGTGTGTGCACAGGGGGACATGCACAACTTAATTCTCCCGACAACAACTCATCTCCTGGGGAAACAATAGAGACCTGATGGCCCATAACAAAACCATCCACTCAACACCACCAAGGCCACCATCAACCACCACCACCACCACCACCACCACCACCACCACCCACAGCCCCCACACCCACAGCACCCACACTGAAGCTCCGTTTCCCCACTTCCTCTGCTCTCCAATCCTCTATCTGCATGTGGACTACAAGCGAAGCTCGATTGAATATCGACCAGGTTTTGAAATGTAACACGGCTCATCGCGGCGGGGCCACGGCCAGATCAAACGGGACTCCACGGTGACCAGGGCCTTGTCTTTGTGATTAAACACGCTGGCACAGTGGACTGCGACTGATGGTTTATTCATAGCGACACTTGCGCTACTCCTACTTTTCTCTCTCTCTCTCTCTCTCTCTCTCTCACGCTCTCTCGGTTTCTCTTGCTGGCTGTCTCTCTCCCTCTCGCTCTCGCCCACCCCGCGACGCAGCGCAATTCGATGGGCCATGATTTGCCTTCCAGACTACAACACTGTCCTCTGTGTAAAATGCTAAAGTAGTCCATTCGAGTTAAACACAACTGAGAAGTCGTAAAGTTGTCTTTTTTTCCCCCCTCCCACCTCTTCCTGGGCCAAATCAGTCGGAGAAAAGCAATGAGTTACACTGCTTTATCCACCCAAGGGGAGTTGGTTTCAAACTATTCATCTGAAGCAAAAAGTCGTCCTCAGCTCAGCAAACCTCGGCACGAACGCTATACCCAATGCAGCAGAACCATTCCAATGGCTGCCTTTAATACCGATGGCATTGGAGTGGCCCAGCGAAAAAACACAAAGTTAATATTTGTTCATATTCTACATTAAGCAGGCCAATGAGACGCATCCATATCAGAGTTTTAGAAAGGGGTGGTTCTGGTGGTTCACTAGCCTATCAGCGCTGAGTATCTGGTCCAGTGGACAAACAGAAACATTCGAGAACGCAGAGCCAGTAGGTGGACTGAATGCATGCACACACACACACGCACACACACACACGCACACACACACACACACACACACACACACACACACACACACACACACACACACACACCATCAAGCAAGGCAAGCTCTACTTGTTAAGGCTGGCATCATGAAAGCTAAGCCCACCTAATGAGAAGCATTGACGTAACTGTGACCCACATCGTTCTCTTTCACACCCGTCATGAAGACATGAAAAAAAAAAAAAAAAACCTACAGTATAACCTGCCGAGCTGCCTGCCAATCAGACATGTAGAATGTAAAAAAAATGGGTCTAAGGGAGAAGACGAGGAGGAGGGAAATGTTTGACAGATAGATAGATAGATAGATAGATAGATAGAGAGGGAGGGAGAGAAGATAAGGATCTAACAGCCAGGCTATTTTATCAGTCAAACCTCAGGGGGGGGTGCAGACTGAGGTGGGTAGTGTGCTGCTGACTGAGGGAACACAAACGCTGCCGTGCAGCGCACACACACACACACACACACACACACACACACACACACACACACACACACACACACACACACACACACACACACACACACACACACACACACACACACACACACGCATCTCCTGTGCTGTGGGATGCTGTGGGATGTGGGATGTGGGATGCTGAAACTGGTGCTGATGCTGCGGTGGAGGAGCCCGTGGTGATGGTTACACACAGAATACACATTACCGTACAGGTGAGGTGAGGCAGGCGGGCGGGGGGGGAATAGAGGCTTCTTCTGTGCCAGTTTCAACCAGTTTCTGTGGGGCGGGCGTTGAGATGTATTTATGTGCGGAGAGGGGGGGCCTCTCTTGTTCTCTCCTCTCTCCCGGTGTGTGTGTGTGTGTGTGTGTGTGTGTGTGTGTGTGTGTGTGTGTGTGCTCCTTTGTGTTGCCTTCTGAGGGGACTATAACAATGTCTGTCTATTCTATCCCCTTTAAAGGAGGCGGCACAGGGGAGCACAATAGGAATGAAGAATGCAGAGCAGAGGGTTTTTTTTTTTTCTCTTCTATCTGGGATGTGGAGAATTTACACACACACACACACACACACACACACACACACACACACACACACACACACACACACGTAAATAAACTGAAAACACAGACACACGTAAATAAACTGAAAACACACACACACACACACACACACACACACACACACACACACACACACGTAAATATACTGAAAACACCCAGGCGACCGCGGGTGCACACACACACACACACACACACACACGGCACAGTGTGGGAGTGGGAACACAAGCGCCTCCCTGTGTGTGCACTCACAAATAGGAGTCTCACAAACACACACACACACACACACACACACACACACACACACACACACACACACACACACACACACACACACACACACACGCCAGCATCCTGAGGCAATTTTCTCTCCTCTACTGGACAGATCAATCCAACATAATTGTGTGACCCTTGCTCCTAAAAGAACTATATAATGATCAAGGAGAAAGTGCATGTTACATTTAGACACACACACACACACACACACACACACACACACACACACACATATTCACTCTTGGATCTGTCAACGGCGCTGTCACTCACATAAATGTCAGGCCTGATGCTATCATAGGGAGGGCTGTGGCACCTCATGCAAACGAGGCGTTAATGACGTCCTGCGGAGCACCTCTGCCCACTGGCGGGTGACTTCCTGTCCGCCCCCTGTCCTCTTCCTCCTCCTCCTCCTCCTCCTCCCCCTCCAGACTAATCATCAGATCCTCCAGAAGCTTCCACCAACCCCCCAACAACCCTCCAACAACCCTCCAACAACCCCCCGGCTCCCCTGGCCACATCAACCCCTCAGTGACCTCTCAACCCAGCTGCTACACATCTCTAGCTCCCTCATCTCAACCAGCCTCCACCATTCACTGCTTTTCAGTCCAAATCAAAAATAAATAAAAACTCCACTGAAAGCACAGCTTTACTTAAAAGAATATACCGGAGTAAGTTCAAGCATAGCCCTGCTGTACGAGCCTTCTAACAGCTACATATTTCGCATTAAATGAAAGAATTTCGAACAGCATAGACCTAACGCGAACAAGAAACACGTTACATTGAGTCAATGTAACCTCAGATCTTACTTTCGGTTTCCAACAGTCAGGTCCCATTGATTCAGTGTAAAGTGCCTGTTCGCGTTCGGTCTGTGCTGTACCAAATTATTTTGTTCCACTCGCTAACAAACGCATTTAGCAAGCTCTTTCAACAGGGCTATGCTTGAATTCACTCCGGTACTTTCCTTTAAGGGCACCTGCTCAGCTCAGGAGAGGATGTTGTTCTGAAAGACTCTTTCAAATGCTACTGTATATTGTAGGGGCTAGTGACGCAGAAGAACTATGATTAACGACAAAAAGAACTGCACTCATTTCATTGTTCCTGTTGCGAGTTGGAACTCTGCCCATGGAGAGAACCCTGGCAAGCATCTTATCTGCTGGGGCTGTATGGTTACGGTGGTAACTCACTAACTCGCTTCTAGGTCACCCTGTCGCAGAGGATTTGAAATCGAGTTTCAGATGCACCCAGCTTACTGCAGACCACTGGAAGGTGCCGCTCTTTGGTAGCCTAGAACTCTAGACACCACTCTAGCGGTAGCAAATTTAATTTGCTCAGTGAGTGGGTCTAGGCATCAGCCGTAGCTCAGACCTCGATGGCGTCTGTGCTGTTTCTGGGCTGTTTACGCTCTTAGTTGTATTCAGACATCATGGTATTTAGCTAATCACAATGTTATATCTGGACAGGGAGTTTTTGGGCGGACTTAGCGTTGTTTAAATTGCTTGTTAGTTGCTAGTCGCGCCAATTAGTTTTAGCAGTTTTACTCGGGGGTCTATCACTCGTCTCCAGACTATACATTCATGTTATAGTCTGGCGTGTCAGGCTAGCTGTTTGGTCTAGCTATTGCTTATTCAGCCACATCTGTTGAGCCACATGCAAAGACATGCAGATCATGCTATCTGCTTCAGGGAAAATATTCTCCATGTTCTATGAAATGTGTGTTGTATTGTGACTGTGTCTGAGTGTGTGTGTGTGTGTGTGTGTGAGTGTGTGTGTGTGTGTGTGTGTGTTGGGTGGGAGGGCTGTATTGTGTGTGTGTGTGTGTGTCTGTGTGTGTGTGTGTGTGTGTGTGTGTGTGTGTGCGTGTGTGTACACAATACTTGTCTATGTGTCTGCATTTTTGTATTCCCCCAGCCAGACGTTCAGACATTTTCTCTCCTTACCCTAGTTCATCCACCAGGTCCCAGAGCACGTTGGCCGTGGGCACCAGCGGCGAGCCGTCGTACAACACCACCGAGGCCCCCACCGCCAGCGACGACACCAGCCAGTTCCACATCATCCAGCCCGTCTGGGGGGATACAGCAATGGGGGAGAAAATCACAGGGCTGCATTGGAATACACTTCAGGTATACACACACGCTACTGTGCATAAACTTCAGGTACATACCCTTCAGGTAAACACAACATGCTACTGTGCATAAACTTCAGGTACATACACTTCAGGTACACACACGCTACTGTGCATAAACTTCAGGTACATACACTTCAGGTAAACATATAAGCTACTGTGCATAAACTTCAGGTACATACACTTCAGGTAAACATATAAGCTACTGTGCATAAACCTCCGCCAAGACAATGTGGTCACCAATGTGTTCTGGGTCACCAATCGCCACCAAAATCGAATCAGTTCTTCCTTGTCCCAATACACACATTGTCCGAAAATTTCATCCAAATCTGTGCTGTACATTTCGAGTTATGTTGTACACAAACAGACAGACACACACAGAGACGCACACACAGACAGACACACACAAACGCTAGCGAAAACATAACCTCCTTGGCGGAGGTAATAATAAATCAATGTTCCTGTGGTTTGATATTGCTGAGAGCTCTCAGTAGGTATAAGAGAGAGAAAATTTGGTGCATCATAAATAAATGTACTACAGGCTGAATTTGTGAAACCGCATCAAACGCTACAGTACCTGATGATCAGTACAATAACTAATTAATTACCTCCACCAAGGAGGTTATGTTTTCGGTCTCGTTGGTTTGTCTGTCTGTTTGTTTGTTTGTCTGTTTGTCAGCAGGATAACTCGAAAAGTACTGCACGGATTTGGATGAAATTTTCGGACAATGTGTATATTGGGACAAGCAAGAGCTGATTACATTTTGGTGGCAATTGGTGATCCAGAACATGATCTGGAATGTATATTGTGTTTGTGACCATATTGCCTTGGCGGAGGTCTGCGCTCTCTGAGTGCTTTTCTAGTTAATTAATTAATTAATTAATTAATTAATTCAGACTGATAATGTATCCCAGTCACCTCTGAGCTCATTACTTTTGGTTTTGGATGGAAAGTTTTGTAGTTGGTTAAGTTGCAGAAATAAGGAGGGAGGCTTCCTGTGGATTCAGTGCTCGATGGGAGCTGGGCGCTGGAAATGACAGGCCTCCTCCTCACTCTGTCATTTCCACAGGCAGTCTGACGGAGGACGCTCTGACTGCTTTTGAAACGACCTTTTCAAACACTGACCGCTCGCTCGAAAGGCACACTAAAGAGAGGGTGTGTGTGTGTGTGTGTGTGTGTGTGGGGGGGGGGTTATATTTAGAGGGCCTAACACTAACAGTCAGACCTGTCTCAAAACAAGAGCTTGCACACACACACACACACACACAAACACACACACACAATCACACACACACACACACACACACACACACACACACACACAATCACACACAATCACACACACACACATACACACACACACACACACACACACACACAAATCATGGGCATGCACACACACACACACACACAAACACCCACACATACACACGCACACACAAAAACACACACACACAAATGGCGATATATGGTGGGTGTCTGCTTTTAAAATAACATCCTTGGGTGCCGAAAATAATTGGCTGGCTGAGGGGGTCGCCTCGCTGTGCTCAGACACACAGCCACAGTGCGACAGAGGGAAAATTACAGTGAACGGGAA
>JAODXP020000019.1:7642845-7672845 GCA_027497455.2 Sardinella longiceps | reverse complement strand
AGGATGTTCTGTTCACTTGCACGTAATCTCTATCAAACTGTAATTTAAATACTAGTAATAATAATAAATGTTTTATTTGTAATGCACTTTATATTAAAGCAATCTCAAAGTGCTACAGTGTTAAGAAATAAAGGGGAGAAAAAAAGAAAGTAAAAGAATTTAAAAGAAAAGTCTATTTAGTCAATAAAATTTTTATTTCATTTTTTTTAAAAAGGATAAGTTTTCAAATGTCTTTTAAAAGCATCAACAGGAGTTCTTGGAGATAGGTGGGGGCCTGACCATGGATGCACTGGAGGGTGAGGAGTAGGGATGGGAATTTTGGGTAAAAACACTATTCGAAAATCGATGACAAGTATTCGAATATTATTCGAAAATCGACCCCCCCCCCCCCCCCCCCCCCCCACCGCATGCACACACACGATATAATAGAGAAAATGAAGAGGCATCGTAAACATTCAAAGTATCTACTTTATCAAACACGTTGCTTAACGTAGGCTACATAAGCGCTTACAAAAAGGTTTTTAGCCTTATGAGCATAGTATGCCTACTTTTTAATTAGACTTTGACTTCCTGTACAACATATTTCTATCTTAAATCAAAGTTCAGAAAATAAACGGCTTCCTTCTTTGCGCAACTGAAACCGCCTGAATGAACTGCCTGGACGGCTACAATATTTACCAGTAGCCTAATAGGCTGGAATTATAATGACAACAATTGAACAGCAAATTTTTGTTTAAAAAAAATAACATGTCCACATGCTCAGGATGGAGGCGGTTGCACAGTCTATTGACAATTAATCCAGCTGCGGAGAATAGGCTACTCGCTCCGATGACACTGACGTCGCAGGCACACTCAAGCAAGCTCTCGCTAACTTTGCCAAACGGGGGTATTTCTGTTCCTTGGCCGCCTGTAATTGACCGATCCCAAGCCCCGCCTACTTTCACTATGTCACAATAGGGCCCGCAGCGAACCTCGGACAAGCTCGGACAACTTCTCCCTTTCCTGCATACTAGTAGACTATGAGGCTTGCAGCTTTGTCTTGAAAATAAGGTGTAATCTCATATCACAACGGTGGAATATGTGTTTGGGGACCTCTAAGACCAATAGCTTATTTATGGATGTGTGGGAAGTTTTTTTTTTTTTTTTTTTTACCCTTGCCAATTCGCTCAGGCCATGCCTTCCTTTTCATTCATACAAGAAGTAGCCTCAGTCAGCCTCGGCTCTCTTCAACCTGCTAAACAAGTTCAAACTTTGCACGGATATGGCTAATCTAATTGTAATACAATAAACAAATAATTAATGAATACGGTGAATAGGCTTACGCAAAGTTGCAGCCACGTAGGTAACATGAGAAATGGAGACGACGGACGCAATTATCTGCTTTAATGTTACAGCATCAGTGATAGTGACGGCAATGTTAAAAAAAAAAAATTTTTTACCCTCAACACAAATGCATGTTCTCTCCCAAAGCCTGTGCTTATATTGACACCGTGTTTTAACCTCAATCATGACAATTATTATCTTATCAACCCGCCTCCCCCAAGGAGAGCCTACAGTAACGTTAACGTTAGCTGTGTGCAGTGCGTTTGGTAACATTAGGTTACGTCTGATCAGACCATTTAAAGGAAGGACTTTGCCGCTAACTAACGTTAGGTCTAACATCACAAGAAGAATCGAGAGTTAAGGGAAGGCTTTTACACCTTTTACACTCACAGATCAACAGTTTTGTAAGTTTACACGAAGCTAAGTAGGAGTATTCCTTACGTTAGCTTACAGTAGCCTACATTCAGAGATGGGCTACATGGGGTGGGCTACGCAGATTCAGTGTAAAACATTAACGTCTTTACAAACACATAGGCATACAATGTCATCCCCATCCAGAAAAATTACTTGACATTTTGAGAAAGTTGCTAGGGATGCAATTTTGCTTCTAACGTTATGCTGTGTAGGCATCTAGCAACTTGGGCTGGTTAGGTTAACTTTTCCCCCCTGACCTGTCGAAATCGAAATAATCTGAAATAGGGAAACGGTGAACATTCACAGAGACGAACCCATCACGTTGTCTACTGTTGTTTTTATTGCTGTTCACATTTTCAAACGATAACATTCAGGCTATCTGAACCGATAGCCATCACAAGTGAACGTATTTACACAGGCATTTCCAGCTCCAGGCACGCTGGTTTTGGCCAAAGTTGTCCGAGGTAGCTATACGTAACAATAGATGGGCGGGGCTTGGGATCGGTCAATTGTATAGGACTGCTACTACCGCTGTAGGCTACAGGTAGGTTTATTGTTAGCGGCACCTTCAGGCTAAATTGCGCGTTGCATGAAACATTGGTTAGGAAACGTCTTTTTCAAAACGGTTTTTGTTATTTTTATGATGATATGGCTGAAACAGTATTCGATTTAACTATTCGATATTCGAACGCACTGTCGATTTTCGAATATTCGAAAATCATGTCCCAACCCTACTTACTGGTATTAATAACTTATTTTATAACCATTTATAGAAGACGGTTAATATAAAGTGCTACCCATGTAGCTTACTACTCTATACAGATGCGCAGGGAGGAGATGAAGAAATATTAGTGTGCTTGGCTTCATGTACTAAGATTATGACTGGTTCAGTAGGATACTAGCAATGTACAAAGCACTGACTGCATAGTACTGACATAGTAGTGACGCCTTTGTGCACTGTGGTTGCCATAGCATCCTTCTGCACATGTCCACACTGCCCCTTTCCACACTTAACAACTTAGGCCTAGTACGCTGAATGGCACACAATTAGAATTCTTCCTCTGTATTTTTGAAGTGTGTGTGTAATTTCATGTGTAGCTAAGGAAAGTGGAGGTCTCAGTGGAGATGAATCATAGAGGTCTTCTCTTGGCTAGTCCAGGCTCATAACTGTTGCTGTCTTGTTGCATGAGGCAAACTAAACAACATGTACAGTATGGTCACATAGTCTGGTATGGTCATCAGCAGAATTGTGTTTTAAGCTGTGTCTGAAATTGGCTTATGTCAAGAGTTAAGATGTTAACTTTGGTTTTACTTGGTAATAATATCCTCAGTCCTCATCATGGGGATTCCTGGCAAAAGCATCCAGCGACTGCAGTACATCCAGAACAGCGCTGCCAGGATCCTGATGAGGGTGTGCAAACATGAGCACATCACCCCCATCCTGAGATCTCTCCACTGGCTCCCTGTTTCCCTCAGAATTGAATACAAGGTCTCTCTCCTCAGGGACACACTGTCTGGTCCTCAATGACTCACAGGGACGCAAAGGAAATGAGAACATTCTAATTGGCCACCCACCCCTTATGTATGCGCCCCTGAAAGGGAGAGGAAGATTTTGATTGGCCTCTCACCCCTTCCCCATGTGTCAATCAAAGGGCAATGAAATTGTTATCATGTAAATTATTCACATTTGTGTAAAACACCTTTCTGTATTCTCAGTGTATTCTCGCTGCTTTCTTTCTTTCTTTCTTTCTTTCTTTCTTTCTTTCTTTCTTTGCATCTGTCTGTCTCTTTCATTCAATTATTTCTCTCTGCCTATCTTTCTACAGTACCTTTCATGTATTTTGTGTATACTGTATGTGTGTGTACAGTATGTGTTTGTGTGTGTGTGTGTGTCTTGTAAGTGAGTTATTTGGCTAACTCAAAAAAGCGCAGCTGGCTTGCCTGATGTAAAGGCTCATTTCTGCAGTACATTGCTGTAAAGAGGCCCAGTGCTTGCCTGTTAAAGCGGCTGCTTTCCTAGAGATTGAGGGTGTTGTCATAAAGCTAAAGGAGCCACGGCGGCACTGTGTCAATTTGAGACATCCCCGCGTCAGCAGGACAACACATCACACATCCGTCCGGATTTACGCTTTGTCACAGGGATCCATAAATTGGCTGGTCACACCCCCCGCCCCTGTTCCTCCTTGTGTGTGTGTGTGTGTGTGTGTGTGTGTGTGTGTGTGTGTGTGTGAATGTGTATGTGTGTGTGAGTGAAATTGATGAGCAGTGAGAGAAGTCAAAAGGGAGCCGTTGGGGGGAGAGGTGTGTGTGTGTGTTCGCCTGTCAGGTGTGTGTGTGTGTGTGTGTGTGTGTGTGTGTGTGTGTGTGTTCGCCTGTCAGGTGTGCGTGTGTATATGTGTGTGTGTATGTGTTTGCCTGTCAGGTGTGTGTGTGTGTGTGTATGTGTGTGTGTATGTGCATATGTCTGTGTGTGAGTGAAATTGACGAGCAGTGAGAGGACTCAAAAGGGAGCCGTTGGGGGTGGATATTGGAAATGTTCACTGCTGCTGCCGCTGCTGCCGTGTGGTGTGGCCTTGCTCCACTGCTTGATTAAGTGAGAAGTGTCCCCAGGAGGGGGAGAAGGAGAATATATAGCCACTTTAAAGATTAAGATCCGCCAGCTTTATGAATGCACCCCAGCGCCCCAGCCCCAGCCCCCGCCCCAGCCCCAGCCCCAGCCGCCTAATGCAAGTTGGCCATTACACTTCTGGCAGCAGCGCTGGTGCTTTCCGTCTCGCTTGTAGAACAGAGCAGTTATGAGAAGGTGACCAACGACTGATGAGTCATTTTAATACATCGTTTTGTTACCCTATTATGCAGGCTCAAAAAAAAAAGAGCTGTTGGTTTTAAAGGCCGTTGTGGAAGTGAGACTGTGCTGCAGAGACCTAATGAAATGTCTCAGAGCAGGCAGGAGGAAACCATCCATCTCACCACATTCTGTCTTTTTATAAAATAAATGCTTAAATTAAAAAGAGATCATAAGATAACAGAAGATGTATTTATGGGTGTTTCTAGAGAAACTCAGCACCTAATCTTCTGAAGATGATATCAAGTTTCCTTTATGTCAAGTGTCCTTCCTAATGCAGGAAGTGTAATAGTTATCAGTAAAATGTCCGTTGTAGTTTTTTTTTTTTTTTTTTTTAAGGTCCAGGAAGAACCACTTACCACAAACCACTACTTGTGGTCTATAATATGGTCTGGGAGGACCAGGAGAGACCACACCCAGCTCATGAGCAGCATGGGTCATTTTTCCTGTCCTCAGGGCAATCTCATATTTGTCCAGTCAGCAGTGGCTATGCTAAGTTTGGGGCAGGCTATATTAGCAGACAAGAGATCTATACTGACAGGTTGTTGTTATTTTTCTTGTTGTTGTTGAGTGAATGTATGGATTGAGTCTGTGGAAAACATAAAGGGTTTGTCCTCTGGTGTTTGTCTCTGAACCTGTTAGGAGATTAGCAGGTCACTGGGTCACGCTGCAGCCTAGCCTTAGCAACCTCGCTTGACCTGCCTGTCTTAGGGACGCAATACATAACCTGCTGCACACTAGTCTCCTGCAGAGTATGCACGTAGCATTAGCACTTCATAATAACCGTCCTTTATAAATGATCATTAAATAGCTTATTAACATCAGTAAGAAATTTAATTGAAAAGTTAGTGGTTTCAATCAGTTAGATGACTTAATTCCATGAATTTTTTCCATTTTATCATTTAGCCAAAACAAACTGTAAACTAACTGTTAACTAACTAACTAATGAACTATTCTGTGGAATTTCTCAAAATTACTGTTAAATAACTATTAACTTTTATCTATTAACAGTTAATTAACTACTTACTGGTAGGGATGGGAATTTTGGGTAAAAACACTATTCGAAAATCGATGACAAGTATTCGAATATTATTCGAAAATCGACACCCCCCCCCCCTCCCGCATGCACACACACGATATAATAGAGAAAATGAAGAGGCATCGTAAACATTCAAAGTATCTACTTTATCAAACACGTTGCTTAACGTAGGCTACATAAGCGCTTACAAAAAGGTTTTTAGCCTTATGAGCATAGTATGCCTACTTTTTAATTAGACTTTGACTTCCTGTACAACATATTTCTATCTTAAATCAAAGTTCAGAAAATAAACGGCTTCCTTCTTTGCGCAACTGAAACCGCCTGAATGAACTGCCTGGACGGCTACAATATTTACCAGTAGCCTAATAGGCTGGAATTATAATGACAACAATTGAACAGCAAATTTTTGTTTAAAAAAAATAACATGTCCACATGCTCAGGATGGAGGCGGTTGCACAGTCTATTGACAATTAATCCAGCTGCGGAGAATAGGCTACTCGCTCCGATGACACTGACGTCGCAGGCACACTCAAGTAAGCACTCGCTAACTTTGCCAAACGGGGGTATTTCTGTTCCTTGGCCGCCTGTAATTGACCGATCCCAAGCCCCGCCCACTTTCACTATGTCACAATAGGGCCCGCAGCGAACCTCGGACAAGCTCGGACAACTTCTCCCTTTCCTGCATACTAGTAGACTATGAGGCTTGCAGCTTTGTCTTGAAAATAAGGTGTAATCTCATATCACAACGGTGGAATATGTGTTTGGGGACCTCTAAGACCAATAGCTTATTTATGGATGTGTGGGAAGGTTTTTTTTTTTTTTTTTACCCTTGCCAATTCGCTCAGGCCATGCCTTCCTTTTCATTCATACAAGAAGTAGCCTCAGTCAGCCTCGGCTCTCTTCAACCTGCTAAACAAGTTCAAACTTTGCACGGATATGGCTAATCTAATTGTAATACAATAAACAAATAATTAATGAATACGGTGAATAGGCTTACGCAAAGTTGCAGCCACGTAGGTAACATGAGAAATGGAGACGACGGACGCAATTATCTGCTTTAATGTTACAGCATCAGTGACAGTGACGGCAATGTTAATATATTTTTTTTTTACCCTCAACACAAATGCATGTTCTCTCCCAAAGCCTGTGCTTATATTGACACCGTGTTTTAACCTCAATCATGACAATTATTAGCTTATCAACCAGCCTCCCCCAAGGAGAGCCTACAGTAACGTTAACGTTAGCTGTGTGCAGTGCGTTTGGTAACATTAGGTTACGTCTGATCAGACCATTTAAAGGAAGGACTTTGCCGCTAACTAACGTTAGGTCTAACATCACAAGAAGAATCGAGAGTTAAGGGAAGGCTTTTACACCTTTTACACTCACAGATCAACAGTTTTGTAAGTTTACACGAAGCTAAGTAGGAGTATTCCTTACGTTAGCTTACATTAGCCTACATTCAAAGATGGGCTACATGGGGTGGGCTACGCAGCAGATTCAGTGTAAAACATTAACGTCTTTACAAACACATAGGCATACAATGTCATCCCCATCCAGAAAAATTACTTGACATTTTGAGAAAGTTGCTAGGGATGCAATTTTGCTTCTAACGTTATGCTGTGTAGGCATCTAGCAACTTGGGCTGGTTAGGTTAACTTTTCCCCCCTGACCTGTCGAAATCGAAATAATCTGAAATAGGGAAACGGTGAACATTCACAGAGACGAACCCATCACGTTGTCTACTGTTGTTTTTATTGCTGTTCACATTTTCAAACGATAACATTCAGGCTATCTGAACCGATAGCCATCACAAGTGAACGTATTTACACAGGCATTTCCAGCTCCAGGCACGCTGGTTTTGGCCAAAGTTGTCCGAGGTAGCTATACGTAACAATAGATGGGCGGGGCTTGGGATCGGTCAATTGTATAGGACTGCTACTACCGCTGTAGGCTACAGGTAGGTTTATTGTTAGCGGCACCTTCAGGCTAAATTGCGCGTTGCATGAAACATTGGTTAGGAAACGTCTTTTTCAAAACGGTTTTTGTTATTTTTATGATGATATGGCTGAAACAGTATTCGATTTAACTATTCGATATTCGAACGCACTGTCGATTTTCGAATATTCGAAAATCATGTCCCAACCCTAGTCCCTGCCCCACCCAATGACTTCACTATGGAGTCAGCTGACCACTACAGATAACCCTTTTAATAGCACACTTTAGCTTGAAAATTATTTTTTTTTTTTCTTCCTTGGAAACGCCAACATGTCCCCCCAGTGACCCCAAAACACATTTGCATTTAAAGCACTTCTGTGCATCTCAATCAAATTATAAATAGAGATAGTATACTTCACCTGGCTAACTTCTATTTAATAAATGTACCAAAATGCACTAAATCCTCATGTATTGCCATTGTAGGGACAGAGGGACAGACAGACAGACACAGACATACAGACTGTGACAGACAGACAGACAGACAGACAGACACACAAACACACACACACACTCACACACACACACACAGAATTTATGCAGAACTTTAGAATTAGCTTCCATTAACTTCCACTATTGCAAGTGGAACTGAATTCCATTCCATTACATCTTACAACCTCTAATTCAAAACTGAATTGCAATTCTGCATCCTGTATTCAATCTCGCTCAGCTGGTTTAAAGGCACTGGTGATAGCAAAGAAAAACATCTAAAACAGACACAAAAGCTTTTGTTTAACTGGTACTGAGAATATAAAGGGACACTAAGCAACTTTACACCACTGTGTTTTTTTTGGTGCAATCTCCAATTAATTCATTTGGATGACATGTTGTATTACTTGCATTGTGCATTTTTTCTGCTTAGAGAGGAGTGTCGAATCTGTATTTCTAGGTGTTGTGTACAGTTCACATGCCTGCAAATGCACTTTGTGTATTGGATCTGTTTATTTGCTTATACATCGCGAGCAGAGGTGTTGTGGGGATTTTTTAAGTGGGGGTACGCAATATCATGTTAAAAAGGGAATGCTCAATATTAAATAGTTACAAATAGGCTACATAAATGATCTGCTTAGAGAAGTGGGGGGACTCCGTACCCCTGCGTGCAACGCCCACTACACCCCTGATCGCGAGTAAATTGATGGTGGCGAGGAATGGGGATGAGGTTTGGGATGCAATGTGTGGAGTGTGAATGTGTTTATGTTTGTGATGTCTTGTTTTGTCTCTTAGACATTGTATGTTATATTAATAAGGGTACGTCATGTATTGTTGAACTTGGACCCCCTCGAAAATGAGATGGTACATCTCAAGGGGTTATCCTCCAATAAACTTGAAACTTGAAACTAGTTCTGGGTGGGGGTTAGAAACCACCTCAAAATATAAGAACACCTAGTTACAGCGTGGCATTATTATTATCTTTTTTTTTTTTTTTTTTTTTTGCTGTCAGACATCATTAGCGTGTTCTAGTAGTGCCTGTTTTTGTAAAAACTGCATCGTGTCTCTTTAATATAATTATTTAGAGGTGTCGCTACTCTTCTACATTATCTCAACATCATGTAACAAATTTAAGACATATGAAACAAATTTAAGAGAAGTCTGAGAAAGTCTGAGCAAAGTAGAGTTTCTCCAGGCTAAGAGAAGAGGTTCCGTCGAGGGGCTTGGGCCATATTAACATATGCCAGAACAGATCAGCCTGTGTTCTGTCCCAATAGCCTCATTCAGACACTTTGGAGAGCTCACTCCAACACTGGCCCCCATACATTCACTGAGAGAGAGAGAGAGGGAGAGAGAGAGAGAGAGAGAGAGAGAGAGAGAGAGAAAAAGAGAGAGAGAGAGAGAGAGAGAGAGAGAGAGAGAGAGAGAGAGAGAGAGAGAGAGGGGGGGGGGGGGCATTGGAGGCGGGACAACAGCCCCATGTGGGATACCAGTAGATAGGGGGGGCTTGGTTTCTCCTAACCAATCACATCACAGATGTGGACCAAGTACAATCTCCTGATACCAATCAGGGATGTTGATGTAATTTTTTTACACAAAGTAGCCAGCAGCACTGTGAGACACAGCATATGGGTGCATCGCTGTCATCGGTGGCAAATTGTGGCAAAGTGATTCAGATATTTTTGCCACTATCTCTACAGGCCACCGCACACTGGTTCCGACAGAGTGCTGAGCACTCTGCTTCCAACATTCGATTCCATTGTTTTCAATGCAACCCCGCACACCAGCGCCGAACCCTTCCGCCGGTCGATTGTGAATTAGTTTTCAAGTCTATTTTGTCGGAGCCACCCATTGACATCCAATGTTAATTTCACAGGTTACTGTGCTAAGTGCTAGGCGAAATTGTCGGATTCGAAAGTCGCTCCGCAATGCTGTCAGAACCGGTGTGCAGCCGGCTTAAGCTGACTCACAGCATGAGGGTGTTTCTGATTAGATATGCAGGGAATGATCAGCATCTTACTCACTGGAATTCAGACACTTTTACAACTTCCTTGTACTGTTCACGTCAGACCCATGTGTTTTGGTAGAGAGATATGTAACAGCTCTGGCTCTGCCAAAGGAGCTTCCCCTCCACAATAAGAAACCAAGACAGAAATGTTCAATCTGTCCCCAGCTCTCCCTGGACATCCCAAAACCCCAGGCCTACTCAGTCCTGTCATCGGGAAAGAAGAGAAGGGAGCGCCCTCGACCCTTCGGTGTCGCTCTGGCAGGCAGCTCGTTCCCAGTGGTGGTGGCGGCTGTCATATCTCTGTCCGACCCCTGACCCCGGAAGAGAACGTTCGGGAGAGACTCACCCACGACCCTGTCTCCCGTCCGCACACCCATCTTTCTCATGGCGGCAGCAAACAGCGCCACTTGACGTCTCAGCTCGCCAAACGTGACCTTGGTGATCTCTTCGCTGGCCTCCGCTGAAAAAGAGAGACAGAAGTGGGGGGAAAAAAAGAAAAGATGGAGGATGAGATGGAGGATGAAGAGTCAGAAAAGAACTAGTCTGAGTTCAAGAGTTGAATGTTCAGTTACAATCAATCTTGTTATTAATCAACAATCAATCTTGTTATTAATCAACAATCAATCTTGTTATTAATCAACAAGTCTTACAACATCTTTACCACACTAGCTTTACACATAGTGTATAACACTGTACGGTATACATACATCATATAGAGCAGTGGTTCCCAAACTTTTATCTGTTGTGTACCCTTGAAACATTCTGATCCTACCGAGTACCCCTGCACCACAGACATCTTGCCGTAAGAATTAAGATTTTTGCAACAAAATGTGAACACAAATTACTTAAAGGGGTGCACAGCAATGTATTAGCAATAGAGGATATTGGCCATAGTTTGAGTATAAGATCAAGATCATAAGAAGTAGGTGAGGGCTGAGAGCCCATTCACAGACTAATTTTGTGTACCCCCTAGATCCCATCCAAGTACCCCAAGGGATACTCGTACCCCAGTTTGACAACCACTGATATAGAGCATAACAGTATATAAAGCCAACATAACCAGACATTTTCATAGTCATACTATTAATTTTTGTTCAGTTATTACCCGCAATGAGGTTATGTTTTCGCCGACGTGTGTGTCTGTGTGTGTGTGTGTGTCTGTGTACCATAACTCGAAAAGTACTGCCAGATTTCGATGACGTTTCGGACAACGTGTGTATTGGGACAAGGAAGAACTGATTCGATTTTGGTGGGATCGGTGACCCAGAACACCATCTGTGACAACATTGTCTTGCCGGAGGTTTGCGCTCTCTGAGCGCTTTTCTAGTGTTCAATTATGTATCTCTATCCTATACACTGTGCATCTTGGTGAACTCAGGTGGTTGTGTCTTTGCGGTGACATTCTGCGTGTACATGTACGTCAGCACCGAGGTATGACGCACACTCAGACTCAAACATCACGGGCAAAAACAAGATTCTCCATCGCCAAATCCAACCCCCAAACCCCACCCCCACCCCATCCCCTCGCCCTTCAGAGTTGAATTGTGAGAGTCACTTTCCATTCCACAAATCCACATATAGTCCTCCTATCTCTCCCATCCATTCCTAATGGTGGGAGATGGAAGATGGGGTAGAGAGAGAGAGAGAGAGAGAGAGAGAGAGAGAGAGAGAGAGAGAGAGAGAGAGAGAGAGAGAGAGAGAGAAAGGGCATCGGTTCATCTCCGCCCCGCCTTAGCTCCTGTACGGCTGCCTAACAGCCTCCCTGATCAATGGCACTCTCGTAATTAAACTCCGCCGTGAAGAGTTCGCTAACCGCATCAGCCGGCCAGGGCAGCCCATCCATTAAGATATGAGAAATCACAGGAGGAACGTCATGGACTAAAACACTGCTGCAACAAATCAAATTAAGGAGCCGGGTTATTGATTTAATTTAACGTCAGCCAAACCGGACAGGTTCTATCTATGATGGGGGGGAGGGAGGGAGGAGAGACACTGCCTTGTGTTGCTATTTTAAGAGCAGGCAGGGCCTTGGCATGCTTAAGGTAAACAAGGGTATTATCCATAAAGATAACCACATTACTGTCAGCCTAAGAAGACTTCCCAGATACCTGTAAAACAGGACACAATGCAATCTAAGAGCTTAGTTAGAACACATTTACAGTATACTGCATAGGAGACTACACACACGCTGACACACACACACTGGCATGGATCTGAGAGGGATAAATAACATTCATCATAACATGACAAAACACTGCAACATGAGAATGACTCATACGGAACTCTGGCCATCTTGACAACTTGACAATACAAGCACTGACACATCATACTATACTGTTGCCTAATGATGGAAGGCCTGAGGTTATAGCGGTCTGTTATTCTGATTCACTATAGGCTACTGTATATCACCACACAAACCATATTTACGTGATTGATAGTAATAAATGAATCGGACCATAATCAGTAGGGGTAAAAGTACCTGAGTGAGTACTGTATTATCAAACTGATAAGCTGATTAACCATGGGGCACAGTGACCCTAAGGTGGGAGTATCTTTTGTTTTTCTGTTGTTGTTTTTGTTTTTAAAGTGACTGGCCACTCTCTAGTAAGGTATTACACAGGAACATTACATCATCACAATTGAAATTCATACGCATTTCATAAGGCGTTTGCCCAAATAAAAGCCTGAACATACTGGTGGCGTATATAGCTACTTTGTCCTGGTCCTTGTGTTTGAGGAGGTTCTCAGCATAATTCATCCGACTGCCTTTAAACCACTCTGGCACCTCTGATATCTTCTTTGACACGTCAATGACCTGCGGAAATCACAAACAGGCACAGAAAGCAAACGTGCCATCAATTTTTACATCACTTAAACGCCTTTAAAAAAAATCATTAAAATGTAACCCGGCCTTGATAACTGTATATATTTATTTTTATTTCCTCTGAGATACAGGACTGTAGATTTTCGCCAAGTTGACAGACATGTAAAAAAAAAACTTTCATAAACAGTCATAAAAGGCCTTGCCATTGCATAGTCTCTGTCTTTTCAAAATCAAAACAGCCATTAGCCCACATTAATGAATGAGGTGAGATGCTAGTGCAGAGTCCATTTTTATACAACTTCCTGCTCAGCTCCGGTAGCAAGGTGGCAAAGGTGTGGCAAGATAAACAGTAAATTTATGTACCTACGTGAGTGTATTGTAATTGGGCAAAGGCAAAACAAAATACACCTGTCATAAAGCTATGCTTTACAGCCCAAGGTATTTCCCTAGAGCTACTTCAAGTTCAAGTCATCACTGCACATAACAGTAATAAAAGGACATGACAACTCACACTAACCACTCCTTACAATATCATCTCAAGAACTCAAGAACTGAGTTTAACTTTGAGTGAATAGCAACAGTCACTAGTATTCATAAAGAAACACAATCTGTCTATACCTACAGCAACACAGAAACCATACCTAGAGGTTAGAATGTCAGTGCATTGTACTATTGCTTCATTATACTGGTTTGGCTTGCTTTACTTGCCCTGACGACATCACCACCACACATCAGCAAAGACTAAAAAGAGGCGTAGCCTACAGCATAATATGGCCAAACATTATTAATATCTATCGGTCTTCTAGCAATGCCATTGCAATGGGGAGAAGAAGAGGGGGAGAGAAGGCTAAGCTAGGCTACATGTTATGATAACACTAGAATAACTCAGTAGGACCTCACGGTTATTGCATGCATGACTGAAGAGAGAACAATTCCCTCCTTTCCCAGGCTAAAGGTGGCTATGCATTGTCCGTTTCTCCTCCCCCCAACCCAAAACAGCCCTACTCTCTGACTATATAACGTTACATTACATAATGAGGACACTCATTGTGTCACTGAATACTTGGCCACATGTCTGTGCATTTCACTTCAGGAATGGAGAAAGAATAATAGCCTACCTCTTCATACTTTCTTGAGCTGACTATTCCACAAAATCTCCAGACCTCTCCCCAGAACTCTGGGTAGTTCTGAATGGACCACTGGTACAGGTCATCATAGTTTGCTGCAAAACAGACATAATCATCACAGTTGAGAACATTCACTAGGCATAAATTAAAGAAATGCAGGGTCTACTTCAAATGAATTTGATAACACAAAGTAAATTCAAGAAATGTTATATTCCCTGAGCAGGAAGCTTTTGAGGATGGACATAGCCTAAACCTAAATGATGGCAGAGTCTACATGCAAGGCTGTTTCTCCATCCAACAGGTAGCCAAGGCCATCTTCTAAGGGAGCCTTTCCCTATTCTAATATTGGTTGAGTTACACACAGTAGCCCTCTACCTTCATGATTCCAAATGAAAATTGGAATAGCTTGTCTACAACAAAAATGTGCAAAGATTACATGATGTACTGAAGCTTCCTACTGAATCAATGTTGCCTTGCGATTGACGTCTGCGGATAACGTTAACATAAAAAAGATAGACTGGAAAGTTTGAAGTTAGACTCCTGCTTATAGCCTACACCCACATACACACACACACACACACACACACACATACACACTAGTGTACCAGACAAGTCATGTTTATGAATGACTGCTATCCAACACTTATCGGTTGCTCAGTGGTCAAGGCAGGAGTAACATCAGTAGCTAACACACTTACCCAGATTAAGCCCGAAATCTCGATTCACCTGCGACCTGAACCGATCCATCTGTGTGTTCTTCTTGGAGTCTGGGTACCACAATACCTTCGACTCCATGATTTCCATGCTCTTCCCGTCGATGTCTTTAGGCATTGCGGACACTTTAGCACTAGACCACAGCAGATGTCCTTTAAAACCTAAGGTTGTGAGAGGGGGACAACGCTAGAGAGCACGGACGTTTTCGACAGGACGGTAGCCTAGTGTGTCATGCACACTGTCATGTTCCACTTCCTTGCAGCCACGGAGGTAATCTAGACAGGCCTCTAGTCTCCGCCCACAGATGACACACGCGGTATCCCCTCCCTCCTGTCCTCCGCTCCGCAAAGTAGATCCTTGAGATAACTGATTTCTCAAAGTTTTAACCAATAGATAATAAAGTAAGGGTTGACTTAATCGTTTCTTACTTTTCCCGTGTCTGTTTGTGTTTTTTTATTGATAACAAAAAAGTTTACTCTGCAAACGCATTGAGGCCTAATTTCAACATTATGCAATGAAAATATTATTGGAAACAGAAAACAAACATGTATGAGAAAGTAAGAGAATGTTATCATTCAAAAAATGCGGGCTTTTTTTCAACATGGCTTTAGAGTAGTCAATGCATAAATCCTATTAAGAAATTTTTAACGCATTTCATAGGCTACCTGTATCTTCAGATGAGCAAATATTTTCAGAATATTGTATCTCTATAATAATCTCAGTGAAGTTCCTCAAGGTGACACAAGTTCAGTGTCCTATTTTGTCCTTTTGCATATTCTCTCCAGGACATGTCGCAATGATATGGCAACGGCGCACCACCGGTATTACTCTACTTGATTGGCTGTTTAGACACTGGTCTCACATCAGCCGAGGAATGAGCCTTCTGACATGCAATACTGACAGACAACAAAACCATCCAATAGGAGAAGCCAGAATCGTCGACACCCTCCTTTCCAAGCTACTGATGCAAAGTTTGACCAATGACAATCAATCCATGAGAATCCGTTTTAGAGGTGTGCCCAATCAGACGTCTTGTGTTGATTTAGCCCATTCTGGGCTTTTACACCCTCAATAACGGGGCAACATGGATGTGAATTCAAACATACAGCATTTTTTCTTTTTTTTTACCAATTAAAGTGACAGTTGAAGTTATATTAGCTTTACAGCAGGATTTATTTCTTCCATCATGAGCAATGACCAAACTTTATTACTAATTGGCCTAAATTAAAGAAAAGGATGGTTGAATATGGATGGTTAGGTTTAACAATATAGGAATTGAGAAAACTTAAATAAATAAATAGATAAATAAATAAATAAAAAACTTAAGACATCAACGAGCATGGCATCATCTCATATTAACCTATTGTACCAAAGGCCTTTTCTCTTGGTTGCTTAGACCTTGACCAAATGGATTTCCTTTGATGGCCATAGACTTGCATCATAATCAGTGTCATCATTGGTTTCAGAGAGTACATTCTGTCCTGTTTTGAGGCATGGAAAAGTGTATACGGTGCATGTGTGTGTGTGTGTGTGTGTGTGTGTGTATGTGTGTGTGTGTGTGTGTGTGTATGTGTGTGTGTATGTGTAGAGAGAGAGAGAGAGAGAGAGAGAGAGAGAGAGAGAGAGAGAGAGAATCAAATAATTTTTACACATAGGATAGGATGAATAGGCTACACTGGTTTCAGAAATGTAACCAGTAGGACATTCATTTCTTTATCAACAGCAAGTTTTTTTTTGTCACAATATGAATGGCAAGAACATGAAGTCATTTGTTTGTTCTGTTTCTTTTCTCATTGTCAATCCGGGGCTGCGGTAGAATGATTTTTTTCTTTCTTTCTGGGGGCTGCTGTTGCACAGACACTTGTGCATGCTCTTATTTATTTCATTGCATTTTATTACGCCACATAATTCAACAAAGAGGTTCAAACTGATGAAGATAGTGTAGGTTGTCTGGGTCCGTACAACCAGATTACAAACAAAAAAAGACAATGCTTGCATGCATGACCATAAATAAGATAGATTTTCAATGAGATTATGTTAACAGAAAC
The DNA here is from genome assembly GCA_027497455.2 of Sardinella longiceps. Classification (NCBI taxonomy): domain Eukaryota; kingdom Metazoa; phylum Chordata; class Actinopteri; order Clupeiformes; family Clupeidae; genus Sardinella; species Sardinella longiceps. The sequence continues at coordinate 7,656,082 of JAODXP020000019.1, read as the reverse complement.
TTAATATTGGATGAATGGAGTAGGCCTACTGTTACAACAAATGTTACAATGGAATATATTCAAGCTCAAGTGCAATATAAAGCCTTAGGTTGGGTATTGAAATGGTCGTTTTGGTTAAATGACGCCGCTATGGCAGCTATGGATTGAACTACAATTTTTCTGTGATATTTATCACATGTATACATTGTTGTCACTTGTATACCTTATTCTAGCCATGCCTTCCCTATGCAATTCCTCTTGACGATCATTTCCCTTCAGTCCTATTTCTGGGCTTTGTCCCATTGAGCTTTCTTTCTCAGGATGCATCGCATCCTGGCCAATCAGGGAGAGGAAGGTGTTCTGAATGCAGTGCAAGAATACTACAGGCTATCTGTCAAGGGCTGAAGCTTTTCTAACACGTCCAGCAATCATTTCTAAATACAAATATCCAGACCCTCTTAACGAAACAAAGGAGTAGAACGAGGGACTGTTAGCTTTGTTCTCATTCAATCATGTTTTAGTGGCTTTTCAAGATCAACATTTTCATATTATGCAGGGTACACACATGTTAATGATAGCTTTGGCTATGCGCAACTTATTCTAATTAATTAAAGCCCAAAATTTAACACAAACATCTGTGTGGACTTCACAGGCATAATCAACTGCAGCAGTCCAAAGCCAAGACACAAGACAAGAGGACTTGGCCTGTGGTACCTGGCACCAGGCCTGATTGTCTAGTGATGAGGTAAGAGAGGCAGGAGTCAGTTGAGCCAGGAAAAGGCCAGTCTAGTCTACACAATGGAATCCACATGTGAACAGATGCCAAAGCAAACTCAACTTGACTCACCAAAGGAGGGAGCTAGGGACTGTGGAGACAGCAGCCATCTGACTCAAGGATACAAGGAGATTGGTCACACAAGCTATAGGTCTGAGAAATTATGCATTATGACCACCGCTAGCTAGCGTAGTGGTCATACAGTGATTGTCAAAGCTTTTTTTTTTTCTTCTTTTTCTCCAGTCATCTACTTCCTGATTTTTTTATAAACGATTCCCGGGCCACCGTAACACCGGGAGAGAGATACAAACAAGCATCTTATATATGCAGAGAATGTGCAGAACTGAGCGGCGGTCATGTGTTGACCTACATTATAATATGCTTGGTGTCAATTTATTTGTGCATTTGGAGTGTGTGTGTGTGTGTGTGTGGGGGGGGGGGGTAGTATAAAGTGCAGATGTGCAATATGGGATTGGTTGCCACATAGTTACAACATTCAGGTGCTCTTACAGGAGTCAGTTTTTGCGATGGCCAAATCAGTTCTGCTACATCCCTGTTGAGAAATTTAATGTGAATCATTCAATACCCCGGTTGTTTGAGGTCACCAAGTGCTGCTCTGAGAAAAAAGAACCAGAAAATTTAACACCACAGATAGCGAACCAGCAGCTAATGTTCAAACTGAACGGGAGTTTCTACACCCCATTACTTTAATCTTAGCTGCTGATTCGCTATTCAGCATATGTTTTAACCATTTTTTCTTGTTCTTTTTCTGACTGACAACATTGAGTGCCTGATTTTAACTGATTTACATCAAACCTCTCCTTTAAATTAATAACAGAATGGTGGTATGAGGTAGGCTATAATGTCTGTGTAACAAAACACGCATAGTTGTGAGTGGTAAACTTGAGAGAGACCGGAATCTTCTTTCTCTAAATTGAACAAAGCAAGCAGGCAACTCTATTAGGTTTCTTGCTTAACCACCTCTTGGAAAGATGTTAAATAGCTGAAGCTCTTCAAAAGTCAGATCTACCAAATAAACCAGCATGAAAACAAGGAAAAGATTCAATTTCATTTTTATTTAATCATTTGTTGGACCTCAGATTTGGCTGCACATGGGCCTTCAACATACATACACACACACACACACACACTCACAAATAAAATAACATAAATCACAAGCACACAAAATAGCAGGCAGTAGTTAACCCATATCCCCACCCTAATTTAAAAAAACGAGTGAGGGAACATACTGTAGGTTATCACCACATGAATCACATAACATAACATGGGCAACTTTTCCCTAGAAGAACATTTAAAAGAAAAACATGTTCTAGAAGATTGAACAATCAGTAACACAGGTTTCCATTGCCATAATCAGGACTAAATAACTTAAGGTGGATAGCCATTAAATTGAAATGTTCACACACACGATAACATGTTTGTTTATAAATCTGTAAATACTAGGTTATTTTACTTTTTTCTTTAAATTTATTTACATAGTCAATGTGGCAAAACATCATAAATTAAAACAATATATTTTCTTCAAAGTGGTAGATAATAAAGATAATTAAAAACATGACCCCATTTTAATGTTATACAACTAAATGTGGAAAAGTGGAACACAGTTTAACAGTAAAGTTCTTTAAAAAAAAAGGTATAGACAAGTCATTCAACAAAGTCATTATTGCAGTAAAATCTACACCTCCAAACCTAAGTGAAATTAAATGGTACAGTAAAACACTACTTTTTTGAATAAGGCAGTGTTTTATGTAAGACAATAGCATGTACTGTAGCATGGTTTGGTTTACACAATGAGAAGTAATGTGTTACAGTGCTAGAGATTTTCTTCAACTGTAGTCTGCGTGTATAACACAACTAGTGTTAAAAATCTGAGTTGCGTTAGGTAGAAATCTGAGTTGCGTTAGGAATATCCACTGGTTCAAATAGCACACTAGGCTGCCATTCTCTTTCGTAAATAACTATGATAATGTGACTGGGTGATATTCCAAAGGCAGCTTCTGTTTAAAGAGGTGAAGGGCCTTGGACACATGCTTCATTATATGTGTCATTCAAACAAAATGGCGATGATGACGGATTAGGTCTATGTACATCAGTGCAAAGTTACTGAAGCTCTAACTTACAAAACTGCATACCTTCATTACAATATGTTGAATACTTCATCTTGAAGCCTTTTCCGTACAAAACAAAACAAAAAAAATCACAATGCATGTCAAAGATTTTCCATATGGATAAAAACTACAGTATGTGTGTACAATATGTTGTTGTTTTAAAAGGAATACTGGCATACCTGTGCTGTACTGATTCAGTCAGACTGACTGACTGCAACAGCAATACACAATACAATCTGGTCTATGTTGGCCAACAGCATTAACATAAAAAAGTTAACATACAGTAGGAATGTGATGGTATGGCAAACCAAAGAAATAAAGAGAATTAGACCAAAAAAAAAAAAAAAACAACAACCAAACAAAACAAAAGCATTTCCACAGAGAGAAAATAGGCACAGGTCCAGTGAAACCCCATGCAGGGTAAATGGGACACAGTGGCACATTAAGGGTCCCATTAGACACGGCCCCCAAAAAGCTGGCGATGGTCACTCTCATCTGCATCACAGTTCCCAGGGAGGACTCCACTGGGTTTCTTGCACAACTAACAAACCAGTAGATAACAGGAAATCTGAGGTCCGTTTCCCAAAATCATAACTGCGTTAGCTACTTTATTGGAATGCAATTACTCATTTCCAACTAAGTCGCTAAATGGTTAGCAGTAACTATGGTTTTGAGAAACAGATGCCAGAAAGGCGAGCTCTATTACAAAAAAAGAAAAGAAAAAGAAAAACACTCAGTGCGTTGACAGTGATTGGACAGACAAATCAATAAAAACTCTTCCATATGAAATATGGCATTTAGGATAGCAAAAGGCAAGCAAAACACATCATAATACAGTGAGTAGTACCATTCATCAAAACAAGTCAAAGTGGAAGTATATCCCGAATTATGGAGAGAAAACATAGAAACGACAGTGATCCCATTCTCAGTGTTAAAAGACATTTCACGATTTGCAGTCACCGGGCAGGGAAACTAGGTAAGATCAGAATTAGAGTCCCTTTAAAAATGTACAGTATAACAGATTACATGTTCTTTCTGGTATCACATTATTACTACAGTAATCGCTATCATAAAGTACTCTCTTCCTCATTGCTAAGAGATTTAAGAGGATATGACAGAACTCCAATGAAGACTCTAAAGTGATGACCAAATAGTAACAGTAACATAAGGGCGGTATCGTCTCAGCTTCCAAACTAAATAAAAAACAAACAAACAAACAAACAAACAAACAAAAAAACTCTGACATGATCCTGCCACACGGAGTGATTGGGTTGTATAATTTACGGTTGTGTTTAAATATTCTCTCCCTGAGAACTGCCCAGAGGGTTAACTTCATATCTTCATTTTTCAAAAACACAACTTCCCTAAAACATTTTATTCTACGTATGTGTTCAGATACACTGTAATGAATATGTTAAACGCGTTTCTCGCCTGGGAAAGCAGCCAAATAAACAGCATTCAATCCCTTTGCTCTGCCAGACATACACAGAGACATAGAATCACACAATTATTCCAAAGCACGCTCTGTGCTGCAAAACACATTCACACATTCAACTGTATACAAAAAGGTCCAAATATATTCACTTAATCAATCCTATTGCTACTGTATGATGCTAACGGCTTCATAAACACATTAATATCTACACACAGCCTACACACAACAAGTAACATCCTAAATGTGTTCACTATAGCTTACCGGGGCTTAGTTTTGCTTCTATAGACAGCCTTGATACAGTGGTTTAAATTTTTACTTTTCTGTGAATTATAACACAGGGTCATCTGAAATCTGGTCTGGTTTTCAGGGAATGTGGGCCATATGTGGGTTCTCAACTATAGTTGAGCAATACAAAAAAAAAACACACATACACACATTTCTGTGAAGATAAAAAAAAGCCATGAAACCTGGTTTTGAATTTCACTAGTAGTTGCATTCTAGATTCCCAATGTTTACTTTTATCTGAATCCCCCCCACATCCACATCCCCATCCCACCCCAGTCCCAAACACTGTACCATTGATCTTTACTGTTCACTGGACCTCTCCAGGTTGTCGATCACTCTGCTCAGACGGATGTTTAGCAGACGAATCTGGGTGTCCAACTGGTCGATCTTCTCCTCTAGGGTGCTGGGTCCAGCACCACGGCGCCAGTAGGCCCCTACTGGACCAGTCATGAAGTACACAGCCATCACGAAGCAAAGGGGAAGCACCGCGCGCTCTGGATCACCCTCAAACTTCTGCAGGATGTAAAGGCAAGAGAGTGCAAAGAGAGACACGCGGGCCAGCCAGAAGAAGCGGCCAAAGATGGCGTGCAGCAGGTAGAAGAATCCCCCCAGGAACAAGGATAGGAACCAATAGGCCAGCAGTACTGCAGCAACCAGGAGGAGAGCGCGAGCCGGAGAGTTAGATAAAGATGTGGGGCTGAAGTAATGGCTGAGATTAGATGCTGCAGGGGATGAGGAAAAAGACAGAGAGAAATAAGTACTTACATCATTAACCAGTCTTCACTGAATCACACCTCTGCTGCACAAGATTTCTTTGCAGCTGAATACTTCAGTGCAAGATGTAAGAAATGTCTCATGTTTCACTTCATGCTGCACTTTTAAAGCTCTGTTTTCCACTTTTTAGCACTAGTTACAATACAATATTCTTTCCAAATTAAAATACATCATACAAAGCGAAAAGTATACTGTACCATCAATTCCAATGACATCCAGAAGATCAGTCCACACTTTCCAGAGGGTGTCCAAGAAGGCGTCCACACCATGAACAAATCTCTCCGTGGTCTTTGAAAAAAACTAATGAGGATAAAGATTGATAATTTTTAAAAGATATATTGAAAAACAACACACACACACACACACACACACACACACACACACACACACAATTCCCACTGAGCAGGACGTAACCATAGCTTACTGTAAGTGGTCCCATAGCATTTGGTAGAATAGAAATACGTATATGAATGTCTATTTCTATGGTTTGATATAGCTGCTAAAGCAGTCGTTATATCTTAATATGTAATTAACGTTTAATAAACCTAGAAATCAATATCATGCTAGCCAGCAACATACCACACAATTGAATGCATTCTCTGCATCACCGTCTAACGTTAGTGAACCCATGGCATGCTAAATACCATAACAAATACCGGTACCTCATTTTGGCCTAAACCATTATCGAGATATTAAAACACTCAATACGAACCTTATACAAGCCCCTGATGTTCTCTTCTCCAAAAATGCTGCTAAGGGTTTGATAAAACCCGTTGGCCGCCCTCCTGAAACTGTTCTGGCTACTCGAGTCTTTCCTGCTCCGGGCTGATTCAGCGCAAAGAAGAAGAGATGCACAGAGCACCACCACAATCAAAAGTCGCTTGTCGCCTTTCATGCTTGGATGCCGTGAATATCAAAACAATGATGTATATATACCAATATGAATAGGTGTGGTTCCGAAATTAAAATAATTTACTGCACGTTACAGAATCTGAAGTGCCCCCGGAAGAAGCCGTTGAAATGGGAGGTACCAGAGTCCGACCGCCGACTGCCGCCTTGTCACGGAGCTGCCATCTAGCGGAAATGGACTGTAATCCTACAAAACCACAAACTGTCAACCAAGCTCTTGATCAGAGGGGAAAAAAAATGCTGTAGGGTACAGATGTTGCACAGTATTAACAGATTAATCCGTTTGAAAACACTGCCATTATGCCAATAACTCTACCACTGAATGTATCATGTATTTAATTTGACAAAAATTGCATTTCAATGCCAATGATAGATTGTAGGGTTGTTTTTCAATAACTGAATGTTATAGACAATGCACAGAAAAGTCTCCTTATTTATGAGACTGCTGTCTTGCAAAATCGCCTGTTAAACTGTTTCTGTTCCTTGCAAAACAAATACATCTTCTGCCTGTTTCCATAGAATTTTTAAATGGGTAAACAGGCCCTGATGTTACCTTCACTCGTGTTGCCCACCGGATAGTTTTAGTGTACGTACCGTTGCTCTACTTGAAACAGGAAACATCCACTGAGTTCAAATTAGTGGTGATATTTAACATAAATACATTGATAGTTCTTCTCTGTTGTTAGTAATACCACTCGATAAGCCAAAATGGGGAAAAGGCAACATCAAAAGGATAAAATGTAAGTCTATTTTGGTCTTTTTGTCCAGGGTAACGTATCTGACATGTGCAAGTTAGCTATTCTAGCTAGCGTTAACGGTAGCTAGTTTGGTGTAAGCTAGGTTTTTATAATGTTGCTATCTAAACTTGTGTTAATTATAGTATGAAGACAAGATCAAGCACATATGATTTATATATTTATATGTTTATACAACGCATTACATAAGGCACATATGCCTAATATTTTAAAACGCAACAAATCCGTGGTTAACGTTAACGTTAGTTAACCAATGCTAGCCTGTTATGAAGAGCTAGCAAGTTTCTGAATAATTTTGACTTCAGTATTGTGCACATAAGGAACATGTTATTAAGCCATTGTGTGTTCTATCCTTAGGTATATCACCTGTTCGGAGTACACAAACTTCTATGGAGGGAAAAGAACAGGTAACGTTAACGTAATGGATGATAACGTTATGAGAACAGGCCTGGGAAAAATCTGTTTTGTCAATTAGCCTAGTATGGGCTTCAGAGGTTCTATTCCAGTAAAAGGTTCTAGAAGTCTATCCTTACACTTCACACCATGATGGCTAATAGTCCATGGGCCAGACCGGCTACCGGTACCATCTGGGTGGACAAATTCTATTTGTGATTTTTTTATACCTACACATCCCTAGTTTATGTTTTGATATGATAGACATCTGAGATTGGTAGCTTTTTAGTGGTTATCACCTAATGAAGTAAAGCACCCCCTATAATAAATCGCAATTTAGACACCTGGTACGTATCCTTGTTGAACCTATGCTGAAGACAGTTGTCAGTGTTTTATAATATTGTGTTTGGTATTAATTTAAAGAGCACATCCTAAGCTTTCATTGAAATACTTTATTGAAGCCCTCTGACAAACACAGAGGTCACTGGAGCCCTTTAAACCAACAAAAACACAACATATTTAACAATTTCCGCCAAAACAATACATTATCTTTATGTCCAGTGGAATCAGGGAGCACTACAGACACAAAAGACAGCAACTGGAGGACTCTCAGGACTACAAGGATTCAGAAAATGTATACTTCACCCATGCTATTTCACTGCTGGATGTGATTTCAGGACCAAATTAACAAGGATGAATTTAATTTTCCCTCTTTTTCTCTTATTTCGCCAACATTCCGCTCATGGAATTCTCTCCTCTCCTCTCATGCACTAATGTCTATAAATGTTGTAGTGTCATATTTTGTTGTGCTATCCACTCTTTCCAGTGTTTCAGGTGTGTATCTATCCATTTTTCAATCTTAACAATATTCCCCAACACCCCAAGGACTTGTGTACAGACAGAAATCATTATCTGATACCTGATTTTCTGGCTTTAGGGTCAGCTGACACAGCATGCACCAGAATGGTGTATGGAGGAAAATGTCTAAATGACTACATTTACATTTAAGCATTTAGCAGACACTTATCAAAAGCAACTTACAAAAGAGGATTAGGCCACACCAATTTAATTAGTTGGTTCTCAGATTTTTTCAGGAAAAATATGGAGCGAGCGAGCAAAATTAAAAAATGCTCTGAATATAAATTAGCGTTGGAAATGGAGGGCATTATTATACATTATTGTTACACATTTCATAGGGTCTTCCATTTTAGGCCTGTAACGATAACAGATTTTGCTGTATGATTAATTGACCAAGAAAGTTTTGCGATAAACGATAATATTTTGATATTTTGAGATCATTTGCTACTACTGCATTTTCCCGGCTATAGAAAATATCTAAATTTACATGCACCCACTAATTCAAATAAATATATATTTTTTTATTATTTGCACAAAAGCCTATATAGGCCGCACTTCACTATGCATCAGTTGTCCACTTATGAAATGTTTACACAGAACGATTTGGAAATGATAGCCCTCATTTCAAGTCTCTCTTCATAGCCTTCAGCTCTTTAGCACATGGAAAATATAAATTAGCCGCCTCATTAAGCCAGTGTACAAACCCTGTGAAAAAATACTGTTGTAGAATAGTAAGCTAATATAATGATAATGAAAAAATAATGCAAAAACACCCTAAAATAATAAATATGTGTTATGGAACAACATGTACGAGGGCCCGTCATCATCGTTTGTGGCTTTAAATCTGTAACGCTGTTGTTGCCTAACTTTGCACGCACCGTTATTGCACTGCCATGTTCCTATTTCATTTGGCGATTTGATTAAAAGCACAAGGTTATTGTGGACTGTCTGGCAGATTATGGTGGCTCATATAGGGTTTTTTTCCAAGTTGAGAAAACTGTACTGGGTGAGTTATAAGTGCAGTTGCATGCTCATATTGCCGTGTTTAGGATAGATGACACAGTGTTACCACAAACGTGGCATTGCCTACCAGCTTGCACAAGTTAAGTGGTTCACCACGATCATTCAGTTTTAATTCACTTAAGTGGTCCCAACTCACAGAACTTAGATGAACTGTCACTTCCACAGAGTTGTACAAGTTGGCAGACTGCTCTCAGCACCGTGAGTACAACTGAGCGAAGTTCTTCTCCTCTTTAATTTCTATGCGCCCACCAAATGTTTTTTTCTTTTTTACTCCTCGAAATATTCTAATAATTACAAACACTGTCCTAGCAGGATCCTCCTTCACAGGCTTTTTTCTTCATGTCTCTCGCTGAAGTGAAAGGGGCGATTTGATTAGTTTTTGATGTTGCGTGAATGCAACATGAAGTCTTCGGTATTATAGCCATCAGCCACAGTGTTTTGTATGTTCGTGGGAGTTCGAATTCGATTATATGTATTTCATTTTGCATTTTATTCAAGAGAGATTCAAGAGTTTCTTGAAGACGGACAGGGCCGCCCCTGCTCTGGTAGCACTCAGTAGGTCATTCAGCATGGAACGACACAAGATAAGAGTCTGGATTGCCTCATGTGAGGTCTTGGGACGGCCAGATGGCGTTCTTTGGAGAGAGGTCGAATGTTCCCTTTTGTGTTGATTGAAGACCATCTATAATGGTTTCACACACACAGGCTGGGAATACCCTCGGAGTTTCCATGCTCCTTTGCGCACTTATTTCATTTCACTCTGCAAAGCAGCATGATCGATGGCCTATTTTCTCACCTGCTTTCGGTATCCCATCACAGAACAAAAAGGGTCTAGTACGGCCCTCGATTGCATTTTACGTCACGTGGTGGCTCTGGTATTGGCTCTGAGCTATGTACAGCCGCTATGATAGACATTCGTAGCGCTCAATAAGCGGACAATCATAAACAATGCTTCCGCTACGAGAGATGCAATAGGTAGGTCTCCAGACTATATTATATAGATAAATATTATGATGTATGGTTGGCTTGGCTGGGAAGTTGGTTTTTCATCCATGCAGATATATCAGAGACAGTCATATTTATCAAAAGTCATATTTAAAACTTAATGTCTTTAAAACAAAAGACATGATTATCAACATTTGCCGTATGAGATGACTGTAGAGACCGTTCTAGGTACCATCCTAGATGATAAACCTTTGCTGTCAACACTGACTCCCGCCCGCACCAACTTTGAGGTCGTATAATTCCTTAATGACTTAAGTTATGACTACGAAACTTGGTGACTTTTCCGAATTCCCCACCTCCAGACCATGAATACGGATGAACAGCAGTATTATGGTCGGGCTATGTCAGGCTAGGTATTCATGTCACGTGGGTGAAGTTCAGCAGTCGCAACATTTTGAAAAACTTTGCTACAATTCGTTATCCTGGCGAATGCCAAACTAAAAATCACAAGTGATATTTAGTCTGGAGACCTTCCTATTGCATTTCTCGTAGCGGAAGCATCGTTTATGATAGTCTAGAGCTGTTTATTGGGTGCTATGAATGTCTATCATACTATCTGTGCATACCTCGGAGCCAATACCAGAGCCACCACTTGACGTAAAATTCAATCGAGGGCCGTACAAATCCCTTTTTGTTCTGTGATTGGATACCAAAAGCAGGCGAGAAAATCGGCCATGGTCGGCCATGGTCACCATGCTGCTTTGCAGAGTGAAATGAAATACGTGTACAAAGGAGCATGGGAACTCCGAGGCTAACAATTTGTTGTAAGTCGCTTTGGATAAAAACGTCTGCTAAATGCATAAATGTAAATGTAAAATATATGAAACGTGTTGCAACAATGGATTGCAATGTTTCGTTGAACTCCAGATGGTGATATCTGGGTTGAATGTCATGCCTTCTGATGAAAACAGATGAAAAAATTATGCTCTCCCTGAATATCTGGTAGAGCAAAATGAAATTAACAGAGCAAGTAGGTGTTGTTCGCCTGGCTAAAAAAAACTAACATTGAGCTGAAAACCACTGCAGCAACCCAATGAGTAATGGTCTTTTGGCATTTATGTTATTGGCATTGAATTGACATTTATGTTGAGAACTTTCATTTTTGTTAAAGGAATATACCGGAATGAGTTCAAACATAGCCCTGCTACACAAGCCTTCTAACAGCAATATATTTAGCATGAAATGAAAGAATTTTGAACAGCATAGACCTAACACGAACGCGAAACACTTTACATTGAGTCAATGTAACCTCAGATCTTACTTTCGGTTTCCAACAGTCAGGTCCCATTGATTCAGTGTAAAGTTCCTGTTAGCTTCTGCGTTTGCGTTCGCTCTGTGCTGAACCAAATTATTTTGTATTTTCCTTTAAGTGCAATGTCTGTATGGGGCGCTAGAAGCAGTGAGTTCAATGTTTGTGTATGCTGTATGTATTTCTGTATTGAATGCAATTCGTTGTGTTATTATGAAGCAGTTAACACCGTCAAACCTGCCTGTGGGACAAATTTAACTATTTCATATATCCAACATTCACTCGATTTTTCCACAAAAGATCTTGTACAGGGCTTACAATGTCACTACATTTAACAGGAGTAAGATATAAGCTTTCAGCCTATTACATTAACTGAACTATGAGTTCCTGTATGGTGTTAATGTGATTGTAGGTATCAAGCCTAACTAACTAGTTAGCTGCCTGCCCCCTGAATATAAAAAGTCTGCTTTCGAGAGGCAACACAGGGGCTGTAAACATCACACAATATGGACAAAAGCTGTGCACAAAAATATAACAAACCGGAAGTAAGTTTGCAATTCCCAAAAGTCTTGTCAATGATTGGCTGGAATGTGGGTTGTTATACTGTGTTTGTTTGTTATAACATAATACTGTTATGTTGTTGTTATTTATTTTGTTTAGTTTTAGTTATTTATTTTGTTTGGTGTTTCAAGACCCTCTGTTGTCTCCTGAGACATTGTTTTTTTTTTTTTTTCAATCTAGATGTAGGCCTACCTTAACGGTAGAAAATTTATTTCTTCAGCGGGTATGTCTAGTGATCAACCATAGGGAACCGTTGTATTCAGACATTGACTGTGTCTATCCAATTATGTGAACAGGGAGTCGTTGGGTGGGCTTAGTGTTTGATTCAGCTTGTTTGTTGCATGGATTCATACATTGTATGTTGGTCACATTTCAAGTCCTTGTGGTGGTGGGGAATATTGTTAAAATTAAAAAATTAGACAGATACTAACTCTAACTCAAACCCTGAAACACTGGAAAGAGTGGATAGCACAACAAAATATAATACTACAACAGACAGATATTAGTGCATGAGAGGAGAGGAGAGAATTCCATGAGCGGAATGTTGGCGAAATAAGAGAAAAAGAGGAAAAATTTAATTCATCCTTGTTAATTTGGTCCTGAAATCACATCCAGCAGTGAAATAGTATGGGTGAAGTATACATTTTCTGAATCCTTGTAGTCCTGAGAGTCCTCCAGTTGCTGTCTTTTGTGTCTGTAGTGCTACCTGATTCCACTGGACATAAAGATAATGTATTGTTTTGGCGGAAATTGTTAAATATGTTGTGTTTTTGTTGGTTTAAAGGGCTCCAGTGACCTCTGTGTTTGTCAGAGGGCTTCAATAAAGTATTTGAATGAAAGCTTAGGATGTGCTCTTTAAATTGATACCAAACACAATATTATAAAACACTGACAACTGTCTTCAGCATGGGTTCAACAAGGATACGTAGCAGGTGTCTAAATTGCGATTTATTATAGGGGGTGCTTTACTTCATTAGGTGATAACCACTAAAAAGCTACCAATCTCAGATGTCTATCATATCAAAACATAAACTAGGGATGTGTAGGTATAAAAAAATCACAAATAGAATTTGCCCACCCAGATGGTACCGGTACCCTATACTTTGG